>WARS01000008.1:4677570-5110758 GCA_008933995.1 Datnioides undecimradiatus
TTTGATGCAATGGCCGCTCTTCAAAGGGAAGCATAAACAATCTGTAAAAAGCAGATTTTCCTAAATCCTCTTAACTCATGGTGCCATCAAATCTAACAGGTAGCCTAATAACGACACACCCTTGGGCCTATATTTTGAGAGAGGCATCATCGCCGAGTAAATGAGAAAATATGGATATAAACACTTTCTAAAATGAAGAAGTACATGTAGTTCACCATGTTTTAAAATTTCATTAATACACACTATATTCATGTACTTTGAAGTAACTGTTGGATATGTTTAAACTGTGATTTATATCGATATCACTTTAATTCGTTTATTTATTTATTTTTCATTTTGGGCTATACATATTGTATATTGAATGTCTTTATGTATGAGGGTACCAAACAACCCGGCTATGAATTTTTAAAAGCTGCTTTCAACCTTAATATTAAAACTACAGCAATGCCTGCACCTTTTGAATATAATAGTAGTTAATAGATGGTTTTATATATGTTATATATATATTTTTTATACTTGGCTCAAGTTTTCATCAGCGGCTTTGTTGTTAATAAGTAGGCTTACATATTACGACACTTCCAGGTGTACCTGAAGGCTGCATGCCCTTCTTAATCCCTGAGCCCTCTGCTGGACATGGCGGGTACAACCACTACAGTCCCCGTTGTCAAGGAACTGCGTCCTCGGTTGCTATCATGGACGAACTGTACACAGGTAAGACAGCTAGAAAAGTGTCAACATCACCGGATAATATATCTTTATCTTAAACGACCAAAGAGCCCGTCACTCTCCAGGAGAAGTTGCTGCGATGTGGATGCGAATATTTCCTTTGCAAGTTTATCTTCGTCCTGAAAATGGTTGGATGAGTTTGAGCGCACTGACGTTAGCCAAGAACACGGACCCAACAAGCTGAGTTAGCAGCTAACGTTAGCAGCTCTGCCGGCAGCTGGAAGCTGGGATGCAAGTTCTTCAAGATAACTTCTTCTACCACTCGTATCCTTTAAATATTTAGTATTTTATTCTGTAGAATTATTACTGAGATTTGTATTACACGTCCACACCTGAGCAAATGTGGAAGTTATGTTTCTTTTCTGTGAAACCGAGTCAAATGTGACGTTCAGGGGACACCTATCAACGCTTTGCTGTTAAGCTGCACTCCTTAGCTCCTCACTTCCAGAAACTCGAGGCTGGGGGCTGATGGAGGTGTCACAGATGAGAGGCAACTTTTGGTTGAAGAGCAGAAGTTATGCAGGGCCCGAGCTCGCAAGTTCTCCCTGGAAACCAACCGACGCAGGAAGTCAGTGTCTCATCATCGTCATTATGATAATAATGCATTTTTGTTTTTATATCATCACATCATCCGTGCAAACTACTGTCTGCAGAGAGAAAATCCAGTTGAGTTGTACTGGTGTACAGTGTGCACCTCCTGGACCGACAGCTTATGGCTCTGTCCTCAGCTTAGCACCTTTGAGGGCTGGATGGTGTTGACAAGATTTTGCAGTCTAGACCTGGAAATAGACCTGCTGGCCCAGAGGGTAACTATGGGCCAGAGCAGTGACTGAACTGTCACCTCTCTGACACCAAAACGGGAAAGTTAAGCAACGCATGAGCTTAAAATCCAAACACAGATATTAATAACCTTCTTACTTTGTGTTTCTATATTTACCAGAGCAGGTTAAAAGGGACTGTTACTGTTTTTAAACCATGAACTTGAAAGAGTAGGTTAAAGCAAGAATAGCTGCATTTACATTTACATATTGAAGTGGGTGATATGAACATAAATATCGACAAATAGATCCTCAGTCCTTGTATCTATAAATCGTGTCTGTGGCCATGTTCTCTGAGGGTGGCGTTAGTGTGTGTGGCTCTGTGGCTTTGTGTGTGTTTTTTATTAGAATCAGATATGTTAGAATGCAAGATCACACTGCCAACAAAATAGTAGTTATCATGCCATGCCTGTGTAAACAAAGCAGAGTTATTAAGTACACATTTTCATATTTCGATTAGAAGAACTAAAGTGACACCCCACATGGTGCATTAATGTGTAATTTCAGGTGTCAAATTTGATTGCATATAATTCAAAATGTTGAGATGTATCTTAATTAATATTAATATTGTTAATATTAATAATTATTAAGAGGTATTCTGGGTTTATCACACATGCTATCTATAAGCTTGGGCTACTTTTTGTTCTAGTCTCAACGCTTTTACAAATGTAAACTGCTCTTGTTGACAATTATTACCATTGTGAACTACACAAAAAACATTAATGCCGAACTCGACTGACTCTGCTGATGTTATTATTGGCCTCTTCTGTGTGCCCAGTAGTGAGCGGTAGCTTTAATTTATTAATGACAATGCTGAAAACATATCTCGAGGAATGGACTCGGGTTTCTGTATCTAAAGCACAGCCAGTCTACATTTAATCAGTTAAAATGTCCACTGGTTACATGTTCTGCTCTTCTTCGTGGCTCAGGGCTCTGGAGGAAAGACGGAAGCAGTGGGACGTGCAGGAGCAACGACTGAGACAGAACATCCTACAGCAACGCAAACAGCGAGTACAGGATGCAACTGAACGCTTCCAAAGAGCCCATCTACCTCCATCTCAGAGATACAGACAATGTTAGTGATGTATCTTACACAAACGCCTCTTAGAGGAGAGAACTAACGCCCAGAAGTCCTGACACATTTCATGTTTTTAATGTTCTCCTTCATGCTGTTTTAGCTTTTAGAAGAAACGTCCCAAATTTTGAAGATGCACTCAATCAAATTCAAGGTTCAACGTTGAGTTCCTACAACCAGCAGTCCTCGTTCTTGTCCAGCCACTCTAACATTAGCAGGTAAAGGAGTTAGATTAGATTATTGTATTGTTCACATGAGCCCTCTCACTGCAATTGAATCAAAATCCCATGCTCTTATTCAAATTTTGGTGATTTTTATGTTTGCAAATTTCATACATTACAATTGTAATGTAACAAACTTAAGTGTAGCCATTTATAATGGCTGGAGAAGTCATACATTTTATTTGTATTTCTCTTAAAGAAGCTGCACTCCCTCTCCTAAGCCTCCCACAGTTTCAAAATCCTCCCACCGCCAAGCACTGTCTGCTGTTGAGGCCTACACTAAACTCCTCCAGGAGCAAAGCAGCAGTGTGACTTGCTTCAAGCAAGCTGAAGAGGCACAAGAAAAGCCATACAGTCACAGTCCACAGGTATGCTCCCTATTCCATTTGAATGTCCAGCAAACAAAACGTTTTGGTGGCATTCACATAAAGAATTTCGTACATGGTTAGTACATAAGTTATTTATAATAAGGTATAGAAGTTTAGAAATTGGCTGTAAGTTGTTATGGATGAGAGCAGAGTCTACTTGGAGCTCTTTAAAGACAAATCTGACTGTTCCAGTCTGATAATAACACTTTACATAACCAGATGGGAGAGAGCAGCCAGCCAGCCATGTTTGTGACTAGACAATATAAAGAATATGTAGTCACTGTAAGAGTACAGTTGTGTATTTGCACATCCAGCAGTTTTGGGGCAACATTGTCATTTATTTTGTGTCATGTTTTGGGGAACTGATTGTGTCTAGATGTTAAATTCTCAACTATGTTTACCAGCTAGTCACTATCTGTGTCTGTCTGCTGTTTGGTCCATAGCAGATAAGTAGGTAGATAGGTAGGAACCAAAACAGTAAAGTTGGAAGTTGCCCAGTTAAACAATGAGCTGAAACATCATGATTGTGTACAACGCCCTTCATTATAGAAATAACTATTATTGCCACCTAAGTCGTCTCTCTGTCCATCCAGTTGTTTTTCACATATTTTCTGGATATCAGGCAGTACAAATAGCTGTGTTTGTATCTAATTCTACACAAGTATACCTCTAGGAGGCAGCAAAGTGACATCGGACCTTTTTCCTGCACCAAGAATACTGTTTTTGGCTGCCACAGGCTTCAGCGCCCTCTGCTGAAATGTGTCTGTGACTAATTGGTTTCAAAAATGTTCTTATTTTTAACAGAGAATCTTAATTTGATTCTAAAAAATGTGTTCCCACACTAATGACAGAGATAGCACAGTGTGAGACTGAAATGGATGTGCTTGGATAAGTCTCACTGTCTCTGATATTTGTCTGAAATATCATACTTTTTATTGGAATATCACTGTAATCCCCCTTTCACACCTCACTACACACGTACAACCCAAAAGAAAAGGAACTTCACACCAGACTTGTGCATTTGTACTCTCCCAATTATCATCACTGCAGGTTGTTAGTGAAAGCCAACATCTTTATTTTCCATGTTAAACGTAGCAAACAAGGTGTCATTCAAGACGTTTCGCATTGATGCTACTGTCTAGTCACCAGTGTCTTATCTCACCTTTGCTAACCAACTCTGGCATGAAGTGCCCCTCTTATGTCTGACACCTGGTTTAAAATGACCCAATGAAGTTGAAGTGTGATCTCATGGCCTTCAAGTAGACCCTGATATTGATCAGGGGGGTTTCTATTTAACTAGGTTGACCTTTTTACAACATCATTTTGTTAATACATAAAATACAGCCCAGCACATGAGCAAAACATCTGCATAATCAGTTTTTAGGTTTTGGATGATAGACTTGTCATTGTGAGCCTAAATAATGTTGCACTGTTCAGGTCTGCTCAGGATTAATGAACACTAAGAAATGGAGGAGTATAAATAGCAAAAAATACACAGAGTGATCAAGTCCTAATCACATTTGAGAAATAATCTCTGAAAAGTTTAGATCTGTGAGATTCCAGTGAAGTTGAGGAGAAAATTAAAACTCACAGCCTTCAATTTCTCATCTACTGCTGTTTACCATCTCTCTCTCAAAGACAAACACTTGTAATATTTTGATCAGTGTTCCACACATAGATATATTTTATTGAAAATGTAAATCATGTCATTATTTTGTAAAAATCACCTCTATTGCTTTATATTGCAGGACAGCCACCTGTCTGATGGCTGTAATTCTGAAAGTCTTTCATGTAAAGACAGTTTGGAGAATGAAGACCCCAACCAATGCACAAAGAATCTACAGTGCTCCTATTCATCATTCTTGCTTGGCTCTGAGAAGCCACATCCACATCTGAGAAAGCAAAATGACTTGTGTCCAACATCAGACCCAGTTACTCTCTCAGCAATGGTGCATCTTGGTGATAACTTCTCCCAATCAAGAAAACTGCATGAACCTAAGCAGAAAAAACAAGAGGACTCTGAAGGGCCCAAAAATAAGATGTGCACTTCTAAAGCTTCTTGGGCCTTCACATCTGTGGAGCAAACGCCTAAAACAGAGAACCAGCCTGCTCTGCACAACTGCAACTTACTCACCCTCTGTGAAATTATAAGTGCAGAGCCAGCGCACTTTGAGGTAAACTCACCACAAAACAGTCCCAATGACAACACCAATCAAACAAATGGAGTAGCTCCCAGCAACACAGCACTTCAGTCGTCATGTCCTAAACAAGAAGCTCTGTTGGATCTCAGGCAGCGGAGCGTCTATGATGACAGAGAATTAAAACGTCCATCAGCTACAGAAATCCTTTTGCCTGCTAAGAATGGCAACAGCAAAGAAATTTTGTTTGGGGCGCCCCAAAAGCCAAATATTTTCTTGAACGATAGCACAACAGATAACGTCTCACAAGAAGGAATTCTGCAGCAGACAGGAAAAGAAATCCACTATCTGTCATCCCAGAAAGAGTCTAGTGCTTCCATAAACAACCTCGATAAGGTTTCAAACTCAGAGTCCAAAACTCAGAAGTCCGTAAATGCTGCATCACTGCAACACTCATGCTTGTCTAACATTCAATCAGAAGTGCCACTTAAGTGCCTTAAGCATCCTGAGGAGGAAGTGCAAAAATTGCCCATTTCAGTGGGGACATCACATTCAGTATGTGAAGTCAGATTCATTAAAGGGATCCTTAAAAAGCCGTCTAAATATGTGTCAGGAGATGCCACACGTTTGTATGGCTCAGGACATTTGATTTTTGCAAAACAAGTAGCTTTGGCGATCAGAGATAGTGTTGAATTGGCCAGGACAAAAGCTAAGGAACTGGAGGGCACCAACGCGGTCAAAAAGAAGTTGCGTTGGTTTGATGAGATGCATGTGGAAGAAGAGGACAAAAAACAGAACATGATGAAAAGCAAGTCTTGCCATCTTTATCAGTCAAGTAACAACTCAGAGGACCACCAGCTAAGTCTCACTACAGTCTCAGGGGCTTCCAAGCCTGGACCTAGCATGACCCCTCCAACCTCCACTGGTTATCACTTTACAAAGCAAGCGTGGGCAGATGTTGGGGTTCAAGTCAGCTTGCCCCAGGAACGAGCAGACGAGGTCAAGGTGCCATGGAGCAGCACCAGGACCGCTGCCCCCAAGGTCCCTCGGAGAGAGCACTCTGCCAGAGCTGGAGCGGGTCCTGTTTCCTCACGGACTAGAAAGGGCACTGTCATACGACCTCAATCTGCCACCGAGGTGAGTCAGATTGCCAAAGCCCAGGGGAAGATCATGGTTCCACGCCCACCTCCTAGGATGGAATCGGTGGAAGAAAAGACGCCGTGCATCACCAAGACTCCATATGGCATAGATCACTCAAGTGTCAACTGTAAACAAGCTCTGGCAGTCGAGCAGGCCCAGCACAAGAGCAACTCAGAAGGCTTTTGCTCGCCTAACACTCATCATGTAATCAGAACAGATAGTGTTGTTGTGTACACACCTCTGCCACCCTCGTATGTCGGCCCCATCTCAGAGGGCAGTATGAAGGGCACGCCCAGCTCAGGTCATCAGGAAACTCAGGGCTACAGTAGAAGAAGAGGGACGGTGTACAATGAAAAAGGCCTCCGTTTAGATTGCACACCCACAGATGAGGAGATCTCACAGCTCTGGCACGGTGTCCGCAGTGCTTTAACCACTAATGACGGTAATGTATGCTTTGGCTGAGAGCCCTTCAAATGGGTTAGACTTGGTTTGTTTGTGCAGAGATGTGCCAGTTGGATTTTCATGCTTCTATGATCCCAAGCATTAGTTATCAAACTTGAAATTTCAAGTAAACGACCTGAGAACAGTGAGCTACAGTGCTGTATACTGAACCTCCTACTGATAACCTACTGTTGCAATCCAGTGACATGCCTTAGAATATGTCCCTTTATCTACCACAGTCCTCACATATAATCACATTGACAGCAAGATGAACTGAACAAGCTGAATGATGTTTACGTGACTGCCGATGTGCAATCTGCAATTTGCCTCCAAGTTGTATAAGATCTACCTAAAGGTTGTTTTTTCATCATTTGTATCAATATGCTAATAGTCGCCTCTGGCACTCATTATTCATGTATTACTCATGTATTGAAATCTTCTTATGTTTTGATATTACAGTCATAGAAGACTCTATTACTCATCTTGAGAGTGGGTATTTAATAATATCTGGAAACGAGCACTTAGTTGACCCTAAAAAACCTTCTACCTTGCCTCAAGCCTGTGCCAGTCTGTCCCATGTTGCCATCAACAGTGATAGTCTTATCAGCTGGGTCAAAGCTGTACACAGGAGTGAGTTGCTTCTCTCTTGCCAGCTTCTTTCTTACTGATGAGATCAAACGTTTGATCGAAACCACATGTTTCCAGTGCATCAAAGAATTCTGTTAAGAATGTGCAGTAGCTTTTATGTAATCCAGGCTGGGCTACACCATTTAGACAAAATATTTAATTTTGCTCTCAATATTACTTTTAGCAAGACAAATAGAAGGCCTTAACATAACAGAGAACATCAGCAATTACAGCACAATTTTAGAAAGTGCCGTCTTTTCTTGTATGTTCAGTTTTGGTCACAAACTAATCTATGTCAGTTTTGGCAGCTCTTGTGTCCACTTTCTCAGTTTCACCAGGCTAGGAGTTAACAGAGTGTGTCCGCTATAATTCAGCCACCTTTTAATGTGTTTGTTTTGCTCTGTTTATTTAATATCACTTTGTTTTGACAATTGCTACACATATGCAATTCTTATTCACAAGCTCCACATTATGTGGTGGGATTTGCATTCATCTTTATTGCAGGCTAAAGATTGAAATTATGTTATTATGTATCCTCAGGAGCCCCGGCTCACCACATACCAGTCAACATTCTCATTTATGTTAACAGTGTGATATAAATTTGATGTTATTTTAATGGTTTCAGCGAAAGCCAAGCTGAGAAGACATGCCCCAGAGAGCGGGCGAGCGGCAAGGAAAGCCAGCGTGGAGCAGAGCAGACAGCCTCCTGGGTCAGGGAACAGAAGGTTTCCTCAGCCCTCTCAGGTACATGCAAGCAAGCAGTTGCCCTGTGGGGAGGAAGAGTGAGAATAATTACTGAAGATCAGTAAATGGGTGTGTGTTTGAACTTGTTGAATCAGTTTTGCTGCCTTTGTCATGTTTAGTGTTGGTATAATTGACTTAGACGCCACGATTTATGCCTCTCAAGACGAGACTTTCAAGATAGACTTGACTAGTCAGTGTTTTACAAAAAATAGGCAATGGAGCATAATGTTTTTGTTTACAACCTGCTCTACCTGTTGTTGTGCTTTATGCCTGTCATCTAGAATATTAGCAGTGTATTGTAGGTGACATATATGTTATTCAAGGTCAGGCTGATACTTAAATGTCCTTTCATGTTCATCTTGTTATGTGTAGCCAACAAAACAGACCACAGAGCAAGTCAGACCATTTGCCAGTACCTACGGGGTTGCCTGTCAAGATGAAGGTATTGTTCACTATGCATCTGTGTTTAGTTTCCTATATGAGTTAAATTAAACTTTTAATTTCTACATGCACCAGTATTACAAAACCATCTGTTAAGTTCAACATACCAAAAATAACCAGATAAATATTTTATAAAAAATCATGAAGTACACAAGGCACTCAAAATAATGTTTAATTGAATTAACATTCTGATGCCAATCTCAATCAATAGATTCTCGATCATGTAACAGAACAACAGGGATATTGGATGTCTAGAAAGACAATAGCAAACTGTATTTTACACATAAATTCATCACAAACAACAACAAAAGTGACAACACGTGAGACTGTGTGTTTTGATGTCACTCTGCCTGTGTTCTCAGGTTTAGAGAGTGCAGCCCAGTTACATCTGGCTGAAATACATGCCGAAGGCCTGCTGGAAGATAGAGGTATTGTGGCTGCCATGGAAACCACCCAAACACAGAGGCCTAGAACGGTACAGCCGCCCTGCCAACAGCAGGCACCCACCACCATTTCATTGGAAGAGCAGAAAATCCTCCTCTCTCTGGACAGACTCAACCACCAACTGTTCTGTGAGCGCTTTGAAAAGCCTGATTGCATCAGGCTATAACTGTGCGAATAGAGTGTCATGATCTCCTTATAACAGAAAATCAGTTCTATTTGCTGTCATTTCGATGCAGAATAACCTCTCCTTCCTGTTACCGTTTTAGGTGTGAGGGAACATATTGGGGGAAACGGTAGCGCACGGGGCCTTGTGCTTACTGATGGACCCTCTGTAAGTATGCATTCAGCCATGCAGTCAGCACGAGGTGACCTTTGAACATGTTTTGTCATTGACCTTCTTCCAATGTTTTCAGACAAGGGAAGTGAAAGTCACAAACCATCACAAGCACCGTGCATCCTCAGCCAACAACCGCTCTCGATACCAGAAGAAATTCTGACTTGAAGCATGTGTGGACCGCAGTGGTCCTCTCTCCCAAGCGAGCATTACACCTGTCCTGCATCATACTGGACCAGTCACTTTATCACCCTGTAAAATGAGTTTAGTCTCCTTTAAAACCAAACATACCCTCTCTAAAAGAGCTAAAAATCAGCTGTACATCAGCTCTACATGGACTGTAGAGACAATAAAACATATCAGCAAAATAAGACCAAACTGAACTTTGAAGTTGGTAAAGTAGGTAAAATCAGTTTGGTATTGTCACCATCTTCTAATCAGCAGACAGAAGTGCCTATGAAAATTACACTGGCTTCACTTTGGGGTTTTTTCACAAACTAAAAAGCGTCTTAAAACTGACACAGGGCCAGAATTGACTGTAAAAAATATAATATAGATTTGTATGAGATCGTTTTTTATTTTCAAATATGTCTTACTTTATTTATTTTATATAACAATCTGTTGGAATCTATTTTCAGACCATACGGTTGGTGAACTGAATAAAGCTTGTTGTCAACACTATGGGTGCAGTGCACCGAGGACTGGAAATGGTTTATGGAGAAAAGTGTTGCAACGCTGAAGGTGTGTTTGTCTTTCTTTGATGGCTCCAGAATGGACGATTATGTCTTGTGCAGTAGACTCGACCTACTGGCTTAACAAGGTGAGCCTCTGCCAGAGGGCTTCCAGGCTTCTGTTGCAATTGCATCTACCCTGAACTTTACTCTTGCTTTAGGTCCCATTTCAATGAATAATGTTAATGAGACAACATACTATATTTTTAGTTAGTTAAATAATAAATGAAATAGCTGTTAAATTAACTTTTTTCAGTCTCTCTTGCTAAAAATATTGGTGCATCAGGGAAAAAAAGCTCCAGGGATCATTGACGTGATTTCAGTTGCCCCTCCCTCCCCAGCATGTCTGGTTTTGTCCCCAAGTCAGCCTGTCAGGACTTGCTTCAAGAGGTGGAGGAAGCCCAAGCTCATTTTAAGAGTCGGGCTCGTGTCGTTGATGAAACTTTTTTTTTTTTTTTTTTGGTTTAAGTGCAGGTTTCTGGTTCTATGCATGCATACATTCTTGAGTGTTTCAACAAGGAGCTGTGAACAATGATGTGACTGTGGTGTCTCGCTGCCATGTAGAGTCATGCATCATCCCCTTGTTATCTTACACCAAAAACTGAGAACAGACACAAAGCAAATATTCTCAGCTTTGGTGTGTGATGATGCCTGCAGCGGCAGAAGCCCTTTTGACGACGTGATGTGCAAAGAGATTCTCTGGTAAAAAGGACAAAAGATGTCCACTGAGGTTATTTGAGGAGGGACTTCAGTGTCACTTCTAAGCCAATGGGCATAAGGTCGTTCGAGAGGGAAAAACACTGGCACTTTATCTGGAATTTAACTTATTTATGTATTATTGAATCAAAACTGTGTCCACTAGAAACATCCAGTCCAGCAAAGTGACCGGTATTCATTTTGACCTTGCTTTTTATAAAAAGCATTTCAGACTGGATTTGGACTGGACAACATTTAAGTAAAAAGAGCCTCCTGTTTGTTAATTCTGTCTTTCATTTCACTAAATACACATGCAGAGATGAAGAAAACAGTAAAATCATGCAAACTCTCTGCACAGCACTGACCAAACTTTTACTCATCATACTCTACTACAGGTCTTCCCTGAAATCTGTTCCCTTTGGCCTACTACCGTTAAGGCTCAGAGTCATTATGGCATACAATGGTGAGCTTAATGACATTTAAGCCTGAACCAGCACAACACCCAGAAACTCAGCAAGAAGGGACAAGAGTGCCGAAAATAAGGGAAGACATTTCCACGAGATGCAAGTTCAAACTTGTGCTTCGGTCTGTTGTGCACTTTAATCTCACAAGTATTTTGCCATGGTTTGCGACAGTCCATTTAGCATGCAACCGAAGAGTGTCTGGCTCAATTTGTGCAAAACTGAACGACAACTTGAATGCATGTAAAAGAAAAAGATGAGTGGATAAGTCACAGCGATGATTAGGAATACTGCGTATGAATACTGCTGATGTGGTCTAATGAATCTTTTTTAAAAACTGCTTAGTTTGTTGTGTCTTGTAAGATAACATACTATACACTTTTCATATCTTCTTTTCATAAAACTACAAAGACACAGATGGAACTTGCAAAAGCGCTGAATGAAAATCAAGATTTTATTAATAAAACTGAAAAAAAAAATCTGATACACTAAAAACAGCTGTGGTCCTGCTTGATATAATTGTGCTTGATAAATATTTTGTACCTCAGGGAAGACAAAAAGAGTGTGTGTATGCGTGCGTGTGTGTGAGGGAGAGATGGAGACCAAGTTTGTTTGTTGTGATCCACGTACGTGCCCACAGACTGTATGTATCCATCAATGACTGTAGGGGGCACTCAAGCTCCCATCTGCCCAATTGCCTGTGGCAACACCGTGCGTCACTATATCCGATAATAACACCAGACCAAAGCGTTTCAAACGGAGAGGACTGATATAGCTCTCCCTGTCTTCCATGACCTCAGATTGATTGGGTGTAAAGGAGCCCTGGAAATCGTTCCTGCTGATATTCTGAAGCACCAACCAAAGCAAAGCAAAGCAAAGCAAACCCCAGTGAGACAGAGTCGCTTCAGAGTGATGAGGAGATGTTGACCAAAAGTGACCAAGCTCTGCCAAGTGGGTGGTCCCCCCCGGGGCTGCCGGGACACTGCAGTCCATCTCTTTAATGTGTCTGAGTGCGTTACAATGATGTGAAAATGACCACTTTCACCCAAACAATGGACATCTCTTGACTGGCAGCATGTGCACACAGAATGTGTCATTCATAAATCAAAACATGTATTGCAAAGACATTTAAAGTTCACGCGCAACTGTAGGGTGAATTAAATCATATGTGAATGGTAAAGTTTTATTTGTCTAAAAAATGTATAAGTTAAAATAGTTAACAAATATCTGTTCCTGCAACACAGTTATTGGAATAGAAAAGTAATGAACTTTAAACTTTATCTGAGTCCACAATCCAAATCACAAAATAAACAAACAAAAAATAAAATAAACAAAAAAAACATCTTACTTTTTTCAAAGTTTTCAAAATAAAATAAATAACAAATAAGAATAAATGAACAAACTAATCTTGAGACGTGCATCTGTTTAGAAACATAAAATGGCAGAGGGAAGCTCTTTAATCTGTTTATTCGGAGCTTTTACAGTGTCTGCGCCATTTAACGGGGCTTCATAATCATTCATTCAGTGGATGTATGGGAAAAAGAGCTGAAACAGAGCCTCTGTATCCAAAGAGAGTGGATCTTGACAAAATGATTTCTGAATGGAAGAGGGGCCTCATTAGCATAACAATTGTGGGAACTGCATGGATCTACTTTTCATGAGGACTGTAAAAAAAAAAGAGCGAGAGAGAAAAAATAGAACCATTATGTTGTGTCATCATTCATAACCAGAATGCACAACATTTTACACAACCTATGTTTTTGTAAATAAATACATTAAAGTATTAAATATCCAGTATAACCTGTAAATATTTGTCTTAAATTCCCCCCCGGAAAAATCTCTTTAAACACACAAACATATAAACAATACATAAAAAATGGGGCTATTGCAAACTTATTTTAGCAGAATTCTGTGTGCATCTTGAGTTTTCATGCTTCCACATAGAAGAAGTGGTGAAAATAATATAAAACCTGGATGTTTATTGCATTTTTGTTCAAGTTACTTAACACTCTGACACCTCAACATTTTGGTTTGCAAATGAGCTGTAATTCAGTGCTGTCCCAAGTGGGCTCCAGCTGGAAAATCAGCCATCAGCAGGGGTTCTCGTAGTAATGAAGTGGTTGCCAGCAAAACAACGAATAATTTTAATTCAGCAAAATTGCAGCCCAGATGATCGAATTAATGTGTGAGAGTTATGGAATAAACAATAACAAAAGTCTCCATGTTAAGTGGAGATTTGAATATTAAAACATTATAGACCTGTACATTTTATCCAATTCATGTCAGTTTTGGTTGACATTTTTTAAATATAACTTCATATTTTTATGTTCAGGAGGAATATTGTTTGCATAAATACACAAAGTTAGAGGCCCCCGGTTCTTCTCGGGCCCCTGGGCTACACGGACTGTACCTTTAAACACTCTCGTCCCAATTAAAGCCAAGCCCCGCCCCCTGGAGCAGACATCCCATGAGTCATAAAGTTTGATGTCCTGCCCAAAGTTTAGACCCGACCGGAGCAAAAGTTTTTTTTTTTTCAAGAAAGTGAAGTGCGGAGATTTGTTCTACGAACTATGAATCTTTCCTGAAAGAATATTGACGAACAGCTTGGCCACAAACGGCGGGACTCTTCCAGCCAAACGTTTTGTTGCGTTTGTTTGTGCTTTTTCGTCTTTTGTGGCTGCGTTTGCGGGGTTTTTTTTTGGGAAAAGTTGGGGCCGGACGGACGACAACATAGATCCCAGTGTGGAGTAGATATGCGCTTTGTTACGTTCACAAGTATGCCAGCAAGAAACGACAGGAAAGCGCTGTGTTTCACCGCAGATTTCGACAGCTAACACACTTTGCGGAGAAAATAAAGTGCGTCGGCTGCTGAACTTTAGAATGACTCGGGAGAACTTTTACTAGAGTGTCGTCGATAGTTCCTGCTTTCCTGCTGTGCGAAAAAAAGGAAAGGGAAAAAGTTTGGGATTGGCTCAAACTACTTTTTTGAGAGTCACTGAACGCGACATTTTCGGACACAGAAAAGTTCGCAGGCCGTTTTTTGGGGACAATGGATCCGAGCCAGCACAACCCTCCTGCCGGACACCAGATCGTCCATGTACGGGGCGACTCTGAGACCGACCTGGAGGCGCTTTTCAACGCCGTGATGAACCCGAAAAACACTATCGTCCCCCCCTCCGTGCCAATGAGGATGAGGAAGCTGCCAGACTCCTTCTTCAAACCTCCTGAACCAAAGTCCCATTCCAGACAAGTAAGCCCGCCCTGTCTCTCTGCCCCTTCCCAGAAATCACCATTAAAGTCAGGCCCATCCTGTGGGGGCTCAGGCCTACATGACTGCTGCAGTCTCCTAATAGTGACTTTATCCTACTTTGTTCATAGATCACAAAGGTGCATTGGAAATTTATTCGTAGCCCTATTCTTAAAATGTATGTAAAATCCTTATTCCTACTCTGACACGTTTCATTTGAATACATTTGATTCAAATTCCTCAACATGTTACAAGTAGGTTGGTTAAAAATCACTGCAATAGACGACTGCGTAAAAGTTGTAAAAGTGCCTTCAAAATCACTTGTTTGACCTTTTTGCTTGGCTCCTCAGTAGATATGGACATATTCATAAACTTTCAGTGAGTTGTCAGATTTGCTAAATCTTCACAGGACAAGTTAACTTGCACGTACGTGTGGATGTTTTGATCAGATTCGTGACTGTGTTGTTCTGGGTAGCAGTCAGGTGGAAGTAAACAAAGGGTTCCTCTATATCTGAGTGTCTTTGCGATGATTTGCAGCTGAAAAATAATGCGATTGTTGGATTCGTCCTATTTACCCCCCCCCCCCCCCCCCACACACACACACACCGTCCCCCACAACTGTTGCTTGTGGTCTCTGTGGAGTTTTGTCGTCAGTGCGCATGCGTTGTTGTGCCGCAAAGCGTCTGCCCCCTCCTCTGTCCCACACAGGCCTTGGATTCCCCCCCCTCAATCCTCAGACTTTAAAAAACACTCCGATTTGTGCACAGATGCACAAAAGAACTTCCCAACGTACATGTGAAGTGATAAGAATGTATGAGAAGTAATAAAATGTTAAATCAGGGTAGTCACTAATCTTTTATGGTGTGTTCTCTGTAGTTCTTCAACTTTTTATTAATACTCATGTTACTTTTGTTGTTGCACTTGTAAAAGGTCTACTCAGATTATTTATTATATGATCACAATGTGGGTAGATATATTTAAACTTGTAGACAACCCATTTTTCATAATACTATAGGATGAAACTTGTTAAATTAAGAGAGCCAACATGCAAATCACATCAGTCCTAACTATTATTATTATTATTATTATATTTATTTTTATTAATCATGCCACTTCTTTTCCTACCCCAACACAGGCCAGCACTGATGCTGGGAGCGGCGGAGCGCTCACACCCCACCACGTCCGCGCACACTCATCCCCGGCTTCCCTGCAGTTGGGAGCCGTCTCTGGTGGCTCCCTGTCTGGCATGGCCCCAGCAGGTGCCTCCCCTCAGCATCTCCGTCAATCTTCCTATGAGATTCCTGATGACGTGCCCCTGCCCCCGGGCTGGGAGATGGCCAAGACCGCCTCTGGCCAGAGATACTTCCTCAAGTAAGTATGCCAGCAACAAGTGTCATTGTTGTTTCTTGCCTTATAAAGTCGATGGGACCTGGAAAGGTCGTTGTTTATAATGGATTTTGGAAAATGATTGGATGGCTTTTAAAGTAGTTGAAAAGGTTCATTGATAAACAGCACACAGTCATCACTACACCTCAGTCCTCTAGAGATGTATGCCCTACAGTCAGTGCTTTCCCTCTAGAGTGAAGGCTAAATAATTGACATTTCTGTAAGCATGAAAACATCTTAAAAATTAATTAATGACTTTTAGGCCAGGCAATATCAATATCATAGTATGAAATTATGCATCTGCACATCTAATGTTAAACAACCAGCTGTTGGAATTAACTGTTTGGAAAATCGGTGTCCCTTCATTTTAACTAACTAACTAACCACATGTCTGGACATGTCTCTTTACCATATTTCAGAATGTAACAAATCAAGAACAGTCAGTGCAATATGTAGGAATATAGGAAAACAGATTTATAACTGAACTCTTCATCACAAGCACAGTTTGAATTTATTTATTTATTTATTTATTTTACAAATATAGGAGAAGAAGGAAACATTTAGGGTTCTAGTAATCGTCAAGACACCAGAGAAGTGGTCTCGAGCTCGGAACCACATACCACAGCTCTGTTCTGTGTACATTATGCTGACAATAATTTGCAAATCTGCTACAGTGTACAGTGGTTGCCAGTGTGCACCAAAGGAGACAATTGCAATAGTTAAATTGTAGGTTATTAAATTTGGTGGCCTCTGCAAACAAGAGAAGTCTTTTGAGGGACTGCTGCTGTATGTAGTGTTCCTTTTCTTGGTCTCAGGTTTCAGTAGAAACAATGGATCATTGTAGCTGCCCCAGACAGCAAGGGACACACTGCACTGCAAAACCCATCTGCTAACCAGCAGATCTCTCCCATATTAATGATCCAAAGTAAACTTTTTAAATGGTAGGTAGTAGTTACACCATAGCTCTCTAGACCTGTCACAGAATTTAACAGCAACTTTTTTGCTTTGTGAGCATTTTCTTTTTATTCCCCTTTACTTTCTTATGTTCATTAGTCTTTTAATGCCTCTTCTTCCTGTTGTTCTGTGAAAAGATGGATGGAATTATTCATAACAATAACTGACGTCTGTGTCAGCCATTTATGTTAAGATAATCTGCACACTGTGAAATGCTCCAGTAATGAAATGCCCAGTAGATCATGTTTAGAGATGATTTGACACTGAAAGTTGCCATTCTCGCTCCTGTTAAAGACAAAACGTTGTCAGTTCTGGGAAATATTACTCTGACACAGTGTCTGAACAAACATGATAGCCTCAAATTTACTTGGATCAAAAAGAGAGAACTTTCAGTACCAGATGTTTTAAGGTCTCACATCTGGAGAACATCTGGCCCGTATGGAGGAGGCTCTTCTAAAATTGTACAAAAGGACTGGGGGGGTAGGAGAGAGAAACCACTATTCTCATAGACCCTCCCAGGATCACTGCAGTTGTTTAGAAGCCAACTGAGCTAATGCCCTTTTAGACAATGAAGCAATTTTCAGACTGAATTGGGTTTCCAAAACCAAACTTTAATGTTGTATAACTTAAAGTTCAAACAATATGTGAACTCTTGCATTTTGGTGTTGTTTTCTAGGAATACGTCAGTTATTTCTCAAAGTTGTAACTATGTGTACGTTTTTTCTTTTTGACAATACAGTTCCACAAATTGGAACTTATTTTTTCTGCCTCTTAATCCGAAAACACAACAGGACTGCTGAGAACATTTCAAACCTTCATTAACTGATCAAATAGTCAACTGTAAGACACAAATTGTACATTTTCACTAGTACGAGGAGACTTAATACAAAATAAGAGATGAATACACAAGTCGATGACGATTAAAAACTTTTGTAAAGCTTGGTAAAAAGACCTTCATAAAGCACAACTCAAGTCTGTTGTACTCACCTAATTAGAAGAAATCCAATTAGTTGAATTAGAAAGTTTTTACCACATGTCAACAGACAATGTCTTACTCTGAATCCTGTATATTAAAAACGGCAAAATAGTCACTGAAAATAAAGACGTGAGACTGCAGCAGGTTTCTCTGTCTGTGTTTACAAGTCTATTCTGAAAGCAGAGTGTTTTGCTTTCAACTCACAGGCAAAACTGAGGTAAAGTTAAAACTTAGAAAGACAGTTGAGTCCCTCTGTAATAGCTCTTTAAAAACCTGGGATTCAACTGGCATGTTGTATGACTTGAGTCCGTGTACTACACGGTGTTTATGTTCAAGTAAGGGAAACTCGAGGAGACATCTTCCATATGCCGTGCATCAAAGTGCAGATATTTGATCTGGAATACAGGCGGCCTGAGCAGAGCAGTTGGAAAAGACACTCCCCTATTTATAAACAGGGGTTGTCTGACTGAGACGCGTTGGAGTGAAGGAGTGAAGCAGAGCGAGAGAGCGTGTGTGGGTGGACGGGTGGGGGTGGGGAGTCCGTCACCAGCCAGCAGAGCCGAGCAAAGAGTGGGGGCTCACATTTCACTCAGGTGACCGCTGTAGCCCTTAGAGATATGTCAACACAGAGTAAAAGTTTTTTTTTCATTTCCTCCTTCCCCCTCTGATGTTTACGAGTGCACTAGCATCATACACTTGGGAATGATCGGCCTCTGTGAATCACAGCAGCCCTGTGGATGCCGATGCCCCACTCCTGTTTTAAAGCCAGGCTCCGTTTTGGTATGAATGGAGCCATGGCGCTGCGATTGAGCCTCTTTTGTGTCAATGGAGTTAAATGGCAGCCATGTGGAGATGACTAGAAGAGGGGCCAAGAGAAACTTCGGCCCTCCCTTTGTCCCAGTAGTGAAACAGTGATCTTTATTCAGCCCTGTTGAGACTCATGTGAGCCTTCCCAAAATAGACAAATGGTTGACATGAAGTTTAAAGATGGCGGTGCGAGGCTGCAGTACCTTTTTATAAAAGCTTTACTCAGATGTTCTTCATGTCTATGATGTTCAGCCCTGGTCAGGGTTGGAGTTCGTGTAAATTCTAAACCAGTGACATTAAGGTGTTGACCTAGTCGTAGATGTGTAGATGTAACAGGGCTGACAGCTTCAGTTTGGCCTGGTGTTTCTTTTTTCTGTCAAATGATTAGTCCTTAAAAATATGGAAACCATACATCTGCTGAATTGCCTGAAAATTTCAGCGCAAATTTGTATCAATTTACAATTTTTGGCATTTATACAGAAAAATGCCTATCTACACATGTTTCAAACTTCTCAATTGTGACGATTTTCTCGATTGTACATTTTGATTTTGAGCTGTTCAAATATAAAGACATCGCCTAAGGCTCTGGGAAATTAAACAGTATTACCAGACACGACCAGTCTCCTGCACAAATCTCTTAATTTTCTGCTCTTACATTAGAAACAAAAACCGAAAGAGGACTTGGACAATGTCAACAAAGTCTGTTGACCTTTCCTCCTCTTTCTTCCAGCAGTTTGCGGTGGCCTTTGATTTATGACAGCGGGGGCAGGGAGGTTGGGTCACCTTGCTTGGTGCTGGGATGGGGGTGCAGGGCCGGTCTCCAGGGCTGGGTCATAAACTAATGAAGGTTTCTAATTTAGACACACCGGTAAACTGGGAGGGGTAATCACTGTTTCCGGGCGCTTATTAAATGCAGCTTTGAATGAGCTTTTAGTCCGTGGGAAGTCAGCCCTAAGCTGAGGAAAGCTATGGGGGAGTAGCTATTGTCTGCCCTCAGGGGCAGGTAGAGCAATGTGTTGATGGACACTTTTGTCTTTACTCAATTGGATTTTAAACTGTTTTGATGAGCCTGGTTTCCCACAAGCAGGATGGCTGACTTGGGTCTTTCCATACTTAACAGTGACTATGAATGAAACAAATTGTTCATTGTGACCAGATCAGTTATTTTTTTACTTCTCACACTGTATTTGTACATTTGCAGGGGGTGTTCACTGGAAAGCTGCACACTCCTGGTTAACCAGGAACATTAAACAGACTGATAACCCGTCTAGCTTCAGTGTACAAGTAGGGTTTCCTGAACATCTGTTGCACTAAATACAAGTCAAAGAGACCCCTTATTAAAAGCAGGAAAGAACAAAGTGTGTACTTGGATCTGATGCTCTTGTTTTATGCAGTTGATATCTGTGCAGTTCTCATTTAGACTATGAGATTACATTGGGATTTCCAGCAGATGATTCTCTCCATAGTGATATTAAGCAGAAAAAAGCACCACTGCAGTCGGACTGAGGCGGCTCATGAACAACCTTGTGGTTCTCAATATTGTTATGAAATGAATAAGTAAGATAAATTAAGTCTACTTTTTGCATGCGTGCATGTACACCTGAAGCACTGCCATACTCACTGTTGATAGTGGGGAAAAAACACAATTGCTGTAGTAAAATAGAGCTGTCCCCATGTGTTTGCCTAATGGGCGTTGCTTCATAACATGAAGCTGTCTGGTACCTGGTTTGCTTTCTAAATTTGCACCACATTCATTGTAAACATCCAGTATCACAGCAGTGTTGACTGTCCATTATCATTAATGGATTTCAGTTTTATAGCTCGGCAAACGTTGATCTCTCTTAACTTCTTATGTAAACATCATCCAGTACATAACGCCTAAATATTGTCAGTCTTAGCTGTTCTCTAATTTGCTTCGACCCTTCAATTCCCCCCCACTCGGTCAGTCACAAATGGTGCTGGGAAGACTGAGCTGTAAGCCTGCGTGAAGTCCTCATTTGGAGCAACTTTGTGTTTGTCAAACTTTTGGTTTATTGACCACACACAGACAAGACCCTTCCTGTTCAACTGGGGCCTGTCAGCTCAGTACACAAATGGGACTGTGAGAAAGTCAGGCTAGTGTTTACCAAAGTCTTGATGTAACACCTCTGTTCCAGACATCAATGCCTCCACTGTCAGCGAGGGCATCTCCACAGAGATGTAGTATCTGAGAAGTGGACCCTCTCAGGTGGGGTGTAGACTTCCCAAAACAACTCGAAACATAGCACCTTATGGGAGCCGAACTTGGATAACAAAACAAAGAACCATTTGTTTACATGTTGTCAGCGGCTTCATGTGTTTAACTACTTTTACTATTTCAATGTAGATATTTAATCATTATTGACAAGTCAAGATTAACATGGCCACAGTTTTTGCTTAAAAAAATAATACCTTTATTTGAAACAGACAGATTAATCTCACATTGCACTCTCTACAACAACACTTAAATCAATTAGCCTTTTGAACTAGACTTTGAAAATAAACGGTAAAACTGAAGCTCCTGAGCTCCACTAAGTCCCGGTGCTTTGTGAATTATTTGCTTCGTTAGGAAGTAGGGTGATACAAACCCTCCATCAAAGGGAAACTTAAAGCCACAATAGGGTCACAGAGGTTGCCCCAATAATCTCTCTTGATGATGTCCTGCTGATAGAGAGGCAGCCAGGCATCCCCAGTCAACCAGAGTGGAGGTGGTCATCCTCATCTTAGAGGCCTGATTACATCTGGCCTCCCTCAGTGCGCTCTTTAGTCATCAGCTTCAACCACCTTCCAAGCATATACTCCCTGGGTGGAGCCACTGTGGCCTGCGGATCCCATTTTTAACATTTGACAACTCAGCTGTGGGGCGTGTTTCATCATTGCTGCACTCCCCATAGCTTCACTCCCCCCTGTTTTTACACCAGTGAAACACAGCTTTTGACATCTGGCGTTGAGACTCAATTTCAGTGGAATAAACAGTCAATCTGGCCTCAAATCTAGCTTTGATCTGTCGTTCTGGCAGGTAGCAGAGCTTCTCCTGAGACTTTTAAACCACAGAGCTGACTTATTTTTGGAGAGAACATTCTCCTCAAGGCCAGATGTAAGGGTGTAAACAGGCAATCTGTGTGTTAGGAAGTTTGGTATACTATTGTAATCTGATGAGGTCCGTGAAACAACAAGTGCAGCGTTCAGACGTCTTTGCTTGGATCTCTTTTAGGGACGCTGAACCACTGTTAAGTTATTTTCTGAATCTGAATTCAGAATTTTAGATTTACATTTAACTACTGAGAGAGAAGCTCTAACCTCAATGATCTTTGTATAGAAAAACAATCAGCAGCTCCCATGTGATCACTACCCAACAGAAAAGCTAAATGGCAAATCCTTTAAGCAAAGTCAGGTTTAGCCTTTCTGTGAAAGGTCCCCACTCCCTCCTCAGCAAGGCACATTATAAATAACGCTGGCACAATAAACGCCACCTTGATAATTGGGCCATCAGTCAAGGAGATGTCAAGTGCCTGGGTGGATCAAGAGTCCTACTCTGGGCTCTGCTAAGCCACCGTCAACCATGATGACAGCTTGAGCAAAAATTAGCAAGTAAAGCTCCACACTAGAGGCATCAGACTTGATAATGGGTAGTGTTTGAACTGCATTGCTCTCCTTTGCTGCAGCGCCTGGCCATTCTCTGACAGTGTCCCCTAAAGAAGAAAATGATGTCTTTGGTGATTCCCAACAGAATCCTGAACACGACAATTGAGGCTATGTCAACAATAATGGAGACACAGGTTATTTTTTGCATGTAGGAACACCTCAGACATATTGAAACATTGAAATATATCACTTATGTGGTTGAGACTGAAAGAAATTGGGCACTCCATTTATGTCTTCTCTGTGTGTAACTAATGTGCCATTTAATGTTTTGGAAACCACTTGACGGAAATCGAAAAACTTGACAAAAAACTCAGTAGATTACTCCATTATGACGCTGTTGGCAGTTAGAATTCAGATTTGTTACAGTGGATTGAAATGGTTTATGTTTTTTCTAATGTTTAATGGCAGTAGTATTGTTACCACTACTGTAATCCAGTTCTTGGCTCTCTGTCGAGCTAAGCCAACCAGAACCATTGGTTCTTTCTGACGACTGACTCACTCTAATCTTACTGTTTTGGCATGTCGGTTTGAATGACAAATCCATTAGAAAACATATGAACATTGTTTTCACTTGTAACTGAATTAGCGTGTAGGAGGCCTGACCCACAACCAGTTTGCTCTGTGTCCGCTGCCCTGCCCTGGGGATGGAGGTTGGGGGAGGGTGCGGGTGGCTGTCCTGCTGAGCTCGCTGTGGTGTCAGAGACATGTAAAGACAACACCGAGCAGTTGTGACCGTGGAGGTTGCAGATCATCAGCAATTCCTAACAGCAACTGGTGGCCTCCAGCCGTCCCAACAGTTGCCATGACATTGTTTTGTTTTATGTTTCGCCTACAGGAAGCGGTGTATAGCCCTGGCCATATAGGGTTTGGGGCAGGTTGAGTGAATGGATTATCTTTTAGCTTTAAAACCTGGTGATGAATTACTAGCTGTTGGTAACTCATTTACCACAGTTCTCTGAGTTCCCACATACTGGATCTTTGAATACAGTGCGATGCTGACTTGGAAGATTTCACACTGTGTATTTTATCACAGGCCTTGTGATTATAATCAATTTTTCGACTACATTTTGAAGTGAAGCTTTGTTTACACCTGTTTTGATTGATCTGAGCTTCAGAAGGTTGCCTCCAAAGCTAGGGTTTGATCGAAAATTCAATAATTGTACTTTCATCTGTGCCAAGAGGAGCAGACGCTCAGTGGGAGGAATTGTAATCAGAGATCTTGGAGGTTTTGAGGTTGTATGATTCCATCAGTGTTTTCCAGTTGTAGCCTTTCTGTTCAGTACTGGTGTACCAGGATGTGCAGGCCTGTCATTTACGATAAGCCCTCCCTTCCCTTATCCCACCGCTCGTCTCCCAGTCTCCTCCTCTGTTCTCCCCTCCCCTCTATAATAAATGTCATAGTTTCCAGAGTGGGAAGGAGGCAGTGAAGGGGGCAGGGCGGGCGCTCGGCATGTAACAGGACCACAGCAACTCATGCAGCCAATAGTGTTCAGAGGGATTGCTTCCGTAGATGTTTTTTTTTCCTCTTTTGCTTTTTTTCTTTTCTGTAGTTGTCTCACCCCGCTCCCTGTGACCCCTCTTTCTCAAGGGACCCCTCCAATCCGAGCAGTTCCAGCTATTTTGCTTGGTTTGTGGTGTTTGTGTGTGTGTGTGTGAGGGCTGGGGGAGGGTTCGGTAGGGGATTTGGCAGCTCCTTTGATCAGTAAAGCATAAACAAGAGGGGGGCTTCAAAATGGGTTGCATTGTGTTGGGGGGGAGGAGTGCTGAGTCAGGCCCTCTCGCTCTCTGGCCTGGGATAGAGAGCAGACAGGCAGGCTGGGATTACCGCAGAGGCCAAGAGAAACTCTGAATCTCTCACTTCACCCAGCTGTTCCAAAATCTGGGCTAATGGCGCTTTGGGATCAAATTAACAGCGAGTTGTAATGAATCACAGTGGGTGGAAGAACACATCCAAAACATGATTATTGCTGGGCACAATAGGTAGATTGATGAGGGGAATATTTAATTGCATTATAAACAAACTCTTTGTTTTTGTCTCGTGTATTGAAATAATTCAGTCACTGCAGCAATATAAACATAAGAGTTGTGTGTCGCATAAACAAGCTACTGGAGTTTGGTGCCCATTTGAGGCGAGGAGCGGGGTGTCTCTTAAATGGGATGTTTCAAAAAAACAAAATGGGAAAAAAAACAAAACAGAACAAAAAAAAAAAAAAAGAACAAGTGAATAGTGGGGTTTTAGGTCGTAGCTCAGTCTGTGCCTTTGTCAAGCAGGTGAAAGCTTTGTAAATGTGGCGCCAGATTGTTAAAGCCCCTGACACTCCACAGTGTCCGAGCCACTTCCAGGAAAAAGGACCCCCTGCGTTGAGCCCTGGGACTGACCCTCCCTCAATAGAGAGGGCCCTGCTCGGGAGAGGAGGGCTTCCTGTATTAGCTTTCCATCTTAATCAAGCAACAAGTACCAACAAAGCACTAATTATCAATGCCTTCACAGAATGCGACACAATGTCCCCCTCCCCCGGCCCCCACTCCTGCCCCGGCAAAGACGAGCCATAAAATAAATGGAGCAACATTGTTTAACGTTACAATAGCTGTTTTGAAACCGATCGTGGGCTGTTTAGACATTTTCAGGAAGAAGTGTTCAGTTTATCAGTGACAGATGTTTGACTTGATTTATTTTCAGTCATTTTCTATTTCAGTCTACTTTTTGGTCTGTCTCATAACTTAATACTTAATTTTAATTAAGTTTAATTACTCTGATTCCTGACATGCGAGTGAATTATGCTGAAAAACATCCCGCTACAGCCTAAACTAAGAATGAAGTCCTTGTGTGACTCTATATTGAATTGTGGGTTCAGACGGGTCCAAACAGACGCAGCTGAGTTTGGCTTCCTGTAACAGTCATCGTTTACAGAAAGCAGGAGCTGGATTCAGAGTCTTCATCAAAGAGCTTGTTGAAGCTCCTCTTAGTCATCAGTTCCTGTACATGACCTGCTGTTTTCCAGTGATAATGCCCCTGGTTTGAACTTACTGCTGATTATTGTTGGGGAAGAAAAAAAAACCACTGATGGGAATTTTTGGGGTTATTTTGTCTCCTTACAGCCACATTGATCAGACCACCACCTGGCAGGATCCTCGCAAAGCCCTGCTCCAGATGAACCAGGCTGCACCAGCCAGTTCTGTGCCAGTCCAGCAGCAGAACCTTATGAACCCAGGCAGTGGTATGTTAACGTCTGCTTTTGTTGAATTTGGTTTCACTGTAGAAGCAGCGCACGACATTTACCACAGCTAATCATCATATTGGGTTTTTTTTTAAAGCATTAAACTCAGGATTACAGTTCTTTTAGATTATTTCAATGCGTTTTCCTTCTTTCACACAACGTACAGTAGAAGCCAGGAGCAGTCTAGTCTAGTCCTTACATGTCACTGAGACTCTGCGTACCTCACTTCTGTCCGTGCAGTTGGAATTTGCCCTAGGTGAGGTAAGACTGAGGTAGAACGTGACAGGTCCTGTCTGACATGTTTGGGAGCTCCCTCTGTGACTCACAGATTGCAGAGTTTATAGATGAAGTCTCTGTCGTCTTAAATTGTCACTGGTCCGTCTGTTAACCTACAAGTAAATCCAATAATAAATATATAAATACATGCTGCTATGCTTCCATTTCTCTTTGTATTGTTCTGAGTTTTCCATTTAATTTGGTTCGAGCACCTGGACTTTATGATGTCTCATGTTACTGTTTTTCTCCTATTTAAAGAGTACTTACCTACAGAAGGCTTTAATTATGCCCAATTATGCATTCTAGTTAGTTAGTCTAGTTCTAGTTGCCAGATGTTGTCCAATTATGTCAATAAAGACAGACACAAACGGTGAGAGAACAGCCAGCGTCTCCCGTACGTTACTTACTCCTTACCCCATTACTCCCCCGCAGGTCCTCTGCCTGATGGCTGGGAACAAGCAATTACATCAGAGGGAGAAATCTACTACATCAACCACAAGAACAAGACCACATCTTGGCTGGACCCACGACTTGACCCACGTTTTGGTGAGTTTTCTATTAACAAAGTTGAGTTAAGTTCTTAATACCATATATTTATTTAATAAGTAAATATTTAAAGTCATGAGCTTTGTAATAAAAAAGGTAAACAAGGGAGTAGGACCCAGAACTGCCCGTGTAGGAAAAAAAAGTGTTAGTCATTTGGTTTTTGTGACCGCACTTTACTTTCTCCAGTGAAAAGCTCTGGCTGATCCATAGAAGATGCATATCCATTATTAGAATATCGAGTTCAGTCCTCCATGATTCATTTTTCACTTCACCACACAGCATTGTTTTGGAGTGACTACTCGCACAATTGGTTGTTGAAAACAGATTTCACCCCCCACCCTCCCAAATCTGCACCTAACCTTTTGTCAGCCATTTTAGTGTTGGAGCAACAGCTGAGTTAGCCATTAATCCCCCCCAGGCCGAGCTAAAGTTTGACACTTAGCTTTCAGCGTGTGGTGGCCGGCGTCGGTGAATTAGTGACAGGACCAGGTACATGTGTTGAGATTTCTCTGCGGCCTATAGGAATGAGCTAATCCTCCTGCGTTAGGAAGACTTCAAGAAAAGTCCTGCTTATGTCACTCTGACTCATTTACGCTTCAGGTGCCATCCCTTCATTACAGCAGCTTTCTCCCAGGGGAATCTCACCCTGGTTCACAAAGGCAACATGTGTGAATCAGCACGCAGGCTGTTATCCTGTTAAATGTTAGTGTTACTTTTTCTCCAGTCCGGGCACTTTAAAGGGCAGGGTTGGGTTTTTTTTTTTCTATAAGCAATTGTGTGTCGCACTCCGAGCGCAGGCAGGAACGTTCAAAACACAGCAAGGGGAGCGGGGCAGCTGGGAAGAGATGGCGGCTCTGATCGGCGAACCTCTTTGAAGATTTATAAGTCTTAAACACACAAGGCTGCTGGGCCCCTGAAAGAGAGAGGCAGATAGAGACCACGTTAACTCATGATGTGCTGTCAAACCTAATTTGTTTTACAAGAGAAAAAAAAAAATATTTTCTGTACCCACAAAATCTCAAGGTCACATTTCTACCCTGATGCCTCTAATGTTGCCCATTCTGCTGTTATCTGTTACTTTGTAAAGTTTGTAGGAAGGTTGTTAAGCGCTACACAACGCAAACTAGTTGACATTTCTCAAGTGAGGCTTAGTGCTTGAAGGGAAATCTCATTTTACTTATTTTTATAATTTTTTTGGACACATTTGTGCACAGAAGTGGGCTCCTCTGCTTCAGAAACCTCTATACTGCTGCTATGTAGGTCTCCACTCATAAGCCAGCTGCTTTGATAATGGAGGCTAATTTGAGCTTTGAGAAGAAAAGCAGCAGAGCGCCTTTAACTGAGAGCTGTTGCCGGCTGGCTTTCCCCTGCGTGAGGCCCAGTGCAGGCACAGCCCCATTCTGCTCTAGCTCCAGACAGACTTGAATCTCTGCCAGGCCTCTTTATTCTGTGGTCCAACTCTTAATCTGTTCCAGACCTTTTCAGTCAAAGAACTCCAATGTGAGAGGGGAGGTGGGGGGGAGGCAGGGAGAGGCAAGGCGAAAGGGGAAGAAAGAAAAACGGAGGAACAGAGGGAAAATGCCGACGGGATAAGCATGCATCCTCTTTAAGATCCAAGGAGGTGGTGAACAGTGAACAAGCCATGAGTGCTCTGTGGCTGAGTTCAAAAGGGGGCTGGCCCATGTGGATGTGTTGTGTTCTGTACGTACTACTCTTGATGAACAGTAAGGAAAACATATTAGGGGAATGGCTGAGTGTAGGAAAGAGACACATTTCCTCGGGGAGTTTCAGTGTAAAGCTGTTCACCAAATTCGGCGCTACGTTATCTATCGTGATGTTTCTCTGCCTCTGCTTCTTGAGTCTGAGAAAAGTTGGCATCTTATTAATGATGTCGCCTCCATGAGATACTCGCGGTGTGATGTGGCAGCAGCCAGCCAATTTGAAGAGTCAGTTCACGATTTTTCACTTAACCCTTGAGGGATCTGTTAACTGGGTGATTTCCTTTGAGAGTTGGGCATCTGAAATCTCTGC
The DNA here is from genome assembly GCA_008933995.1 of Datnioides undecimradiatus. NCBI lineage: Eukaryota > Metazoa > Chordata > Actinopteri > Lobotiformes > Datnioididae > Datnioides > Datnioides undecimradiatus. The sequence goes on from WARS01000008.1 coordinate 4,706,080, forward strand.
ATGCGCTTCATGGAGGAGGAAAAAAACCCTGAAAAAGAAACTCAGTGAGCTACTTTCAACTGGAGAAGTCCACGTTGAACTGACCCCTTTTGGACGTCACCTTTTGGGGTGACTTTCACAAAAGGCGGAGGAATAAAAATGGATTACTGCATTTGCATTTCACCTCATAAGTTTCAATGTTATCAATGAAATGACAACACTTTCACTGAACAGATAAAGCGAGCAGATCTTCTAGTTTTGAACCTGGTGTGTTCTACAGCACTTCTCAGAGACGCTTACCCGACTGTTATTTTCCATCTCCTTGCCACTGCAGTGCCGGGTCAACAAAGGCTAGCTTGGCTCAGACTTTACTCTTGTACAAATTGATAAAACAGTATTTGCATCACATCTCCCCTTTGCTTATCTCGATGCCAGAAACACAACACCTTCCCAAGAGGCTTTTTTTTTTTTTTTTTTTTTAAAAAACTTGTTAAATTGACAGCCGACAAATATTTACAAAGCCTTCAAAGGTGCTGTGCCCTGGTCACATAGAGAACTTCCCACAGCTGGCACACCCTCACCCTACCTGCCCCAGGTGGTGTAATATGCCTGCCTGTGTGATCGCCTGATAAGGGCCTGTGTTGCTGGCTCGTTGTCTTGCAGGAGTGCGTGAAGAAGACAAAAGGCAGACGGCATTAACTTGTCTCTTATCTGCTTGGCCCACCAGCTATCACCGCCCCTATGTGTTGCTGACTTCCCCCCCCCCCACGCACACACACAGAGTCTTCTGGCCTTCTTTTATGCTATCACTGTGGCCTTGATCTGAACCTGTCCTTCGCTCCAGTCTCTCCCACAAATGTAATTCCTTGTTTCAATATGTTCATTGTTTGTGCATAGTTCCTCCTGTAATATTGGTTACTCGTAGCTGTTTAGTCTGCGGCGGAGTCCTTGACATGTTCGTTCACAAGAAACTTGGCTGTTTTTCGTCAACATACGGCCGTGTGTATCAGCGGATCTCTTTCCACGTGCCCTCCTCCCTCTATAATGGGCTCTTCTCCAGAAATCTTACTGAATTTCAGCTTGGGTGTTCCTTGCTTAGTTTTGGCCAAACATGTAATCAAAGTCGGTATGACAAAGAATGACATAACAGATGGTTAATTGTGCTTTTAAACTATTCTATATGGTCACATTTTACAAATCTGAGGAAGAACAATTCCAAAAATTTAGAAGCATAGTTACTACTTTAAGCTTTTTTTCTTGCAATAGTACATGCAATAAATTTTGTTTACTTGCTGCGACAACGTCGAAGCCCTGTGAATTAGAAGTGCTGCCTTGCACCATGGAAAGCTAATCGTCAGCTGCTGTAGTTAGACAGCCCTCAGTAGCTGGTGCGAGGCTAACCAACCTCTTACTTATATTATTATATCGAACAGTGAGGAAAAACTATATCAGGAGAATTATTATCAGTGTTTTATCGATACACTAAATCGCTTTGAGCATGAAAAACAAACAAGCCAACATTTAATCACTGTGGTCAAAGGTAGGTCAAAGTTGAATCAGGGAGTCTGTCTATAAACTCTGGAAGTTTACAGCGGCGAGTTAATAAGACCCAGGTTGTGTCATGTGATCTTTTTTTCTTAAATGTGTAGGCTTCTGTATCATTTCACCTCCAAATACTAAATACTCATCAAAAAATGCTCTCCATATATCTCTCCTCACTTTTCATCTGAGCTCATATTTCAAAGCTCAGGCCTTAACAAATCCACAGCTGCTGACATGGCCCATGTGCAGCATCTCTGCCTTGAGAACAGCTGATGGTGCCCTGATGGTGGAGTGATCCAGCCACAAAAGGCCTCAGTATCTGCCAAAGATAAGAAGCAGAGAGAACTAACACTCTCCCATGGCTTCGGTTGATGTGTGTGTGTGTGTGTGGGAGAGAGAGAGAGCAGGAGAGGAGGCGGCGGCTCCATGACCCTGTGTGTGTGCGTGTGTGTGTCTGCTGGGGTGGGGTTGCTGGGGGAGGCAGTGTGGACAGAAAGAGAGGGAGGGGGGGGGGTACACAGGAAGGCATGGCAGGGCAGGGCAGGGCCACCAGAGCTTCCCAGGGAGAGCCCAGATCCACAGTTCATTCAGCTCCTGAGATAGTGTAAACAGACAGTGATTGAATGGTGATGAGAAAGGTGCCGGGGCGGGCAGGACAACACAGAGAGAGGCAGCCCTGCATGAAAATTGTGCCTGTCGAGGCTTTGTTTTGGTTGGTGCTTCAGGCGCATAAGCAAACAGTGCTCCTCATTGGTTCCATTACTGTTACACCCCTTGTGGTCAAGCACATTTGCTTCTCTTTCTCTACTACAGTGATAAAACGTGTGACCTACTTTGCATGCATAGATTGCAGCATTGCTGTGCTGCTTTACGCTCATGTTTATTAAACCCACCCGCAGCTGTGTTTTCAATACACAATACACTGTTGACATGGTTAACACGGAGTTAGGCGGAAAAAAACTTAAGTTAACCGTTTAAATGGTGCAGTGTTTAAATGAAATGGTTGGATTTGTCTGATTTGCACACTGCGCTCGCACTGCTTTCATCAGATCAGCTGAGGTGGAGGCTGTCAGTCTTGAGGGATAATCTGCATTTCGTTTAGAAGGAAACAAAACACACAATGAAATATCCTTTCATAACTGATGCAACGTGCAACACGCAACTAACAAAGCCTGTCTTAGTCAGTGAGTGGGAGGGGATCAGGTCTTACAGGAACAGTGGTTGTTTAAGACACTCGCTGGAAAACTTGTGTCGGGACTTCCCTTGTCCAACACAACCTGCTGCACTGGCTCCACTCTTTTACACTTTCAGCTTGTAGAAAAAAAACAAGTTGTCAGTCTTGTTGTGCAGCGTTGAAACGCAGCCAAGCGTTAAAAGGTGTAGCTCCAGAGACGTTAGTTTATTTATAGTCTGCTGCAGAGCCTGTGTGCATTATTTTTATATACAGTATTGAAAATTGTTTGGTTGAAGCTATTAGCCCAACACAGAATGAGTACGTTATAGATACATTTGGGTGTCCAGTCCCTCTTCATCACACATCAGTTGCTGCATACTGGAGTAGCAACAACTGCTGTGCTCAGACAAAGTTGAAATCAGCAGTTTAACATCCTTGTCCTCTCTTCTTCCTTTTGATGTAAAGCAGATCGTTTCCTCAAAGTCTAAATTTGCCACATAATGTCTGCGCATGCAACATTTACCATGCGCACATTATTATACTGACAGATGACTGACTGACTGACTGATTTGAACTCCTTCCTGTTTCTTTTGCAGCCCTGAACCAGCAAAGGATCACCCAGAGTGCCCCAGTGAAGCAGGGAGGGCAGCTGCCTCCCAACCCTCACAGCGGCGTCATGGGAGGCAACAACCAGATGAGACTGCAGCAGCTCGAGAAGGAACGGCTGAGACTCAAGCAGCAGGAGCTGCTCCGGCAGAGACCACAGGTCAGCAACCTGAGTTTAAGAGTTTTGAAAAACCTTTTAAAGGCCTTTCTGGAAGTACAGGGGCCTCACAGACTAATATGTATCAATAAGGTGCGTCATCTCAGTATGTGTCCTTCAGCGTAGTAACAAGATACTGGACCTCTGACTGCTCACTCATTGACTGAAGGTGCCTGCTAAGTGTTTATGTTGTAAAGTGAAATGTACTCTTAAATATGAGTCATCATTTATACATACGGTGTTGAATCTTGGGCCCCTTTGATCAGACTTTATTGTCACACCACCCTGCAATGAAGCCTCATGAGTCATATGTGGTAATTTTATCACTTCCTAACTGTGATGTGTCACTGCGCCGCCCACGCAGGGTGGTGCAACTGAGTCCAGTAGTTTACTCAAGGCTGTGTCATAACACCAGAAACAGAGCTTTATGATTATGAATGAGGGCGACTTTGTTTATCATGCGATTCACATGGGTTTGTTTAAAGTTCACAGTGTAGGAAGTGACCCAAGTGTGTAGATGATGACAGTTGACTTTTGGGCTGTCCTTAACGAGTCCCTCAGAGCATGTCCACCATATGCATATGCGTTGACTATGACCAAGTGCTATTGTCAACTCTGACACATCATGTGAGTTAGAAAAGATTTCGTTTCATTGGTTTTTCATGACACAGCCCTAAACTGGTTTCTAACTTCTTTTTTAAAGTATTCATGCATGTAATCAAAGGTGTTGGTGTAACCAGATTAGTTCAGAGCATTTCTCTTCATGGACATGTCATGACAGATCCAAAATGTATTCATTATGCAAGGAAAACCTTACCATTGACACATGAGCTCTGTCTGCAAATATAGCAGATGATTTTAGTTGGAAATAGTGCTGCTTTGCAGGCTTTGTGCTTGTGCAGGGAGTTCAACTTTGGGGCAGCACTTGCCACACCCAAATGTATTCCACATGGGTCGAAGTATGATGAGGAACGGATGGCGATGTATGCGACTTGCTGGTGGCAGTCGAGTGCTGCTGCTGCTCAGTCATGCACAGAAAGAGAGCCATAAAACCATAAAGGTTGTTTACAGTACACAGCCCTCGTAATCCTTATAATCGACACCAGATTGTTTACGTGTGTGCACGGGATTCTGGGATAAATGTTAGAGAAGGAAACACCTTCAAGTTCTTCTGCCAGTACATATGAAATAAAAAACATAGGGGAAAAAACATCTTATTACTTTACAAAGGGATAATTAAGGCTGTTTATTCTTTTTTTCTTCAGAGAACATTGTGTCCACTTCTCCACAACCACAACCAATAAAAGCTTCTAACACACACTTTGGGTGTCTAGCAGCAATTTAACATCTTTACCAAAAAAACCCCCCCAAAACAACAAAAAAACGTAACATCTCATTGGCTGCCTTCCCGTTGTCGCCTGACTTTGTAAAACTTTAATGAGATCTCAAAATGGTGACAACAGTCAAGTCTTTTCACCTTCCCGCTCAAGGACTATAAAGGAAGGAGGCGAAGAGGAAAAACATGACTTCATATCCTTCGCCTTATCTGATACAGCATGTGTAGAAAACAATTGCCTCCACCGTGGTCGGCCCCTCGTGTAATTTGACACCGTATGGGGCGAAATGGCGAGCACCATGTTGGCAGTCTGTGCGCAAGTGCTTAATTTAACATTTTATGCGGTGACAGCACAGCAGCAGGGATATAAGGCAGTTCTGACATGTTTTCGCGGAGCTGCTAGCTGTGTATAATTAGCTTCTGAGGTTAGGGGTGGGGTTGATTGTCTTGCTCATTGGTGTTTTTTGCTTTATTGTCCACAGGAGCTCGCTCTAAGGAACCAGCTGCCAACCAGCATGGATCAAGATGGCAGCACGAACCCTGTGTCCTCCCCTATGGCCCAAGATGCCCGGACCATGACTGCCAACAGCTCTGACCCATTCCTCAACAGGTTGGTTTCACACAGAAGCCAGGTGTGTCCTCTGCAGAGCCAACAGAGGAAATGCTCCCTAGTTACAGTGCAATTGCAGCTGAGGTGCACTGATCGACGTCACTTGGCGAGGGCTCCCATTTTGGTTCAGCTTGTCAGACTTAATTTATTCAGTTTGAGGGAATCTGTGCACTCTGCTGTTTGAGTTTGAGCTCTGCTGAAAGCTCCCTGAGTTACACAAGTTGTAAAAACAGTAGGACGGTCTCTAAGCTTAAACCCTCTTCACATGGTAATGACTCATTCAGACCAGCAGGTCTGTGCTGGCGTTAACTGCACAATGATGACCTCTGGTGTACAACTCCTGCGATAAATGGTGCTGTAACCTGTGGGGAGAAAAATGAATTTATCTGTATATTTACAGAACTTCCACAACTTAAGTAAAGACACAGAACCTGACGGGCTGAAAGTAGGTCTGCAAACAGCTGCAGTTAGGAAGCGGCGGACGTTTTCTTCTGAGCATCTGAACGCTACTTTGTGGCATTCTGGGAAATCATTCCTAGCAGTTCCTGCTCTAGTTCTTCTATGAACGAACCAAGTGAGGAAAGAGCTGAATAGCAAGCAGGCCATGAGAACATGTGGTCCAGTCAGTAGACAGGCCAACCTAATCTCCCCTCCTCCCCCTGTTGCCTCCACTCCCCTGCTCTTACAATGGCCTCATTCATCCTGCCTCTGCCATACTCTGCCTACATATTTTTCCTCTGCTAATTAGTATAGGCTTGTCAAATGTCTTCTCTCTGCCTCTTTGTCTCTCTGCTGCCCCATTCATCGTTGCTCTTTTTCCCCCCTTACATTCTGCAACAGAGGGCAAAAAAGTGAAGTTCAAGTTCAATTTCAACTGTGTCGCTGTGGATTAGTCACCATAGTCATTCAAATGGATGGAACTGTTGAAACGTGGACATATGCAGAAAGTCCCTGAGGGAATTAAGGCCACACTGTTACTTTCCAGCCTGTGTGCTTTTAATAACTGAGGGTGTTGCTTTGTGGGGTTGGTTAATTAGATCTGTGTAGCTCGGTTTCATAGCAGAGTTCAGTGAAGGTCATTAAGGTCGTTCAAAAAACTGAGCTGAGACCAAAAAAGAGCTTTTCATTTCCCCCAGTTCGGTGGAAATCATGACGTTTATCAGCAGTTGCAAAAAGTTTGTAACCCAGATTTCATGACTCTTGTCATTTCAGCGGGACCTACCACTCCAGGGATGAGAGCACAGACAGCGGCTTGAGTATGAGCAGCTACAGCGTACCTCGCACTCCAGATGACTTCCTCAACAGTGTGGATGAGATGGACACAGGTGAGTCAGGAAGCAAAATGAGCATAATCACTGCTCAGATAGTATGTTGTATTGGTTCTTTGCCTGGATCAGGCTCATATGATGGTTAATGCAGTTTATGTGTGATGCCACTTTTATGATTTTATGTTGCCTTCGAAGGAGGAACACATATATCCTGTTAAATGTCATGGGATCTTTATTTAAAGATGGTTACCTGCACCTCGGTTGTCACCACATACAGAATATGCAGATATTTGCAGCCCCCCCTTTTTCTGAATCAACAGTAGTAGCTTTTTGTTGCTTGTTGATACCCTTTTCCATCATGTGAGTGATGCTATGTGATGACTGCACAGCAAGATAAAAAAGTCGGTTAATTATTGATCTTCAAAACATTCTCAAGCTTGTTTAGTTAAATGATTCTAATCTTTGGTCTGTTTATTATAAGGCGACCCTCTTCCACCCTCCATGGCAACACAGCCCAGCCGTTTCCCTGACTACCTGGATGCCATCCCGGGAACAGATGTGGACCTGGGCACCCTAGAGGGTGAGAGCATGGCCGTAGAGGGCGAAGAGCTGATGCCCAGTCTTCAGGAGGCCCTGAGCTCCGATATCCTCAATGACATGGAGTCGGTGCTGGCAGCTACCAAGATCGATAAGGAGAGCTTCCTCACATGGTTATAGAAGATCCAAGCAGGGCGCTCCTTCCTCTTCTGCCTACACTCTGAACTGCTGCCTGCTCTAATCTGTGAAGGATTCATAGATGCTTTTTACAAGACATTTCAGCGAGCGTCTCTGGACTTCTATCCCTGTCTCGGCGTTTAAAGGCCAACCTCTTGAGGCAGTATTTGTTCTGTTCTTTTCACTGGTGTGTTTATCTCCTTTATTTTGTCTGTGTCTTCAAGGCTGGCCCATGAACAGACAATTACGCAAGGGTCCCCAAATCTTTCACAGGTCTGTCAGTGAATCTAGGGCATCTTTACCTAGAGCCCGGGGCGGGGGGGGGTCACGCTTTCCCTTGGTCTCCACTCATAGCTGAGCTGGGCGGGGGCATGTATCCCCTGCAGGGACTGCCATCATCAGTTATCGCCTGAAGTCTCTGGTGCCTCTTTTTCTTGCAGCATAGTGTGAAGAAGCAGCACTCCTTTACCGTATTTGGGACGATTGCATCTAGCTTAAGTAGCTTTATATTTGGCCTCATAAGTTTTATTCTTTTGTTTGTTTTTAACGAGCCTGAGAAACCAAAAATGATGTATTTGAAGCATAAAGAACAATACTGATTTGGAGTAAAGGTAATGTGAGGCCCAGTTTGGACATATTGGCTTTGCTGGGGGGGTGGGGGGGTGGGATGAGGGTTGGAGCCTGGGGACCGGCTACATTGCTGCTTGGCTGTGCCAGCAAGTCTAAGTTAAACCTTTTGATAGATCAAGTGCCTTCAGTTGTATTTTTTGAGACGCGAGCAACACGAACAATTACCAAGTTTCTGTAATGCAGCAATAAGCATTAGGCTGTATTCATTTACATCAGCCACACTTTCCTCTATCCAATGTTCAATAATCAAAAATGTATTTTTGTTTTATAAACACATTATAAGGGGATTTAGGGATTTCTATTTGGTTTTTTTTTTTTAAACCCTAGCTTCTTTGTATCTCAGTCTTATCCAAGCCTAATTCATGATTCATTCTTGTTTTATCTTTTTAGTATTCTTTTATTTTTAGGTTACTACATATGTATGATAGCTTTAGATCAAATGGCATTTTGCTTGTTTTTAAACTTCTCTCATAGATGAATTAACACATTTTTAAAACAGGGTCAACTGTTATGACAGCATGTCACTTCACCAAGATGAAGTCTGCCAAGACACAGGTTGATTCAGTTTTGGCTTTTTTTTTAACCATTTAGCTGATTCTCTTCTTGTCTCTGATTTACTATATACATATTTGTGTTATTGTTTGTTGATCACATGCAGCTTTTAATATCTTTCCTAAACATTAACCAAAAAGGCAGATCTCTTGGCTAAACAGAAACTATAGCTCTTTGATCAATTAACCCTTGTGACAACGTACAGTATGCAAGAGTTACAATATTTGAAAGTGTCTTTCTCCCTGAGGACGGAGCTGCTGAAGGTCTCCGCTCCATGCTGTGCTGTGTGTTGAAATAAGGGGTTTATAGACTACAGCTAGGACAAGTTTAAGCAGGTTTAAGAGTCATGTTGAGGGGTAGTGTAGAAGGCCAGGGTTTGAAAGATGGCGATGAGTTACGCGGATTGTTGTTGTTTTTTTTTGTTTTTGTTTTTTTTTTATGAAATATTAAAAAAAACAATCAGTTATTATCTCAGTCAGGAATTGTTGTGGCAGATTCCAAAGATGTTTTTTGTAATGACGCTAACATTTGGGGGTTTTTTTTTCCATTTTTGCCGAGTCCAGAAACGGTATGATTTGTAAGTCAGCCTCTGTATGAACGCACTGTATAAGCTAATGAGAAAATGATGTAGGTTTTAAGTGTTAATGGACATGTCTGAATAGGTCTAGCTGAGATTCTTTTTGTTTTCTTTAGACAGGACGGTTGTTTTGAGTGACTAACCCTGAGATTTAAGGAGGAGTTTTCAGAACAGAGAAGCAAGTGATTCTTCCTCTATAAAGCGCTCACATGTTTACATTCTCTTTTAGAAAGTGCTACAGCCACAGTGGAGACAACATACTGACAATTCACTTATAATCACATTATTTTGATGTTTACAGCAAGACTACATCTTTGCATTACTGCAGTAACTTTTGAATAATCAGCGTACCGTGCATGCCCTTGGTTGAAGACTTGCAGGATGTCACACTGATTCTGTTGCCAACCAATACGTAATTGGTAGCATTAACTTGATGGAACAATATTGAGAACATGAACAATTTTTTTTTTTTTATTATTCTGAGTGAGAAACCTCTTTTTAGTTTTGATTTTATTGATCATTAAAATCATGTGTTGATGGATTTAAGATGGATAAACAGTGTTGGTGAGAACAATGCAACTAAAATGAGTGGTACACTACAGTGCTTGTAATGCACAGCTACAGTTTTCATTTTAATGCAATGACACATTTTGTCACACGAACCTGATTTTATGCTTACTTAGTGTGTAATTGTCAGAGCATATTAGCTGTTGACTGTCATTGTAGCAGTAGAACTAATCACACAAGTTAAAGGATTTTGTATTTAGAGTTTTCTAAATGCACATGAAATGAATTTATATTCAGTAATGATCTGTTCATTTTTTTTGATAGATATGTGCATGTGTTTTAGAACAATAAATTCTGTTACATTATATCGTGCTTCATATGATACTTTGAAATTGGCCTGAAATAAAGTATATACTTTGTGGTAATATTTGCCTTGTGTGGTAAAATAATTCAAAAACTAATTTTGAATATGCATTATGCACATGATATTTTTGTTTGTACCTTAGATCACAATGAGGATTTTGACTCCAGATTCTCTCAATGTATTTACAGAACTTACAGGAAGACTGAAAATGGTATGCCACTAAAAGAAAGGACAGCAAAGCTGAATGCAAAAACAAACATGACTCATATGTAAGTAGGTGAAAACAAATAAAATGTACAAAATACAATATACATGACAATATACAATGTCTATATACAAGTTAGGTGTTGCTCTAAGTTTATAACCTATGGTGCAAAGGCATATAGCCTAAACATTGAACAATACATATTGAATAGTAAGTGTAATAATAGCTGTTGTGATCACAGTAATATCCTGAAATGGTCTATTAATGGGTTCAGTGTATGGCCTAGATTCAAGAGAATATATTTGCAACATGTAAATCAAACCATATACACCATTTATATGCTACATATGAATAGATTACAAGTTAAGGCAGAGCAAACTTTTTAACCAAATAAGCTATAATATTAGTTAATCTGTCATGCAGTATGTTTTTTGTTTGTATGTTTTTATTTTCTGTTTTTTCGGCCATAAACAAGTCAAGAATATCTTAATGTTTACATTTAACTTTTATTTTGAAGGTTATCGTCGGAAGAGCCTTAGATACGTTGCAGTTCATCTCTATTAACACAGTACGACCCGTGCCTTAAAGAAATGCTTTTATTTTGGATGTTTTCAGCACCTGTATTACAATATTATGTCTGCGTGGATACCAGTGCGGTCTTCAGGTGTGCATGAGATTCTTGAGGAACTAGTCTACTCTCCCCGAAGCTGTCCCCTTGTGGACAAACAGAGACATTGCGATACCATCACAACAGAAGCGCCAGTGCATAGGTTGACGGCGTACTAGAACTTCCTTAAAGGCGTACTAACACTTCCGGCGCACTCTTTCAAAATCAGCTACCAAAAGAAAAAGTTCTCATGAGTTACATGACAGACCCAACCAAATGCTTTGCCAATTAGCTTCAGGCTAAACAGGCTGAGTCTCTATTTTGTTTCTCTTCATATTATATTTAATGAATACATTTTTGTCTTGTGGTTGTGAGTCAGGGGTCTAGCACCAGGATAAGGCTAACCATTGTGTTAAAGGATAACAGTACTACAGTGAATGCGAACCGTTTAAACACTTGCTGGACTTAATGAGACACCAATGACGCACTACGCAACTGTCAAAGCACACACAGACACTTCCTGTTAGTTGTTCAAAATAAAATTCCAAACATGTAGGTACACACTATGAATACAGGGGGGGCAGTGCGTGCTTTGAATTTAAACGCTTTCATCCAAACATGGAGCTTATCATCCCCCATCCACGAGGAATTGAAATAATAGGTTATTTTCCTGTGTCTAATATAGAAATGAAGTAGTAGAAATTTTAGAATTGTGGATGCCGCATATGTTGGTGTTGGTCAACAAAAACACCCAGAGTGTAATACATTTGAATACTTTATTTAAAATGATAAAAACCAATGAAGTCAAAATAGATGGATGCAGTAACACATTGGACTAATAACAACTCCACAAGCATCAAGGCTTGTACAGCATACTCACCTGGTCCACATGCTCACCTGGGTGAAAGGCTGTGCTGGAAAGACAATCACATCTCCGGGCTCCTGAATCTGCACTCTCTTTAATAATGTTTTGGTCATAAAAGTTCCTCTTCAAACCAGAGGCGACGCATTGGTGTTTGTGTCTAGACATTCCTGTCATTGGCCTCCATGTGAAACATCCTGGCACAAGAGGATACTCAAGGGGTTTGCATTCTTTCGGCACACTTGGACTACAAAATTCAGGAGAGAGATAATTTAGGAGAAAAAAGAAACATTTGTGGAAAAAATACAAATAAGCGGCATATTTCTTAAACAGTAACACAATGAAAAATGCTGTCATATTTCATTACTGCTTCCATAGGTCAAATGAAAAATAGCAATTAAGAGAACACAGTTTTTTTAAGGGAAAGATAATACAGATAAAGAAAGATTATATTAAAGTAGGAATTTGTTCTTTGTACCTAGGTTATTCATTGAAATGGTGCTGCTGCCATTGTAAACTGTTATGTTATGTTATAATAAACATATTTCTGGCAACTGATGAGAAACTTTTCAAAAACCTTCATTTGCAGCTAAATGTTTCAAATTGTATCCAGCTATTCTGTGTGTGTTATGCAACAATTTACTGCAAGAAAGCAGAGACTTTATGTCTGGATATGGAGATGATTAAGTTGCAATCCAAAGCACATTTTGAAGAAAACTAAACAAAAACACAAATTTTTAATTATACATTTATTCAAATCAATTTTATTAATTACATGTATTATAATGCATCAGTACTATACCAATAATTATTAAATATCACATGGAAAAAAAACTAATGGTTACATTATTTAAATTGCATCAAAAACTACCACAGATGAAAAAGTTTGAACGTTAAGTAAGAAAACATTTGTTGTGGCAAGATTCTCTGTGTTTCTGGTAGCAAAACATCTTAAGGTAAATACCATATCATGCTAAATAGTGGATGCAGATTTAGAAACTTAACTTGGAATACCGAGAGGAACTTGAAAGCAACACAGAAATGTTTTCTTTTCACAGTGTGAGTTTGGTGTCTTATCCTATATGACAGCTCTACAGCATGAGTATGACAAAGAGACCACAAAACAGTGACTGCAGAGAAAAGCAGTTTCTTGGCCAATATACCAGGAATAAAATATGCTGAGTACTGAAGACAGAACACAAATTCCTTTCACAGTAAATACAATACAAAACAATACAGTATACTTGGATAACAAATAATATGAGTTTATAAAATTCCATTTTAACATTATTTTTTTTAAAAACGTTACCCTTTACATACATAACCTCTATAATTTTGAGCTGCAGGCCAGTTTTGAACAACCTGTAACCCAAATTCATGAATGACTGCCCAGAATCTCATCCAAATTTATATCTTTCATCCAGTCGTCATTTCCAGAGCCAGACCTGAGCAGAGAGTCTATGAAGTCTGAGTCTGTGTTGATCCCTGGTACTGTGTTGCTGATTCTCTTCTTGTCTCTGATTTACTATATACATATTTGTGTTATTGTTTGTTGATCACATGCAGCTTTTAATATCTTTCCTAAACATTAACCAAAAAGGCAGATCTCTTGGCTAAACAGAAACTATAGCTCTTTGATCAATTAACCCTTGTGACAACGTACAGTATGCAAGAGTTACAATATTTGAAAGTGTCTTTCTCCCTGAGGACGGAGCTGCTGAAGGTCTCCGCTCCATGCTGTGCTGTGTGTTGAAATAAGGGGTTTATAGACTACAGCTAGGACAAGTTTAAGCAGGTTTAAGAGTCATGTTGAGGGGTAGTGTAGAAGGCCAGGGTTTGAAAGATGGCGATGAGTTACGCGGATTGTTGTTGTTTTTTTTTGTTTTTGTTTTTTTTTTATGAAATATTAAAAAAAACAATCAGTTATTATCTCAGTCAGGAATTGTTGTGGCAGATTCCAAAGATGTTTTTTGTAATGACGCTAACATTTGGGGGTTTTTTTTTCCATTTTTGCCGAGTCCAGAAACGGTATGATTTGTAAGTCAGCCTCTGTATGAACGCACTGTATAAGCTAATGAGAAAATGATGTAGGTTTTAAGTGTTAATGGACATGTCTGAATAGGTCTAGCTGAGATTCTTTTTGTTTTCTTTAGACAGGACGGTTGTTTTGAGTGACTAACCCTGAGATTTAAGGAGGAGTTTTCAGAACAGAGAAGCAAGTGATTCTTCCTCTATAAAGCGCTCACATGTTTACATTCTCTTTTAGAAAGTGCTACAGCCACAGTGGAGACAACATACTGACAATTCACTTATAATCACATTATTTTGATGTTTACAGCAAGACTACATCTTTGCATTACTGCAGTAACTTTTGAATAATCAGCGTACCGTGCATGCCCTTGGTTGAAGACTTGCAGGATGTCACACTGATTCTGTTGCCAACCAATACGTAATTGGTAGCATTAACTTGATGGAACAATATTGAGAACATGAACAATTTTTTTTTTTATTGGTGGCTAGCATGTAAGATGTGGCTTGCTGCATTTACTTACACTGAGCTGCTGTTGGTTAAGCTGTCTGCATGGCCTGAGTTTGCTGGAGCCTTTCTGCTGGTTGGTGGGTGCTGTTGGCCGTGGCTGCGACTGAGCTGACATGACTCCTAAGCTTCCATTGGTGGGCAGCCTCGGACTGGGAGGAACACCCTTAAAAGAAGACACATGACTGACTTCACATTAGTAGTGCCAATGATTGCTACCTTTAAATCCTTAAATTAGCATCACTGCCTATGTGAAGGGCCTAAGATACAAAAAAGCTGCTGCAGGAAAAGGAACAGCAAAAACAATGCAATAATGTCATTTGACCACTAGATGGCAAACTCTATAAGATATGATCCATCTGTTTCCAAAAGATGCTATTCAACCTCCAGAGATAATGTGGTCAAGGCTACTCCCTCTGCAGATGAAAAAGGGAGACTTGGAGAGAGGCTTTTTTTGGAAGGGGGAGTGTGAGCCCTCCTCAAGGCCTGCTTCTCCCTTGATAATTGTGTCTAAAGAGAGTGGAAAGAATCCCTGAGACAGCAGGAAATGTGTGCCAATGGGGAGTTAAGCGCCAGCACCATGACTACCTCCATTTAATAAGCTCTCCTTTACTGATCACTGTGTTGTGTTTGGCAAGGAGGCATTCCATCCACTAGAAACCCATTTGGCTCCCGACACTATCATGCACTGATTAAAACGTTGTAGTCGGCAGCACTCTAAATGAAGGCAGGAATGTTGTGTTTTAACTGTTCTCAACGTATGCTTTTGCAGATAATCTTTCACCATCCTAGGTGTTTGAGATGTCGCTAGCATAATATATATATATATATATATATATATATTTTTTTTTTTTTAGCTGTTCTAGGCATCTGTACAGACCGTCCAAGTACTCCAAGTAAAACCTGTCTCTTTTGTGGACACAAGGACACTCTCACTTTGCTCAAGCGTCGTCCAAGTGCAAGCATTTGTCTCGAAAGAGGTTAATGTGCACCAAAATCCAAGTCAACACATGCTGTGTATACAGTGTCAGTCATCGTGTTGACTTAAAATGTTTCCCAGGGTGAAATGAATTCAAAATCCAACAGCATGTTTAGCAGAGCCTATGATTCAGGGGACAGAAGATGAATCTCTACAGGGTGGTGACTTTGTGGTCTCCCAGAGAAAAATTGGGGGAAAAAAAAGGATATGGAAGTATGTACATATATATGCATGTGTGGTGTGTGTGTGTGTGTAGGATAATGAATGGGGTTGAAATTTGGGAAACTAATGAGACAAGATCAGAGAATGAGGTAAGTTGAACCTCATCAGGAGTCACAAGCCATTTCACGAGCTAATATTCGCCCTCCCTGCCTGAGTTCAACCCACACAGCAAACCAAGCATGGCAATGAGGTTACACAGGGACTAAAACATCAAAACAGTGGTTTCTCCTGTTACTCTAGATGCAGAGTCACTGGCTTTGATTCACTGTATCCAGTTATCGAGACTGTAAGAAATGGTGACCATCACAGACATTTTCCCCGCAGAGGTACGCTGGAGTGGACTTGTTCCACCTTTTGTTGTAAGAAAAACCCAATGAGGGGTGTTTTAGCATGTACAACTGAGTAATCCTCTCTGTCATCCTGATGTGTCATAAAGCTGTTTTCCATGTTTTTTTCCCCCCTCTCATTCTTCACAAGCTTGTTGTAAATGAATACCACATGTGGCTCAGGCCTCAGAGAAGGAGTGATTTAGTCTCCCATCCTGCGGCAGTGCAGGCAGCTGACAGTGATCCAGGCCCAGCCTTGCCGGCTCTCACACTGCACTTCCTCCAGTCTGGACTCATGACGCTGTCCCTGGGGACTGCCCCGGCATCTGGACTTGGCTGCAGCTCCCTTTCCCAGGAAACAAGCACTCCCTTCACAGCACTGCTGGAGTGACCTGGTAGGCTCAACCCCCGCGGCCCCGCTCTTATCCTCACCGAGGGATGTAGTGCCACAAGATCATCAACAAAAGCCGAGGAGTCATTATTAGCAGCAAGCAATCCTTTATCTTAAGCCGTGGTTGTTATTTGGATATCTGCATTTTCTGTCAGAAGAGTACTCTATTCTGCAGGAAGTGCGTAGTATTTAAATGGAAATCTGTCCCTAAAGCTAATCACTGGGATGATGAAACCGCTGCCAAATCTCTGTCTTCACTTGACACTATTGTCTTATGCTGAGCAGGAGCTGAAGTCAATCTCGATTAGCTGTTGAAAATGTGAATCTGAACATAAATGTTCAGAAAATTGCAATCATATATTAAAGCTGTGCTGTAACCAGTATAAGCACTTTTTGAGAATTAAAGTGAGTGATGAGTGATTCTCTCAAACACATCTCAGTAGCTGTATGGCATTTATTACCAGAAAGTTCCATGCTGAATTCTGGGGAAAATGGGAACCAATTCACTTTCCATTGTGGCAAAACTGAAGAGTACATTTTATTTTGAAAAATAATAAATAGCTAAGATCTTCAGTCATTTTGCCTACACCACAAATTTCTTTATTTTGCTATTTTGATTCGTCAGTTTTTCTTTATTTTACCTAAATACACAACCCAGCTACACCCCTGATGTGGCTAGCGAATTTTGTCCTTGAAATAGGTTTGCCCACCAACCACAGTAACTCAGGTTTCATAAAGAGCTGGTGTCCTCTACTTTATGGCGAGAGAGAATGTGTTTCTTCTTAATGCGAGTGAGATTGCGTGTGTGACCTGTGTGAGAAAGTTACAGAGTGGTGGATTTGAATTTTGACATGTTTGACTCAGCAACTGATTATTTAACTGTAAGAACCTTCAAACAAGCACTAGACTTCACATCTCTGGAGGAAGCCCACTGCTAGTTGCTAGTGTTACACAGGGGAGCAGGGCACTTTTTCAGGACCTTTATTTCTCTGGCATTACTAATTCAATTCACTGTGGGAAGAGACTCCACTCTTTCCTCTCCTCTCTGTGAGCTGTCCCTTCCTCATTAGCTGGACTTTTAACCCTGTCCATGCTGACTGCAAAAGACAACACCATTATCAACCTTTTTTAAACACTTAAATTATAAGGTTTGGCTTCTTTCATATCCCCAGCTTCACGTTTGCATATTGCATTTATTCAGAAAAGAGAAACTGCACATTAAAAACGCAATGTCAAAAGTGAAAGCTGTTTCACCAAACCCTTACCTCTAATGAACTCGAGCGCAGCCGCATGTCCTCAGCATTTTATAGATCAGAGGTGACAGAGCTTGTACTTTCAGTAGCACGGGGCTTTGGAAAAGTTTGCATTGTAACTAATTTATCAA
This sequence comes from Datnioides undecimradiatus, assembly GCA_008933995.1. NCBI lineage: Eukaryota > Metazoa > Chordata > Actinopteri > Lobotiformes > Datnioididae > Datnioides > Datnioides undecimradiatus. Next base: position 4,723,608 of record WARS01000008.1, read on the forward strand.
AATCCATTTAAGATATTTTCATTATTTGATATTCACCTCTTTTAAGTCTTATCCCCTTCTTTCCCCCAACTGTTATATATAATACTGTACTGTTTTTCATGCTATTTGTTTATGTTTTACACCTGCTGCATAAATATTATTACTGATTATCACTGCTCCTGATAATGCTTATATCGCTATTGTTAATTCTAACAATAACCAGTACATTTACTTTCTATAACAATTTTGATTAATATATTACGTGTATTCAGTATCTGTCATGTTGTAAAATCATTTGGATTCAGGAAAAATATTTGTTTGCTTATTTCAACTATTCACTAATTTGAAAATATTTTTTTTCTGTCTTCATAAAAAGCTTTTGATGCTTTTTTGAAATATCTTACCACCATGAACATGCACAGCCACAAGTTCTGTTTAGAGTGTAAATGGATCTATGCTATAGTGGTAAAACTGGTTTTGTTTTACCCTTGTGTGAAGATGTATTTGTCATCCTACCTTGTTTACTTCCATGTCTGTGCTCCCTCCCTCCCTCTCTCTCTCCTCCCGCCTTCTCCCAGTCACTCAAGCACTTCCCTTAATCTGTAGAGGTTATGAGAGCTCTCTTGTGTGGCTCGCATTATCGTTTCACACAAAGACAGCTACAGATACTGTGCAAAAATGAAAGAGGGGACGGTCTAAATCTCTCCAATCATAACAAATCAGTGATTCAACCTCCGGCACCAGGCTAAGCAGATTACTGTCATTTTCCACCACTTGTCCCTTGTAGCTAACAACCTCCAATTAGCAAATCCCGCTGTGCATATCTGTGCCCTGACGGGGAGCCACCATGACAAGCAGAGAAATTAGAAGTCCTGCATGTTAATCTACCATGCTCTGGCAATCTGTGTCATCGTCAAAACACTTTCAGGGGAAATACATATTCAAGGGAGTCACAACGGCAAAGGCAGAGACAGCAGCTAGAACAATGACAGTAAAGTCCCAAAACAAACAGCATTTCATTGTTGCTGTTTCAGACAGCAGGTTGGCTGCTGTGAGCAAACTGAGGAAACCGATTGATGAAGAAGACTAAAGCGAGCGACTTCGACGGCTGTGTATCTTGTTACTATACCTTCAGCAGAAAAAAATGCTATTATTCAACTTGTATATAGAGTGAGATAAAATACACGAGCCAGACATTCAGAATCTGCTGAAAAGTAAATGTAATTGTACAAGAAGTAAAACTTTTAATATTGCACTTCCAGCTCCTAACTCTAGGTTAAACTGTTTGTAATTGTAAAATTGTACATTTAAGTCATTATCTACAGTTAATGGATATGGCTACGGATAGCAAATGTGTTACTTGATGACACAGTAAACAGGCTTTTAATGCTTACAGTATAGTCGGATCAAGATTAAATGCAGTTAAAACTTGTCAGTCATCAAGCTAATCAGAGGGTCTTTAAATTCACGTTCATAAAACATTTGGAGGTACAAGGTTTTCACCTCGAAGGAATCCGGCGTGAAGGAATTTTGGACAGAGCCCTTACCTGTCGCTGTTGTGACAGTTTGAACGGCAGCCCTGTGGGAACAGACTTGGGTTGCAGACAGAGAGCCCCTGACGTGGAAATCTGTTGGTTCTGGAAGTGCAGAGCTGAATGTGGTTGATTCTGGCTGGCTGATGGTGACTGTTGCTGCTGCTGCTGCTGGGCCGAAGTCTTGCTCACTGAGCTTGCCATGATAGGCATTGGCTGGCTGGTAGGATGGGACGCTTTGGGGCTGAAGTGCAACGTGGGCTTGGTGCTGAGAACCTTCATGTCCAAATGATGGGAGCCATTGTGACCATTTGACTTGAATAGGCAGTTGTTGATTCCTTTACTCTGGGAGCCAATCCTTTGCTGGCTAAGCGGGGCTGTGCTGGAGACCTTATCCTGGGGGAAGGCGCTGGTGGAGGAGTGCGTGCTCATGGCAGGAGACCAGCTGGTCAATCCTGCAGGTGGTGTTTGGTGGTGGTGATGGAGCAGAGAGCTCGGTTGCTGCTGGTTTGCTGCCATCTGTTTCAGCTGCTCTGCGTGGGATATTTCTGGCCAGCAGGGCATAGTTCTGGGCTGCCCTGCCTGAGTATTAGCTTTCTGTGATGTTGTGGTTGAAGAGGTGCTGGTCAATGTGAAAGAGGGTCCTGCTGAGGCTGGTCGAAGCTGTGGCGAGCCACCATGAACGTGGCCGAAATCTGGTGAGTGCTCCATCTTTATTGGCCTCTCCATTGGGGAGCACAGGCTGGCAGCTGCTCCTGCTGAGCTTGGCCGGCCCAGATCCAAACCAAATGTATCATCCTGCTTCAGCATCTTCTCAAACTCCAGGTCATTCAGTGTTGGCACTGTCTTTGTCAGCTCATCAAAAAGATCCTGGAGCTCTGGGTCAATCTGACCACTACCTTCATCTTTAAAGTCAAAAATCATCTCTGCATTTGACTGGCCACAGGACTGGACCTCAGTGGGCTCTTTTTTCATTTCTTTCAGGGTCATGTTGAAAATGTCTGACCCCACTCCATGGGGCATCATGTAATTCTTCCTCTGCATGCCCAAGCTTGAGGACCCTGGCAGGGAATGAGACTGGGTTAAGTTATGGTTGCAGGGCCCCTGTCCCAGACCACTGGTATCCACACGGACCCGCTTAAAGTCTGATCCAGAGAAACCACAGGAGAGCCCATTCTGCTTGGTTGCATGTCCTGGTGCATGTCCTTCAATCTTCCTCCGCAAAGACCCTTGAAGCTGCAAAACACAACAAAATGGAATTTAAAAAGGACAAAAAAAACAAGGAAAAAGAGGTTATAACTGACTTTCACTTAACCTTCATTTTATTAATTTCTTATTTACAGAGTAAGTGTTTTTCAAAGAAGACCTCAATGGTAGTGGAGTTTGCATTTCAATAGAAGATGAACCCCAAACCCTGAAGAAAACATTTTCATCATGAAACCTTAATTATTCCACTCGATTCCAAAGCTGTCTTGTGTGCCAGTTTAAATCATGGTGATACTTCTGAGGATGGGTGCATTCAATTCTACATCCAGCTCAAAAGTATCTCCATGTAAATTAATCCAATTTCACAATTTGCTCCAAGGCCTATAGATGCTCTACACTTGACCAAGTTGTGAAATTTCAGAAGATTACTTTTATTAATAGACAGTGTTTTCATTAAGTGGAATAACATAGTGACGACAGCTCCAATGCTTTAAAAATCAACTCACAACATTGTATTTAAGATCAAGTACATCAATTCAGATAAAACTTACAAAGATTTCACACATAATTTTATTTAAACACTTTTGCAATACAGTGATGAGACAAACACTGCTGGGGCATTTAGAAAAATGTTTTGATATAATGTAGTTTAAGCGCTTCGGATGGGCTGAGAAGATAGCTAGGAATCTGATACAGTTGACAGACCGCAGAGGGAAGAATAGGGTCTTTGTTTCCCTCATTTGCATACATTATATTTTCTTGCATTGTGCTTCGTTAGATAGCAGAGTTTCCCCTTTGTGGCTGAGATTCTGCTTAACATGCTGCAGATATCTTACTTCTTTTTGTCCTATCCCTGTGCATGTCTTCATTTAAGGCACACAGCCATGACTCACAGCTCCACTCAGTAACACTCCCTAAAACTGAGGTATTTAAAACCCTAACATTTTTTTGTTTGTTTGTTCAGATTATTTATATTTTCACGGGCAGATATTGTCATGTCAACAAGATAATAGAGTTTCGTCTTTTACGTGCTGCTAGGAGTCCTTAACAGCAATTCACTTAGAAAGAAATTGTCTATCCAGTGGCAATCTCAGGCACACTGCTGTATACACATAAAAATGACTGATTATCTGGCCATCTTTTAATGTGGTGCCTGCATGGAAACAAAATGGTTCTGATTGTACACCGACCTGAGCGCAGGAGAGGAGTATCAGTGCGTTGCATATTTCACTGTGGGAACAAATTTGAGTCATTTCCACCTGCTGGCACACATTAGATTAAGATGATTCATAGCCTGAGGGTTTGGAGTGAATCCTGCAGTTCACTACATTTCTACTCTGTTCGTGTCTGTATTACTTCTGCTAATGCTCTTAACAATTGCTCAGAGATACAGTACATCCTCACATTTTAATCAAGGCGCAAATATTTCAGTGACTCACCGAGCCTCCTTTACTGAAGCTAATAAGTGCGTGTGCGTTTCAAGATATTGAATAGATGTGGATGGATGATGATGATTATGTTGACGGTGGTGGCGTTGTACTGAAATAGGGAAGGACAGTGAAATGATCACTTCTTTTCAGGAGCTCATAGCAGTGTCTATCTATGTAGCTGAGTATGTAGAGGCTATTATACTTAATGATGCAGACCATCTTCAAAAGTACAATTGATAAAACAGACTAGTTTAAATATCACATAACAATTCAGTTTATTTTTGTAAGGCAGGAAAATCACCTCACACACACTTGAAACTTGCTTGAGCTCCATGACAACAACCAGTGTGAGGGCAGAGACATAAAAAACAGCTGACTCATGTCAAATTCAAGCAACAGTGACCAATTTCTTGTCTCTATTTTGTAACAAGCTGTCGCTGTGTACAGCTGAAGCTGGACACAAAAGCCAATTTCAAGCCTATTGTTGGTGATGGTTTTATTGACCCCCTGCCATCTGAAAATTAACAAAAAATAATATTTACAAACCATGTTTTCAGTAGATGAGGAATGATCTTATGCACTTGTGTTCTAAAAAAGTTATCAATTAATTTGGTCAATATTAAAATGTACTTCATACGTTTACCATATGACTCGAATATCATATGTCAGAATGTCTATAAATGCACCAACAGTAGTTTTTCAAAATAGTCCCTGTTTCAATTGTATTATATAACAAGGCAGGGTTAGAAAAAGTTCAGTGTTTTGTAGCTGACTCAAGGTTTTGAGAACTCAAATACTGAAATGTATCAAAATAAATGCAGGGCAAGAAATTATTATAAAGCTATTAACAGTTTTACATTTAAAGTTAAATAATTACCTTTACCAATATTTACCTTTCAATTTACCATTCAATATTTAATGTTATGTTTTTAAACACCGTATTTTATGTGTTTTTAATATGCATATTCAAATTTAAGTAGCTGCAATGCCTTATAAGAAAAGCAGCTACTATTTTTAAGTTAAATATGCTTTGCTACAAAAGTAAACCTCAGTAGAGCAGTTCTTAACAGAGACTGCAGAGAAAATAAAAAGAAAGATGTCAGATGATGCAATGACAGTCTGGCTTGATGATGCCAAGTTAAAACAAAGAATTACAGAGAGTCGCTGCGTTTTAAGTTGAAAATGTTCCATAAGTTCATCTTGACTGTGTCTCATTCACCATCTCCCTCTTGCCATCTTCTCTGAGATGCATACTGTTCGACATTGTGCCTCTCCACAGACGACTGGACATCTGTTTTTCTCCACATGCAGATGAAAACAGGCCTTCTAGTGTGTGCAGCTCATGCACTCTTTCTCTCATTCCACAGGGCTCTTTCTGGAGAAGACAGACAGGAGTACTCCTCATGGTTCAAGGCACTGTCTGAGAAAACACATCATGAATAATGGAAAGGAGAGTGGATGTGTTGCAAAAAGCCATTGTGAGACAGGGTTGTCTCACTACTGCCTCCGTGCCATTTAAAAATGGACTCCAGTCAAAAGAGTTCAAAACTCTAAGTTGTACAGTCAAGATTTTGTCAATGTGATCACTGTCATGGGCGTCCAGATATTTGTTTAAAACACAGACAATATCCCTGCTCCAACACTATTTTTTCTGACGTTTCCAATAAATAAAGAACCATCCTGTTCACTCTGCTCACGGTACTTAGAAGCAGTGGCCTCCTAGCTGGCCTGAAATCCTCATGACAGATCTCCAAGTGATCTGAAAATAGATTTTTTGATTAACATTTAATGAGCTTAGAAGCTCTGAATCACTTTGAAAGTGACTCCTGCTGCATGAGAGGCTCGAACGTATGCATTATATACTGATCATCTTAGAGATGAAAGCAGAACTGCTTTCAGTTTGTTTTCTGTATTGGCAAAATGTAATTCACCCTCTGTCAAGGTTGAAGTCAGTTAGTGGAACATTCATTTGAGGATTTTATTGATACAAATAAGCGGAAGAATGTAATTTGTTTCCACTAATAACATTTGTCATGCAAACGTCTTAAAACTACAAGTAATATTAAATAATATAAGATTTATTTTAACTAAATGCAACTTTCTGAGGCAACTACTGATTCTTCTGGCTTTTATTGTACTTTTTTATTCAGCTTGTGGACACATTTTCCCAGGAAATCATTTTAATAAGTGAATTAAGGATGAATTTTTGAACGTAACCTTTTCAATGTTGCTTATTGATGCCCTTTGACTGCGGCAGCGAGGAACCTGACCTTGGCCTTGTCATCAGAAGCTATCTATTCCTGGGAGCTGGGGGGCTGGTAGTCCGTGTGTCAAGCTGAGCAGTGTGGTGATGCTGAGCACTGTGGATGGGGCTCCGGGTGAGCCATCACAGGGACGAAAACACCAGGCCTCCTGGTACCATCTGTCAGTCCAGTGGCACAGCTCTCAGAGCCACGTATGCTTGAAGGATATAGGTTTGAGAGTGTTCAAAGGTTTTGTGCCTGTGTTTGAGTATGAGAGTGCAGCTCAACAAAAGATCAAGCTCACCAGCTTTTAATCTATTCACCAGAGCCCTGAAACATGTTGCAATCTGCTCCTGCGAGAGTTAGAAACCTTCCTCTCGGCGTTTGACATGGAAAAAACAGTCCCAAAATAAAGGAATAAATACGACTATTGTGTTCCTAGGGAGACATAATATTTATGCGGTTCTGCAGGTTGCATACTGTTGCAAGAGGGGATTTCAGCTCGTTTATTGCCAGATAAGAAACAAGAGCCCTAAGACCAGTGCCAGTGATCAGCTGTCATACAAAATTCAGCTATCTGCTTGCAGAATGCTGAGAAAGTGTAGAGGGCTCATTTTAATTATAGGGTTTCTACTAGCTGTCTAAAGCTGTAAGGCAGGATACTATATTCAGAGAAATTGAATAGAACACCCTGGAAAATTTTAATTATTTAAGGAAGGTAAGGGAGCCGAGGCTGAGTCTGTATGTACATTCACAAAGCAATTTATAGTTTCAGTCATATCAGGTCGGGGGGGGGGGGGGGGGCTGCGTAGACGCTGCTTTGTCTTTCTTGTAAACTGTTTTCTTTTTTCTTTTTTTTAAATCATTGTTTGTTCCTAAGCCTTGGCTTGCTATTATTCAGCATGTTTCAGGTAACAGCAAGGTGCACACATAGTATCTATTTGATACTATGAAACAAGAAAAATTATTATAGATTATAGAATTTTGAAGAAGAGTCACATAGATTTAATTTTAAGACAAAATTAGCCCCATGATTAAAGCAAATTCTATAATTTTGAGGGGTTCAGTTATAATTGAACCTATACCTTAAAATAAGCCTCACTAGGGTAGAGCAAGTGTGGTTTTGACAACCCAGCAGAAAATGCAGATACCTACTTATGCAAGGTTTAGATGACAAATTCTTTCTTCATCTTTTTGAATTAAATTAGAACAATTTTGGTACGTTTTGGCAAATAAGTGTCTGACAAATTGATAACAACATCAATAGGCTTGTTCTTTGTAAATTATAAAATGGACCTTTTTATGTTGAATGTAACTCATCATATTCCCTCAACAAAAGAGACATATTTAATCTGTTTTCTACAGGGCATGTGCCTTAAGGTTGCACAGGGATGTGAGCATAGGTTCATGGTGTGCTTCCCTAATCAGGCTGGCGCATGTTGGGACGAAGCAGCACACTGCAGAGGTGGGCTACTTTTGGCTCATCAGCACTTTGCATCCCCACACTTCCTGACACAGTTGTATTAGATTGAGGCTGCCCTCCAGAGAGCAGGCAGGAGAGAAGGAAGAGCAGCAGCAGCAGCAGCAGGAAAAAAAGAGAGAGAGAGGCAGCTTTGTGGCAGCCTCTGGGAAATGGGAAGAGATGATAAGAGCTCCTTTGAAGAGAAATCATCCATTATATTTACTGAAGGCAGATTTTTTTTAACAGTTCGTGGAGCTCAGCTCCAACATTCCATGGAGAAACTTGCTATTTTAATAAAAGGCAGCTTGCGCACAAAAAAAAATCCCGTTGGAGACTCTTCCCATTCAAATATCGGCTCTCCGTTATCCAAATGCAAAGATTAAAAGCAGGCATTCCAATCAGTTCTTGTTTTGGCATGCCCTTTGTTCAGCTCATGAGTTTAATGTGATATCACCGAGGTGAAAGGAGGCAGGAGGAAGCAGCTTCAAAAATATGCATGAATCCCGAACAAAGAATTGTATGTGGGGCCGCTTGTAACAAGCAATTATGGTATCTCTGCAGTCACTTATCACTGCGCTACCATTACAACAATGAGGTATGTAATGCAACTATTGGATTATTCAAGTCATACATAATCACAGATTTTCTACACAAATGTATTGGATCTCTTTTAATGATCTAAAGCACAAATTATTCTTTAACTGGCTAGGTTGTCTGAATGGCCTATTACACCAAATGTATGTTGCATATATTGTCCTGTCAGGTGCAGTGTCATTGAGTTCAAGAGCAATGATTCCTGGGCCAAAGGTTCCCAGGACATAAGGCTAGCAGTGAAGTGATCCTGGGAGCAAATATGTGGTGTGTGAGAGGGGGAAGGAAGACTCTGTCAAAGGCATCACCGCAGCACCAGCTAGGCCACGCCACTGCAGACGTACCATAGGTCACCAACATTGCAGTGACAAGCCGTCACATCACATCACCCATGGCCATGTGGCTCACAGAGCTCCTGACACTGCTGTCGCCTCTCATCTACATGTCATTCTTAACCACAGAGACATTTACCGAGGAGGACCGAGGGCTCCCCGGACTCAGGAGCAATCCCATGCAGCATACATCAAAAAAGAAAAATGGATCCTTTCAATAAATGATTTAATCCAGGAAACTACAGGGCATGTGGAATTAACGGGCCACAATACAAACTGAAAAATCATTTCCAGCTTTAAGGTTTATGACCCAATCTCAGAGTGTGGCCACAGAATAATTTTTTCCATTAAATACAACTGCAACCTTTGTCCCCTCTTAGTAATTGTAAAAGAGAGAACAGCGATGGACGGGAAGACGTCCCACCATTTGACAAGCCCCAAGCTGGTCACAGATAACCATACAGCTCTTGCCTGTCAACTGCATATAGGCTAATCTGCTATTGTAGCGCAAAGGGTTTAATTTAGTGGTAACACAGGCTTAAATTCTCATTGGTCCAACACCCTATGTGCCAGAAACACCCTAGTTCAGCTCTTCCCATTCCAATCCACATCTAAAGTGCTTGCATGCTGTGTACACCAAAAATGAAAAGACGTGCTGAATCTACCCTGATGACATGTTTTTTTTTAAATTGGTATATGTGCAAAGTGTCTACTTGAATGTGAGACCCAGGAGGCTGGGAAACTGCTGGAGGGTGTGGGAAAGTTAACATAAATCAGAACATTAAAGGATTTTTAACAGTAAAGGGTTGGGTCACTGTGAGCATTAAAAAAAAAAGTGAAAGAAAAAAAATCCTCAAGTTAACGATCCTAGAAGTTAGCATTGGTTATGTCTGACATAACAGAAAGTAATCCAGGACAATAACACTGAAACCTTGGATTTTGGACAGCTTGGAGCTACATGGCATTAGTAAACACATTAGGTCCCAAAGATCTGTTCAGTCCAGCTTTCACAAAGAAATGTATCAAGTTCAGAGGTGAAATTAACACGACAATGACACCACATCACACAGTCCCACAACCTGATGTTTTTCAGCTTCTCTGAAAACAATTCCCTTGTTAAACCAGTCTAAAGCTCTCCTAGACTGTTTGTACCCTTAAAAGGCCATTGCCCTACAACCACAAGTACCTTTTTCCCAGCAACCGTCAAACACAAGGCCTGCCTCCGGTCATGCCACAGGAAAAGGCCCATAAGCAGGGAACAAGTTCCCTTCCTGTTTTCAAAGACGATTCCTATGGCATGCAGAGCCGTTTCCTGCTCACTAGGCTCATTTCACCATCTCAAACATCTGGCTGCTCTTCAGCATGCAGCTGCAGCACGGTGAGAGCCAACAGTGCCACTGCTGAGTTGAGCAACACAGTCCTGAGCCATTCCAGTCATATCCTCTAAAAAGAAAACCATAGTCTAGCTTCACAAACTAAATCAAGGAATTAAACTAGAATGCCTTATTCTGGATGTGCTGTAACTGCTGATGATAATCTTTAGTTGTACGATACTTTGAGATGTTTACATCCTATCACTCAACTATTTGTATTCTGAATTACTTGATGCTCTCTTTCAAGTACAGTGACTGATGTTCCAAATTAGGAAACAATATTCGTCAATACCTGATGTGATTGCAGCAAAGTGCTCTTTAGCAGCATTGCTGTGGCAATTTCCCAGTGAAACAAGGATCCATTTTATATCCCGTGGGAAACCTGGGCTGAGTGGTTAATGCTGTGCTAATGCTGTTTCACTCAGCCAGGTCTTGATAAGCCTCATGCTTTTAGAGAGGGGAAACACATTTAGTGTTTTAAACCGCTTCAATGGAGAAAGCTTGGAAAAATCCACTAGTTGAAAAGGGTGTACTTGTTGAGTTTTGTCATCTCTCTCTCAGCTTTCACTTGAATTACACACACATGCATTAGGACAGGCACTGGTCACACTAATCTGCACTCATGCTCTGAAACAATCCACAGCTAGTTCTGTTTGAAAAGGGACTGCTGCAGCTAGAAGAAAAAATAAATGAGTGGGAAGCTTTGTTTGACTCCCACTCCTATCAGTTCTGACATTCCAAATAAGGTCTGTGTAGACCGGCGCTGGCAGAGACGGACACAGAAAACACTGCAGAGCTCTCACAGACTGCAACCAAGGAAAAAGTGTGTGCGGTGGGGGGAGCATTGGGGGATCATGGTGCAGAAAATATGTGACCTCTAAAAATTTATCATCTGCCTGACATTTCCCAGAAGGACAAAAACAAAACATCACATGATACTGATATATCTTAGATATTAGTTAGATACCATCACTCACAAAAACAAACAATTCAGCTCAATTCAAACTGTTTGCCTTAAAAATAGACAGCATGGCCTAAAAAACAATTGGTTGTCACACAGTTAAGATTAGTGAAAAGTCTTTGGATGGACTTTGACTCCCTTAAAAAATGACACCCATAGGAATCATCAGTTAGACTTGTGAATTAATTGCTGCACTAGATAACTTTGCACACTGATGGCTCCAAACATTGGTAAGTAAGAGTCTGATTTGACCCTAGGTATCAAGAAATCATGAAACATTCCGTCAGGTAACTATATCTGTTAAAATGATTGTTTAAATCTCTAATCATTTCATGAAAATAAAAAAAACCAAAGTGGATAAATTGATAGTTGATGTTCTCGTCCTGAAATCAAAATGTATATCTATATAAACGATATGAACATTGAACCAATTAAAAAAAAATGTGAACATACTTGGCCTTAGTGACGAACCCACAGTGAATTATTATGCAACACTGTAGCTCTACAGAGTGTTTTTCAGCCTCTTTTATCTCATTGTTTTGCACCTTTAACATTTCCTTCTGTCTCACTGCTCTCATAAAACCATGTGTTCAACAGCAGGTTGTTTTCAGCACACAAGCTATGCTAAATCTACTGTCTGCATGCTCAATACATCACCAAACGTCAGGCAGATACAGTTCGAGACTAGCTGGTTAAAAATGTGCAACATCTTGCAGTTAGAGGTTTTGTCTAGGAGGTGGAGACCAAATCAGAGCTACAAGGGGAGTGAGTGTTGGACTTGTCAGGTAGCCACAAGCATGACTCCAATGTTTTATGAGAATGTGTATGTAGGCTATACATTAGTCAATGTCAGATCATAACATGTCAAGACTATCTCAGTTCTGCCCCACTGGTGGTTTCAATTGATTACTACAACTTTATGTTTTGATTTGTGACTACCTGTGCCAAAAGATACCATCAGAGCAGTTTTTTAGCATTTCATTTAAGGGCAACAGGACACTCTGCTCGATTACTGAATCAATTTGAAATATGAGCCAACAAGGACAGCTTTTATGTGAAAGTAAAATGTGTATTCTGTGCATAGTTTGAATAAACCAGACATTTAATTTCAAGGATTTTCTAATTTGCCTTTTCTTGGCGCCCTCCAAGTACTGAGATCATGACTCTCTGGGCGAATGGTGGCTTTCAGTGGCATGAGGGAGTTCAAGGTTGCAGCAGAGCCTATGTCTATGAGCAAGTTTCTGCTTGCAGGCTGTTCTTGTGTGTTTGTCTATGTGGGCCTTGTGAACCAGTGCTTTAGGTCTTTTTACATGTAGCAGCTAGTGAGAGAGTCACAGTGTGCACTCAGGTAATCTGTCCAAGTGGAAAAAAACAACTTTCCCATGATTTGATCTCTGAACTTCACTTCTTCAAACTTAGGGTAAACACTAAGCAACTGTTTTTATTTCACACTAATTAAGAGGGTTACCCTGATCAAAAATATTGTGAAAATAAACCTCTAGTTAGTACTGGTTTCATCTTAAAATAGCCAACAGCAGTTACAGAAGGGTCCTCTGTACTTATTGTGGCATCTGGTCAAGAAAACATCTAGTCTGTTGCTTGAAAATAGACAAAATGTCCTTGTCAGTTGCTTAAAAGCCAAATACCAATCCTAGTTATTTAGCTAAACGAATGTCAAAGTAAGTTGCACTACTGTAAGCCCGGAATTACAAAACTAAGCAGACAGTGAACACACAAAATTCAGCAGAGACAACAGCTCAGATGAGGGACGCACAGCCATGTGGCTATCATCACAGAATCTGCTAAAGAAGGAAGCACATGGTCTGGTCTTGCTCCCTGTGACCAGTCTGTAAGAATGGCCTGCAGAACAATAATAATCTAACTGGACAGAGGCTGTCATATGGCACATAAACTGGCAGACTGCAGTGATAGCACATTTTGGAGAAATTGGACTGGGAAGGGAAAATACAAGTTAAACCATCAATTCCAGTCTAATCTACACAAGTTCCTCAGCTAACAAGAGTCATTACTAGAGGCTGAGCAAATCTGAACATTTTGGACAGTAATGAGCAAATATGTTGATTGGGCCATCCACAGCACAATGGGAAAATGCTGAAATTTAAACTAAAATGTGGCTCTGTCTCTGTAATACAATTGGTAGAAATCGCATTCAAGCTAAAGAAACATCTACCTTTAGTGCCAATGTGATGACATTTGGAATATCACATTATACATTATGCTGCTGTCACATTCAATTACACCCTGTTAGGTCAAGGTTGGGTACATGGAACTATCTGCATTTCCATCCCAGGATGTGATATTTGGCCTGGGTGGAAAAGATTATCCTGCTTACTTGTGTGGATTTCACAGCTCAACTGGCAAGGCATCCTTCACTGACTAGACAGCTGTTTTTTCCCCCTCACTTTTACTACTTCAGGCAAAACAGATGAGCTTGGTGATTCCAACTCAGCTAAGGCAGCAAAATAGACCAAGGGACCAAGGGAATTAATTCACTGGTAATGACAATGAGGATGAATGCTGATAAACATGTGTCAGTATTACAATCAGTGCTTTTTTTGTTTTTCTGGAATAATGTACTTAGTAGTAAAAAATGCAATGTTTAAATATTGTGTATTCTTTTAGTAGGTAATCCATTTAAGGCCGCTTTCAGGTGCACATATATTTAAAAACAATATTAAAATCATATTGATGATGAACAAATACTGTTTTGCATATATCTTTTCTTCAAATTCAAATTAAATGCAGCATGTGAAAACAGGCTTATCATCCAGTGAAAGGACTAAAAGATCCATTTCAGATCTGCAAATCTGGCAGTGTTAGTCAAAACAGTGGGACCATTATACACGGCAGAGAAACTGCAGCTCATTGTCTCTAGGTGGTGCATGTGTTAAAATTGCAACAACACTGTTTCCCTGTAGGAGGCACCCTCAAAAATCTGTTAAGAGAAGGATACAGTACTTCTACTCAACCTTGCTGTCATTTTTACCCATCGGGTAACTGTTGTGCAACCCAAAAATCCCACAGAGCCACAAAATCATTTTCCCCATAGACCCCCATCGTGAAACAGTTGCAATAAAACTAAACTGCTGACAGGACACTTTGAACCACAGACAAGGCCAGTTGTTATTATGCATTTTTAAACCATGAAGGTTAACATTTGCAAAACCTTCTTAGAGCCTAAAAAAGTAATTGTGTGCGTGGTCTAAACTGCTACTGCTATCACTTTCCTTTTCCTTCCTATTTTTGCAAACACTCCCCCTTAAGGAGACTCGTCAGCTTGCTAAATACAAGTGAGCGAGGTTACATGCCAGTTCCAGAAGACAGTTAACAGTTTTTCATCTTAAAAAAAGGAGGAAAAAAATATATCTACTTAGTTTATTTTATGAAGACCTCTAGCAACATCACAGCTCTCCTACAGAAAGGTGCCGTGTAAGAGTAATTGTAATTAAGGGGAACTTCTCAGCATTTCTCAGTCTGGACCAAATTTTCTCATGCTTTGGTGTCTGAATGACTACAATAATTTTTGAAATTGTTACAGTATTGAATGAGTACTTTGTGCAATTTCGCCTCGTCAATGTGCGTTCAAAAAAGGGCTCAGACAGGTTCAGATTGATGTTAAAATTGTCTGGCAACGTTATGAAACAGATGACAAGTCTCACTCTGAAATCTCATGACAGTTTCAAGAGTGCTCTTTAGCAGGAAGACAGCTGTGGAAACATTAGTGAGAGTTGGAGAGGAGTTATTTTGTTGTTTTGGAGTATAAAAATCATAGCTTGGTTTTATCCAAAGGATCAGAAACAATGTTTCATAACTGTGAATTTCAGAATTTCTGAAGTGTGTCTTTGTTTTATGAGGACACTCTGAATTTTGGCTAGTTGTGCTCTCTGATGCGAACACTGTACCTAACAGACCATTCTGCTATTGTCTTATATCGTATAGCTAATTTCTCAGCTACGAACTGTCACCTGTATTCATTCAGCCACTGAAACATGGAAAAACAGGACCAATTTGGAAAATAACAAACCTTCCCTTTGGCATATACTGATTTCTCAAAAAAGATGTTCTGATTACATTTCAGTAAAAACTTATCTAAATAATATAAATTCACATTAAACTTAAATAGCCTGTAGCCTTAAATTTCTATTTAGTGCTATGGCTGAAGTTCAAGATATTGACAAACAATATGTCAGTATCAGCAAGTCCATGATTGTTCCAGGACACAGAAAATATTCAAAAGTACATTATAGTAACTCTTCAAGGAGACACTCCACCCAGCCAGAACACCTAAGCAACCTGTCAAGTGATGTGAAGGATGATGTGAAGTTACGAAAGAACGAGCTTCAATTAATTTCTCACATTTGACCATGCCTGTGTGTAACAGAACCACAGAACACCATGCTGTTAGGTTATGGCATAAAAAGGCTGGCTTTGTTGCCGGATGTGGGAAAAACATCCAATAGACTCTAAAAAAAGCACAGGAAGGAAACTGGGGGTGGGGTGGCAGTGAGTAGCAATGGGGGTGTGGTGGTGGAGAGTGGGAGTGAGAAAGGAATGTTCTCTTCACTCTCTTTCTCCTTCTTGTTATCATGCATACGCACACTTAATAACCCCACTTTCTCACTAACAGCTATGAAAAGAATGCAGCATCACAGTTTTTCTCTGTAATCAGATGGGCAGGAGAATCAGCCTTTACTTGCTTAATAGTTTGCCATCAATTTGAAAGAAGAAGTTGGCCCAAATAAATTAAAAGGTTTCTTATTACTCATTATTTATTCTTACTGAAACCATTCAGAAAAAGACCAGATTAAGGAAAAGTTAAGTCAAACTTGAAGGAAAAATGACATGAATACGCATAAAAACACATTATATAACAATGGGTTTGTAGAATTTATTTAACACAAGTCACTGATTCTGCTGCAAGCTTTAGCTCCTCAGGAGGGTTGATCCAAAACCAAAGGGCCCTGATAGCAAAACCACAGTCAACTTAAGATTTAAGCCTTGACTTAGAGTCGGAACAGACCCAGCTGAGGATCTAAGGCTGTGAATGGCTCATGTGAGGTCACCATTTCTGCAATGTAGCTTGGAGCCTGATCCAGATGTGCTTTAAAATTGATTGGCAAAATCTTAAAATCAACTCTAAACCAAACAGATCCATTTGAGAGAAGTCAGGATAGGAATAATCTGATATTGTATATGACAGACACTAAGAATAAGCAATTTGTATTACTTTAAGGCAAGAAAGTGACTTTTGGTTTAGTGCTGCATGCGGTAATCATTCTTTAGAGAAACTGGCAAATGATGTGAAAACTGATGCAGAGGAGTTGAATAATTGATTAATGCTCATTGGGAGGCAGCACTTGACCTAACACATACGTCCCCTACTTGAGCCAGATTAGTCTGACATGACGTGAGTTTGTTTTAAGGGTCCACTTCAATTGCACACGTTTAATCAAAGTTGATTCTGGTGTAGACCACTCATGCCTGTTAGCTTAAAGGCCAACAAGCGCACTACACATATAATTTGGTGTCTAACTTTGTGATATTGTGAAATGCTTACACATGTTTTATAAAGATATGGTGCCTTACTTGGATTTACTCTATCCACTTAAAAGTAGCTCTAGTTCAGTTATCGGATTCACCTCCTTAATTGCTCTAAGACTCATTCTCATCTTCTGGAGGCAACATTCACCACCTGGCTTTACCAGATGGATTAAAGATACTTTGTGCTTTTTCGAGAGTGGAGACTTAAAGGGGCCAAAACAACAATTGAGAGGAATTAGGAACCTTTTCTGTAATACCGTGAGAGTATGCAGAGAAGAAGGTTTAAGGAAAAGCCCTTACTGAAGAATCAGGAATCCCCTCCATGAACTTCCCATTTTTAGTACAGTTTCTTTTCTCTTTTCATTGTGCTTACACTTAACAACCATCAAAACCTCTGTAAACTGTAATGCAATCCACCACAAACTGCAGCCCTATGATGATAGTTACAAAACCTCTCAGACAAGACAATAACAATGAAAATGTACAAACTACAATAAGATATGATTGACTAATATTGCATTGCAGTGGTTTATTTTTTTCTGGTTATTCAGTGCACTTATCTGATACCTAACCTTTATAGCCTCCATAAATGGTGGGCAAATCCCCAGTACAAGACTGTTACTATCTGCTACATAATATCAGAGTGCGGCTCCATGTGTCTTCTCATTACCCTTTCATGTAATGTAATCCTTTCATGGTATGAAAACCGATTTCTCGCATTTGTCATGCAAAGAGCACATCCCGTTTACGTAAACATTATGCACGTTTCATTACATTTCAGATTCTGCTATTTCTGGATTTTAGTCTGATTGTCTTCTGTCACTGAACTTTGGTGATACAAATTCCAATGAAGTAAAGTTACAGCATGGGAGCACTCACACCCAGTGGGAGTTTGCATCATTTGAAAAAGAGGAGTTGATGCTGTTGGCCAATCAAAATCTTGCACTATTATATTAGCAGATGAGTCCTAATATACAAAAAAATGTTTAGTTAAAGGCTATTGTGTTACAACAAAGAGCATTACTTTTAAGTGGAGCAATGTTTTTTTTTAAAATAAAAAGTCTTTAGAATCAAAACCAAATCATTAAATAAGTAACCAGCTTTTGAATTTACACCATAATGAGAACAAACCGGCTATTATAGTCCAGTACAGCCACCAAACCATGCAGCGTCTCTGTCACTGTAGGCCTGCTTCCTGTTAAAACCGCATTGTAGATGATTCAACAGGGCAGATAAAGACCAGAGATCCTCCCTTGGTTTCACCTCCCGTGTATGCTGTGGATGCAACAGCAGTGTCTGTGTACCTCTAGGCAAGGTGGAGAGAGAGCAGGCGCCAGAGCATAGCTCAGCACCGTGACACCTCACCACAGCAGAGCACTAACACAAACATTCCAGCTGCCACTTCTCAGCCTTATTGGCAGAGCTGAGGCAAGAAACAAGACCATCTATGTTCCTCCTGTAGACCTGTATCTGATGCTCCAGACAGGCTCGTCTAGAAGTCTGAAACATTTGAACAAGGATGTGACAGTAGTGGGATTTTGAAGGCTGATACAGCACAAATACCTATATTTTGCAAGCAGGTGATCACCAGAATATCGTGATAAATCTTTAGTTACTTTTCAACTGACAAGGACAAAAAAAATGTGTAGTCACATGATCTAACAAGTAACAACTCACAACAGTTTAGCGAGATTATCTACCACTTTATTTAGAGAAAAAGCCCTAAAAATGGTAAAAATAATTCCTTATTACATAAAGAACTATGTGTTTGCAGTAGCTGGCAGTCAGCTTCATAAGTTGGGGTAATGCACTGCTGCCAAGTCCTGCCACACTGCTCTACAGTTATTTAACTAGTCAGCTAGCTAAAAAATAACTATCCCCGAGTGAAATTAACGGATATTTAATAAAACACCAATAATGCTCAAGTTAAAAGAGTAACATGAGCACTCACCTGGTGTCTTTTGCCACTTATCGTTATCGTCACTGCTGAGGCAAAGAAAGGGGTGTTTGCATATCAAACACCTTTTTCCTCAGAAGAAAACAAGCCGACGAGAAGGAGATGTCAAGGACTAGAGACAAAAATAATGTACACTTTTGCTGAATTTGCAATTAGTTCCTGACATTGATTTCTACAACAATGTCACCAACATCATTTCAGACACTGTCTATGTCAACTATTTTGGTGACGTTCACATTTCATATATTTCACATCTATAATATTCCCCAAAGGACGACTGGAACAAAGAACAGAACATTACCACGATGCAAATGGAGTTGAACTATGACTTAGACCCCAGAGAACGGGAGCGGGAGGGAGAAAAGAGAAGAAAAAGTGAATGCTTGTGCCTCTTTTCAGCACTCCGCAACTTTGGAGCCTGGGAACTTCAGCAGCTTGGCCGGGCTCTGAGAAATATCCTGAGCTGTAATGTAAACATGTCTGAACTCTGATCTAGCGTGGCCCTCCCCTCCCCCTCCCCAGTTTAACCCAGCATTCTGTGCGAGGGGTTTGCCAGTGACATCAGGAGCCCACTTTCTCATTTCCTGAGCGGGGTAATGACCCTGGGGAGAATAGGCCGTTTGAAGTCCTGCAAATAAAGCTGCTTTGCTCTGAACCCAATTGTTCCTCAGCAGAGGAACAAGATGGTTGAATACGATTGGGCTTTGCATGGTTTTGTCTGATAAATATATATTTTCTCTGAAACTGTAAAGCCACGTGAAGCTGGAGTGAAGAATTTCAGCAAAGTGAGGACAGAGTCATTATGTTAACATGCTAACATATTAGTTGACATCCGCACCCAGTTCTCCAGTAGCAACTGTGATAATCAGATCTGTTTACAACAGCAGCTACAACAAGTCCGGGAAACTCTGACATCTCAGGTGGCTGATAAGTGTGAGAGCATTTATAGATAAGCCCATGTTTATCCAAGCATCCCACAACTGTCAGCTCAAAAACAAAACCATGACAGCTGTTATGGTGGTGCACCGTATGACTGATAAAAAAATGCACAAAAAGCATTAATGCTGGGTTAAAACCAGCGTCTGTGTTCCAGGCCCTGTCGTAAACAAGGCAGGAAAGTGCTACTTGTGTTTCATTTTGCATGCGATTTGTCCCCTCAGTTCACCTTCCATGCACTGCACATAAAATACACCTGAACATGTTTGTTCCCACAGGGCTCCAGTTTCAGCACTGAGTAGCAAAGCATTTGTGGAAAGACACTCCAAGGCACTACCCTCCACCCCCCCACACACACCCCTCCCTTTCCCTTTTTTTTTTTTCCTCACACACAATCCTGCCCTCTCTTCAATTAAGTCAAGCAGGAAAAACCTGACAAACCTCAAAGAGCTCTCTCAGCAGAAGAAATCGCATCAGGCATGAGCGGATACCTCTACAAGGCCCCCTCTGAACATATAGATGAACATAAACACGGCCCCTTCTTACTAAGTGATTGCCCCGAGCTTCACATATATTTTTATGTCTAAATTCCAGATGATGACAAGCCATGAAAAAACATGTTTTCTCAGTCAAATGGACTTAACAGTTACAATGGCGCACTAATATATTAGTCATCCTAAAATTCCCCATTGACTTCAGTGGCACAGACAAGATTTCTTATGTCTTGAGGTCCACATAATACTCGAAATTCAAACAAAGTGCTGGCAACAACGGGAAGCATGCTGAAAGCGCAAATCAACAACAAAGGGATACAGTGGGGACTCTCTAATCCAAACCTCTTGGGAATGGAGGTATTTCAATCCAGTGAAATGTTCACTTGGATGAAACAGTGAATAGTGGGGTAATTCATATTCAAAACATGAAACAAGTATCCACGCATATTCACAAGAGTCTAACGCAGAGCCTAATTTGCAGTTGGAGAATCAACAAGGAAATTTAAACAACTGTGCAGCATTTTTGGAACTCATTTTCATATTTGGTGAACTTATCAGATTTCAGGTTTGAGTCTTAGAGAAATATAATATATTGACACATATAGGGATGGTAAACAATACATTAGATTCATTAATAAAGTCATTACTGAGTGGTACAAAATGTCAGAAAACAGTTAAAAATGCTCATCAAACATCTCTCTGTCTTCCAATTGCTTCAAATGGTCAGTTTCGGAGAGTCCAAAACCATTTTTGATCACATAAAACTGTAAAGTGTGAAAAAGTAGAAGCAAATTCACACATTTGAGAAGATGGAAGAAATGTTTTGGTATTTCTGTTTCATTAATGATTTAAAGAGTTATTAAAATAGCTCTAGATTCAGCTCCATTTCAACATTTCTGTGGATCAACGACATGAGAATATGATATGACCGATCGTTTCAGCATTAGACGGGTCACATTATACTTTTTAATCATTTGAGAATAAACAACGCCAATCACACATACAAGTCCTTTTCTTTATTACTAAACTGAGTGGAAAAAACAGCAGACTAAACACGTAAACACAACGCAACGTGCCACCAGGGAGGAGATGTTGCAAGGATGATGCTGATTGTGTATTTTCTTCAATGCTTACATGGTGTTTGAAGGTAAAGCTGTTACCTTGTAAGCTCCGCTAAAGGCCACGGACTACAGCCAGGGACAGCAGCCAGATGTCTATTGAGAAAAAGGGCTTTTAACCCCAGACGGGCATTTGTTAGAGTTCAAATGGAGGCTGAATTTACCCTACAGGCCAGGCTGTTGAATAGCCCGTACAGCAGCAGAGCAGGCCTGGCCCACCTGGATTGTCGGAGGCCTATGTTCCTCTGAGCATGTACACACTTATATCGCATCATCCCTTGAAGACTGAGGATGAGATGGGTCTACTACATGGTTTCGGCAGCGCTCTTCAAAGACCGATACAGCCTTCCCATAGGCTGCTGAATAAAACATGAGGAGTGTGCAGCAGAGTGGGTTTTGTGTGTGTGTGTGTGTGTGTGTGTGTGTGTGTGTGTGTGATGGGTGGGAGGGTGTTTGAGTGGGGGAGTGGGAAGAGGGAAGGAAGATGAGGGGGTTCTTAAGACACTACTACTAGAAATACTGTATAACAGATGATCCATGAATGCCTTTGATTTGACACACTTCCTCACTGCCCTGCTGGGTGTCTGGAAATTTCAGTCTTCCCTGTTTCATTTTCTTCTTTGTCTTCTTTGTTTGTTTTTTTTCTATGTGTGTTTTTGGTAGGATGGACTTCTTAACAAAATCTAAATTAGTCTGGAAAAGAATGAAAGTGTGCTCATTTCAGGAGAAGGCAATGCAAATCTTGCCAGGTACAGAGATGTCCCAGATTCACAGAGCACTATTTCGAACACGTCGCTGCTGCTTCTGCATGACACCACATTTGCTGAGCCTCGTGCTTTTAAGACATATTATCCTGGATTTACTGTTTCTGAAAGAGGTGACGTTAAATGTAATCACCCAGTCAAAATACGACAACGTTTTTACATTAATAATATCAACTTACATATTGCCCAAAATGCAGAGAGACCAGTTTTAATATCTAACTTCAAAGCTGTCTGATTATACTGGAGCTCTAATACATTTCCACCCCAGCGTACAGTTTCAACTTAACAAGCTGTGATAAAAACATAAAAAATGCAAATAAATAGCACTGAGAGACAATAATTCAGTTTGCACAAAAGGAGTATGATAAGGATCCCATACTTGAGTCACACTGGGTCGTTTTTATGAATTAACAAAACCGCACAATCAATAAAGCCTTATCTCTAATCCTGTTTTTACTCTGCTTTGCTGACCAATACATCTGGGCCGCAGTTTTTACAGTTCTCTTCTGTACTTAAAAGGGCCTTTAACTTACATTTTTACTGTTCTCCATCACTGATTGGTATAACTTACACTGAGCTTACAAAAGCTTTTACTGCACATGCACCCAGTGTCTTTTCTGGGAAAAATCCACACCGGTGTACAGGAAGTGATACATGTTTTCTGGCATTGACAACATTGTTTGGAGCTGGGTGGCCAGCAACCGTTACCATGGCTGGACAGACAAGGAAAAGACCAAAAAAAACCCCACAGTTCACAGTTTGAGCTGAGTGAGAAACAACTGCTTAGCAATGAAAAAATATTAAAAACATGAAAAACTGAATAACAACTTTGAAATATGATTTGACATACTTGGACATCATCGTCCCAGACTTTCTGCTTTGCTGAAGGTTATGACTGATCCAATCATGACATTGAATAATATTAAAAGCTGCAGTTTATAAGATTTAAAATACAGTCTCTATAATATCTTTAGTAAATATAGTCATTAACTCAGAGGGATTGAAAAATAAAGCTCCTCTGAGAAATGTCAGTCATCAGTGAACTTTGTTTTGTGCTACTTTAAAATCTGGTGTCTGCCTTGGCGACCAATGGAGAAGCTTGTTGAAGCTTGCACCCCGCTTTCCCTTGAGGACATAGCAATCATGATCACAAAATTTATGTGTAGCTAAGTTGTTTAGAATGCATGTATGCTGATGTTATCATAAAACTATGTTTACTGGAGAATAGAGACATTCATTTCATGCACGATTTAGCCAGAAGATGATACAGTAGCTATTAACTAAGTCAGAATCAACATACTGTCCAAACAAATGTCCTCCAGAGGTAGTAATTTCCTGGAAACTGACAAGCCACAGCATTAGCCTTGTGTCTGATATTAACCTACCACTTCCCCCCATCCTTAAGGACAAGCTGAGCTTACGTAGATCTGCTTGGTGCTAAAAATTTATGAACTGCCCTCAGATATGACTGTGGAATGTCCAGAACATAATGTTACATGGCCCTAACTTTTATTACATAAGTCAGTAAATCTGGCTGATGCATATCACTAAAGAGCTGCTGTCATGTCTCCCTGAGCAAAATCTAATGACAAGCCCTTCTGTTTATGTGGTGTCAATCAGAAGACATAGCGCAGGAATTTATGCATGTCGTAAGTCTTAATATCCACATTGGAAACATGTTACTGCCTGAAATGAAACTCGAAATACTGGAGAGGATGTCATTAAATGAGTCCTGCATTCAGTCACATTCTACATCGTACTCATGCCAGATGGCATAATTGTATTAAATAATAATAATGCATAATAATATTGGGATAATGGATTTATATTGGCCAAAAGTTTACAACTACTCAAAACGTTCAGTCTGTCCAAAAAATATTAGATTATATCCTTACTCTTCTATATCATTTGACTAATCTATTTGTTTTCTAACTATCACAGTAAACACAGCATATCTCACAGTGTGTGTGTGTGTGTGTGTGTGTGTGTGTGTATATATATATAGTGAACACAGAATACACTGAAATCTATTAAATACAAAATGTATGTGTTTTTTCTTACAAAACACACACATTTCAGTAACAGAGGACATTATAAATACATATTCCACACCAAAAAACTCATGTGCATGGGTAGAATTGGAGTGATTGTGGCTGTGTTTAAACCATATCTTGGAGTGAGCACTAATCCCAAATAGAAGGAGGAGATTAACAGATGGCTTTACTACAGTATATGGAGGCCTATCTTAATGTCTTTTAATCAGAGCACTATGAGATGCTCGACTCATCTCCCAGCCACAGTCTACACAATGAGACAAGCTTAATCACATCAGGCTTACAGTGTAGTCGTGCTGTCAATAAACAGCACCGGCAGCGATTTCAGTCCTCGCTAAAAAGGGACTTAAAGTAATTCAGCATTCAAACCAACTGACAGCCAGCTACTCATAAAAGAAAAACTTTAGCCTTCCCATGACAACATGGAAGTAAGCTGTGGGATGAACAGGGATCCTCGCTGCATCCACAGGGTTGGGTAACGCTGTGGGCTTCACTGTGGGTGGCCCCCATGGACCTGGGCTAATTGTTTCACATCACAGGCGAGCCAGGCTGAGATCAGACCACCGGCAGCTCTGATTCAGGCAGTTCAAGCCAAACAGGGTATGCCAGGAAGCACTTACAGTGAACACCCTGCCCCACACTCACACTCATGCGCACACTCTTCATCCATCATACATGACCACAAGAGATTACAATGAATTTCTTCTCTCGCCAAGCTATTTAAGTAAGCTGTCAATCTGCTGGTCAGCTGGTCGCTGCAGTAACCTCAGTGGCGATGAATTCAGAATTGTGACTTTTCTGTTTCATTGCCAACATTCATGTCATGTTGGCTGAACAAAATGTACGTAAATACAAAATGATGTGACAAAGATTACAGCATGTAAGGACAACAGTCTTGACATTTTGATGCTCAATCTGATGACTTTTTGTTGCAAATCATTAACTTTGTCGGTCGAATCTTCTCGCGCCTGGACCTCATGTTGCCAACACCTAAACTGTTATCAAAATCAAAAGTGTGACCAACAGCAGGTCCAAATTTTGACCTTCTGTTCAAGATGCTGCCATTGTGGCAAATAAACGCAGAGCATTATGGAGCATTTGGGCATTGTTCCCATTGTGCTATCACAGTAGATAGTCACATAAAGACAAAGTTTTTCAGCTGGATGCAAACTGAGGACATTGCAGTTTCGTGGTTTGTGTTTTCAGACCATTTGATGGTCAGGACGACTCATGCTCAGGCTCTTAAAAAGAGCTGCTGCCGTGCGGTGCGCACAAAGAGTTGCAAGTGTGAAAACACCACGGGCAAATACATCAGCGTAAAGAGCACTTTCTCTATGAGGACACGCTGCTGTAGGCCTGCAGTTCCCAGATCTGTCACTGCAACAAGACTGGGAAATAACAAAATCCTCCCAGTACACACAGGACTGTTAATCACCAGGCATCCCTTGCCTACTGCTTTTTCAAGGCCTGTTTCACTCAAAGTAAACATGTGCAGGAAATGTATTCAGTGGCTCTAAACATTTATATGGGGGCCTTGTGCTTCAAACAGTTTCATGGCCAGCACATCTTTCAAGAAGGTGCTTAGTGAGCCATTTGTTAAACGCATGATAATAGGGCATGACAATGCATGGCACGGTACGTGCAGCAAGGCTATATCACTGTTTGTTAAGCCTTTCGTTTGTGTACTCACTATCCGTACCGTTGATAGACAATGTGAGATGGTCGCTGGATCCTGATCTGATGAAACTGAATGTCTGTACATTGTAATACAGGGCTAGTGTTTTGTAAGCTCTACTCTGACCTATTTCTGTGCTGAATGCATTTATAACAGGTATGAAGAGAAAGACTGAAGAACTGGTGGTGGAAAAACAATGGCACCTAAAATATGAATCTCCAAAAGCTTTTGATTAGTTCATGCAAGCATTATGGAAAATCATTTTTTGAGTCGCTGGATAAGTAAGCTCTCATCTTTTCTTTTCCAATTCTCCAATTTCATCTAAAATAATATCCTTTGTTAATCTGGTCTCAATGAGCACCATTGTTAAGTGCTGCTCACTCAGCGCTCCCAGCCAGTCATAATCCATTGTGTTGTTTGCCCCTCACTCGGTGTACATTTCCATCGCAAATTCCAATGTGAACAGTCAATAACACGCACAGATGTGGCCATTGTAGAACCCTTACTTTTTTAATTCAGAAGAATGTAATGCTGAACTGCTGCACACCAGGAAACACTTGAAACACAAGCCACTCTCCTTACAGACAGAAATTATTCAGGAAACGCATCTTGTAAGTTGTCGATTGCCCAAACTTTACCCATTAAATAAATAAATTCAAGAAAACTCGCTCGAGCATTAGTGCTGGTTAAATGCAGTAAAAGCGCATTACGTGGGGATTTCTGCAATGGCTGCTGTTCTGCTTCATCCAATCATCGTGAGTTGTGAAAAACATATTAACCTCAGGGTTGATAAAAACATGTGCGCCAGGACTTCATTTCCTCCTCACCATCTTGCTGCACTCATCAGTTTTATGTAGAACACGCTACTCCAGAGTCAACACCAGTAAAAATGAAACAGTACATGATAATGATGTTCCCTGACCTCTTTTAGACAGTCAATATAATCAATGGTGTTGTGTCTTGCCTCCCATCATGTTCCACAGCGGTACTGTGCTTTATATTAACACCATAAATCATGCGAAAATCTACTTTTCTTGTGTGTGTAAGTCTTGATGAAGGCATAAGCTAATACAATGGCATGGCATGTAGGGCAGGCTATCCTTTGCCCAATTCCAGTGATGACAGTAAATGAACTGACAGAACAATCATCGCTGCCCTTGTATGGCTTTACTGGAAAAAAAATATTACATTGTTTATTTTTCCATCCGGCATCTCAAGCAAATCTAGAGCAGGAACATCTGCAAGCTTTCACCCTGTTGACGTTATATTGAAATGCTGCTTGGGAAATAATTCATAGCCTAGATGCTGAACTCCCTCATGCCCAATGAAAGAAAACAACAAAATAAATCTCACATCTCACTGGTTGTGCCCTTAACAGATGCCATGCAGGAAGTCAGTCCTATCAGCACTCGCAGCCACACAGAAAGCCCTGCTGTGTTTCACAGTTAAGTTTCCGAACGTTAAGTTCTTTGCAAGGCTCTGCTGTTGAGGTAGAACATTCAAACTATAATGTCCTTTCTCAAAATCCTTTGTTGTTAGCATTCTCAAAATCGACAAAATGGGCCTTGCAACTCCTCAAAATAAGGTCATTCAGCTTTTCACTAAATGCCGGATCCCTCGGAAACAAGCAAAACAGAATCCCTCTCTTGACAAAAAACATATTTCAATGACAGGTAGCATCCTCTTGAGAATTGTTTATTCATGTGACACATAGGAAACTGAATTATCTGTACTGCAAAATCAGATAACGTTGCAAATTAAATGGGTTAAACAAGCCACAGAATGCATCTACATTCCTCTCTTTGGATCAGCTGCACAGTAGAGATGCTGACATGGTTTGCAGTAAACACAAAACATCCCCATGGCCCAATGACCCCAAAACCATTTCCTCTGAATGGATTGCTTTGCAAACATGCTATGTGATCCTGTATCTTCCCACCAACTTCAAGGCCCCTTTAATCAGAAAAATCAGGAAACTAGAGTTTCTTACTCTCGTTTAGAGATTTCCTGACTGTTGTGCCATTTGGTCTGGATTTGGTTTTGCTGTTTGTGAGCAATATAAATACACTACTTTTGAGCACTAATTCTCCTGCTCTGCTCAACTGACCAGTAGTTTGACTCTTTACTCAGTTACTATGTAAGCCCTCAACTTCTGAGTTTTATTCACTTTTTCGTGTAAGTTTGTGAGAACTTTGACTGTTTGTGCATCATCCCATCCGAGTAACAGCAGTCATATCACCACCATCCTCATCACCATCACAATCATAATCATTGTGTCATAAATACCGCAAGCTTTAGCATAGTCAGCATCGTTATGAGTATACCTCATAAAACTTACCGCTATACGCGTGGAAATCTTCTGCTCGCCCTCTGCGCCCTTTTGCTCCACGTTGGCCCTGCTGTACTCAGGAGGTTGCTGGTTCGATCCCCGGCTGCCTTTTGCCTTTCGGTTCCCAGGCCCTTGGTGGACTATGTTGAGAAGGTGAAGCGTATTCTCGTGCTCCCGGTCCGAGCTCTCGGCTTGACCCCTCTGGTAGCGGTTCTCGCAGGTGGAGTGGTGCCTCCTGCACAGCTCTATGCGGGCGCGCAAACGCTCCACTATGGCGTTGTGCAGCTGTGGCACCGCGGAGCCTCTCGAGGTGGCCACCACCGGCCCGTTGCCGACCCCACCGGGCATAGTTCCTAAACCGACCCCCAACATGGGTACGAATGCCCCTGCAGCGGCTTGAGCAGGGGTCGCTTCTCCCATGCCCGCAGGTCCCCGACAAGTTTATCGAGACTGAGGTCCACTGAGCTTATAATGGACCACAGTAAGGGCATGGAAGAAAACAAGACGAACGGTCTCAGCTAAGATCCCATGTGGAAAGAAAAAGACTACACTGCACGCACAAAGTCACTTAAAAAAGAGACGGTACAGCCTTTGATGGCTGTTTGTTGAAAGATATGTTGGACAATTATCTCGCCGAGAAATGTTACAGTGATGTAAAAGATTACAACACACTATAAACTAAGAAAAGGTCAGTTTAAGCTCGCACTAAGCTCCACCGAGGCATTAGAAATCCCCAATGTTGCAGGATTTTATTAGTGATTTCTTCCTCCGGGGCGTCACTGTGTCAGCTTATAATTAAAAGTCAAATGATTTACAAACACGAAACACTCCTGCATTCACAGCTGGAATAAATCCGCTCTTTGCTCAACGACCCGACCTCTGTTCACAGATAAATTCTATTCACTATGAATCCCTTGGATGATTCAAAACCACAGCACGCACAAGTTCAGTCTCATCGACGGGAAGCCTACATCCCTGGCACACTGTCAGCTCACTTTGAAACCATATGTGCCACACTGATCCAATAGTCAAAAAGAGAGTAAGACTATCAACTCCAAATTCAAAGTGAGCGACTGGTCGCCAAAATAAGAGAATCTACAAACACACAGAGCCACAAAAACTTCAAGACTCACGGCATTTTTTTGTTTGGAAATGAGTCCTTTCTCTCCTTCTCTTTCCACTCGGATAAGAAGGATCTGGTTGCAAATTTACAAGTCAGAAAACCACGCAGCCGAAGCGCAGGAAGCCGTTGCATAAACCGATTGAGATCCGTCTCACATAGTCCATTGACAATCGTTTGTCCGTGTGGTGCACCGAGGCAATAGCGGAACTACAATACACAGACCCTCATTGTATGAACGTTCCTCTTTTGACATGATACACTCATATGGACGTAGCAGGGTCCAAACGCACACTCTAGTGGAGTGATGGGTGAACTGTCCTGCAAGGCATGGACCGTGCCAGGATTCAGTGTAAGTTACATATGACACTAATGTTAGATTTGCAAATACAAGTAGCCAGCACAAATAGAGTATATGTGGGTTCAAATATTTTCTCGTGATGGTGTTTGACGTCTTATATATTAACTTTAGATTCCAATTAGTATTTTCACTTAAAAATAAACAATAAGACTGCAGATATATGTTAATGCTGAAGTTATTTTTCAACAAAAAACCCCAGTTTTTGACACTGTCTACTAAGACATATGCTGCTGTTTAGTCTCAAGGTTACACCCAAAGCACAAGTCAATGTACAGTTAAAGCATTCAAAAGAGCTGATTGGTCCAAGGCATGCTCCTGCTCTACTGCTCTGGCCCTATATGTAAAAGAGGTCCCTAATTCTCTGGAAACTAGGGGGAGGGGGAGTCATACCTGTGATCTGTGTGAACTGTAAACTTTCTGAATTCTCCTCTAATTGATGCAACTCACTTCAACAGACATTCTTTCACTCAGCCATCACCTGCTAATTTAATTCAACTTAATGCTAATAGAGGTTCACAGACTAACCCATGACACAGTAGATAAAGGCGTATTCTGTATGCCAGCATGCTAAAGGTTACAACCACACACAGGCAATGACACTGACATTCACAGAGACAGGATGTATGTTTTTCTAAAGCAGAAGGAAACTGAAGCACTTAGAAGAAAACCACACAAACATGGGGAGAATATGAAAAATCCGCACACAAAACAGCCTAAGATGAGAGCTATCTCGTTACATACTGACTTACTGCCCATTAAAGTGCATTAATAATATCAGTAACATCCATAATAATAATTATTATTAATTTTAGAGAAGGCTCTGACAGTAAATGAACCTATTAATCACCATAGTGACATCAGCCCAGGCAGGTTGCCTGGTGATCATTACAGTGGACCACAACCAGGTAACCTAACCTGTTGTGTATAGATAACAGCAGGTAAGTGAGCTGTTCAGGTAGCTGTAATAGAAACTGTCACGAAGCTGCGTTGATATTGAGGAGGTAGTCTGTGTAAAGGCTACTTGGTGGTTAATTATGTGGCTACAGAGCCCCGTTAGATTTAGTAATTAAGCTACATGAAAAATGTACAGACTTTGAGTTGGACATTCAGCATTTTGTATGACTCAGCCTGTGTGAAATTTCATTTTAGCAAGTTAGTTGCTTTATCTGTTATCTCCTTATTGCTAATTGGGCTGGTATTTCTTGCTTATCACATTAATCTTTTAGACTACACATGCAACTCCACAACTCTGCATTGTGGAGAACTGTAAAGATATGTGATGGTACCTAAATACCTGATACGTTAAAGCTTTAAGTTAAGTCTTATGAAGTTCAGTTTCTGACCTGACACCCCATATTAGCGAATAACAAAAACAGAAAAAAAACAAAACAAAACCAAAAAAACCCCAACAACAACAAAAAACCCCACCTGAGTTAGTTTGATTTTTAGGTACAATAATAATAACAATTATAATCATAGAATAGTTTAGGGTTTAGCATCTGGCCCATGCTCTTTTAACACAGGATATTATGTGATAATGAACCTGTGACTCCGTGTTTCTGGGACAATCTTGCACCAGAATCAATAGACAGGCCTTCCTGCCTACTGATCAACCAGGCCATATCTGCAGCTCAGGCTTTCATTTAAATTTGTAATTAATTGAATCTAAAGACAGCCAGCAGCAATAAAAATGAACAAGTCAGACACACTCCTGTGATGTCACATCTGCTGTTTCACAAAGCTACATGTCCTTAAGGTCCCACAAAAGTGAATTTTGGAAGAATGCTCACGTGAATCATGCAAATTAATAATGAGAGATAGTCCATAATTACCAATACTGACCTGCTCATTGCAGGAACAGACCAATATACGAGGGCCAGTATTAATATCACTGATATCCACTAGAAAAAGAGTTCATTCTGAAAGAGGTTCTAGTAAACACATATTTTTTTCATAGCAATGTATTTTTTAGCTGCCCCTGTTAGTGAGTAACTCAGTTACTCTGCAATTAGGATTGTAGTTGACTAAGAAATTTTTAGACAATAAGTCATTTTTACTTTCCTGGAAAAGGCTTATTAGTCATCAGTCATTTCTGGAAATGACAGACAGATCACAAAGCACAATAACATTCATTTAATAAGTATGTGAACAATCTCCTATTTAGAGCCATATCTATTTAAGTTATAAGTTACAATATATTTAAGAACTTAAAGTATCCTATTACCGCACTAGAATGCTGGGTTCACATAATGCAGGGTTACTTGTGCTTCCTAGAGTCTCTAGAGAGACAGAGACTTCAACCACCGAACTCTCTCTCCTGTGGAATTGCTCTGGGTTCAGGAGCATTAAGAGTAGGCTCAAAACCTTCCTCTTTATTAAATCTTACAGTTAGGACTGGATCAGATGGCAGCCAATCCAGACCCTGGTTCTGCTCGTGGTTTCTGCATGTTGAAAGTAGGAACTGTTGGTTCTGCGTATATAAAATAGTAAAAACTACAGCAGTAGACCTGCTTCACATGTAAAGTGCCCTGAGATAACTTCTGTTATGATTTGGCACTATACAAATAAAACTCAATTAAGAATGTGTTAACCTAATTAATTAATGATTAATAGGCTTAATTAATTACATTTTACATATCATCTTTATATATCAGTTAAAGTAATAATATCAGTTTGGATCACCCTTTTTAATCTGTGTGAATTAAATTAAGGATATTGTTTTTCATATTTTGGACTTCTTTTTTATCATAATCATCATTTGTCATAAATACTGACTAAACCAGTATGTGTATCAGCTTGTCAAATGGGTTAAACCCTTAACTCAAGCAACAGTAAACTGTCATCTAATACTTTTTATCAATAGATGCACAGATGCATCTGTTGTTCTACACAACAGGGGGCAGCAGATGCATTACAGTACCAGTTAGGAATGTGTGGAAGAGAAATGACCTAACGGTACTGTGGCTGCTAGAAAACAGTGCTTTGATTTATACTTAAAGAGGAACAATGGCACCAAACTTTCACTTCTTGATTTATTCTATGTCCACAGTTTAAGTCTACCATAATACAGGAATAACAAAGTCTTGTATTCTTGTGTATCCCAAATGAACTGTACCACATTACCATCACACTGGCGTCGTTTGTCATATTGCTTCACAAAATCAAGACAGTTTGCATACATCAATGTTAGTAGAGATAAGGTTTTCCTTGTTTGGTTGTTGTTGTTTTTTTCTTTTTTTTACAATTATCAACCGCAAAACGCACAATAAATTAATAAATTAACACACAAGCAATCTGCAAATGCTTTACAGTAGTAGCAATAACAGTGGTTAAAAAAATGATCTCTACTAGTACAGTACGTCAGCCCAGTGACAGTCTGACAGTAGATCTGAGCAGTGTTTTCAATCTGGCCCAGTCAGGCTGTCATTTAACATACTACAACTCACAATCTACCACAACACGTACACAGCTCTTCTGCTTACAACGGGTCTCTCTAGATAATAAATTACACATCCATTTCACTTCAGACACTGACAGGGAGACAGGCTTTTCTTCAGTCTTTTTTCATTCCTCTCTCACTCTTTGTGAATCACAGTTCACCTGGGAAGGGCTTTGCCAGTGCAACTCAAAACTGCCAGCCTCCCCATTTCATGTATAGATCATAAAAGTTGGGATTTTAAAACAGGAATAAAACCCACGCCTTAACAAACGTAGCTTAATTTAGCCTGACCCCTCCTTATGAATATCACTTGCTTACACTTATCAGTAGAAAATAATGATAAAAAGAATACAAAAGCAGTAAAAATGGTAGAAAAACATTAAGAAGTGAATCTTAATGAAATAATCAATAATACCATCTACAACTGCATGGCCACACTATTCATATTAAGATCAAATAGGGATTCACCCCTCAGTGGTTCCAGCCCACAATGAAATACTGGACTTAAATTGAATTAGAAACTGATCATTCAGTTGTCCTAAATACAATATGGCCCTTAATTGAATACAATTGTGAGTAATGAAATTTCTCCAAGGCAAAATATACAGTCTAAACTGAAATGAAATATATAAGGCAAATTAAACAAATTAAAACATGGTTAAGAAATTAAGAAAACATTCTTTCCTCAACTGTTTTTAAACTATGATCACTGGCAAATCTTCATTGTGGCAGGTTGCCTTTGCAAGAAAAGCACACTGTTACGGTACTGTAGTGCACTTTTTTGTCTCCGAAAAGTGCATCAGATTTCTAACAGTCAACAAGATGCACTGCAAATATGTCATTCTATTAATAATTTACTTACAGGAAACAATTATTCTTCAGAGACATAGCTGTAGTGTGTGGCATATCAAAGACCAAAGACATACATCAGTGAATGGCTGAATTCCAGAAAACATAAATATGCTATTCCCCCCCTGCTTAGCTTGTATTTATGGTCTCTAGAGAGATAAAGGGAATGAGGGAGAGGGAGGGAGACAGAAAGAGAGAGAGGATATCTAAACTCCTTGGAAAGAACACCTCCTGACTTATTTTTACATCCTCCAGCTCAATAAATTTCTTGGTCAGTGCACATTTACAGTGAAATGTATACAATTATTACCTGAAGTGAAGTGACCACTACAGTCAAACCTACAAAGATACAAGATACTTCTTCTTCTTCTTCTGCGCTGTCTTGTTTTCTTCATTCTGTACATCTGGACGTTTGTACCTGCATTGAAATAATTGGCCTGCCGACCAGCCTGACAGCTTTTAAATATGGTTTCGGGCTCATACTTAATTGAAACTGAGGCAACGGCCATGTAAAGTTATCATTAGGGCTTTTGACACAGGCCGTTATGTATTTGTAAGGCTGTATTTTTTTCCCCCCTCCTCTTACCAGACATGCACTGCTAAGCTGAAATGATTGCCTGCAGTGAAAATAATCTCTTCACTGCTTCTGCAAGACTCAGCACAAATGATAGATTGAAGTGAAAAGAGAGAGTCTGCCTGCATGCCAAAAGCGGAGTGCATCTTGGCATTCCTGAGATCAGTAAGCACACTCTTACAGTATATTAATATGGTTATCGACCAGTTAGCGTCTGCAGCTCTTTTAAATGGCAGCAATTGGGTAAATTACCTGCTGGGTGCAAAAAAAAAAGAAAAAACAACGTTTGACTGTTTCAGAGTGGGCAAGTGGGACAGCTTCGATGAAACACTTGCAATTTATAAAAGGATGGATTGATGAGTAAGGATGATATTTTCATACACATTATCACTTGTCCGTACATTGTTATAACAGTCTGCATGAAGAGCTTTGGCAGGGCGCTTCAACCGTATGGCCTGATATCCTGCACGTTAGCAGTGCACTGCAGTCGAATCCGTCACAGAGAACAGGCATAGGAGAGGTTATGGCTTATTATTCAAATTCAATCTTAAACAAGCCCGACCAGTATTCATTGTAATGATAAAAACATGATACGGAAGATGCTTGATTTAAGATTAGAATTTTGTTTTTGTTTTGTTTGTGTTGTTTTTCTTCTCTCTGTACAGGTCAGTGTCAAGACTTGACCCCCTTGGCAGGTTCAGTAGACTGTCGCACATCGGTCCATTCCTGCATGGTGCTTTGCAGTGCCTGGGTCTTCTCCTTGTCGACTTGGACATAGTCCACCTTCTCATCAGAGGTCACAGAGGATGTAGAGGGCTGCGGAATGATAAATAAGACAAAACTGAGATTCTGGCCTGAGGGCAGACTGTGCTGTAGTAGAAATGAGAACACATTACACATGACAAATTAAGTCTACAAAATTATCTGTTTACTTTTCTGTGTGGGCTGGGTGACCCAGGCTGGAAATCCAGTGCTAGGTAGTCCACATTGCCGCACTTCCTAGGGGCCGGGCTGCTGGTGCCGCTCACAGCTGGGGAGGTAGACGCTGGGTTCTGCTAATGGGGACAGGAGGGAGGTTTCACTCACATGGGGAGCAGTGAGTAAGCATTGCACGCAAACAAGTGGATAATTAAAACAAAGAACACAATGTGCTCTCCTGATCTCCCCTCCAGCTATTGGAACTCACCATAGCCACATAATTCTCCTCACTGTCTGCAGAGTCGGTGCTGGTGATGCTTTGTGTAGAAATGGGTCGACAATGTTGGGAGGACATGGAGTTCATAGCAGGCCTGAAGCAAAGCAGACAGGACTGTGAGTGCTTCTACCTTCTGACCTCAGGCAGAAACAAAATATGGCACCAATCTGTACCATCAAACTGTGTGAGTATGTGTGTGTGCATGAGTGGCCTTGGGCAACCTCGCTTAGTGATTTATATGAGACTCACATGGGCCGTGTCCAGGACATGGTGACTGGGCTCTTAAATGGCAGCTCATCAATGATCCCATTGTTCTTCAAATCAAGAGGTGTTGGCTTCGCTGTGGAAAACAAGACGATACACTGTCAACAAAAGTCATTGTCTTTGGAAAAACAATTAACAATGCAGACTTTGTGGCTGATTTGATGCCAAAACTGGCAATTAATAGAAATGAAACCGCACACTTTTAGAACAGTCAGAACCTGGCCATCAAAAACTCACATTTCCTGTTAGGTTTGAGGTTGCGGTTGATGGGTGGTGGTGTGACATCACTGA
The DNA here is from genome assembly GCA_008933995.1 of Datnioides undecimradiatus. Lineage (NCBI taxonomy): Eukaryota > Metazoa > Chordata > Actinopteri > Lobotiformes > Datnioididae > Datnioides > Datnioides undecimradiatus. The sequence continues at coordinate 4,759,699 of WARS01000008.1, forward strand.
GACGGCTAGGCCGGTGACACAGGGAGGCGCTGCTCCCCTTACGGGCAGGTAATGTTGCAGAGAATCCTGGGAAATCAAAGTGATGTGGCCCGGGGCTCATAGGGATGTAGATATTCTTAGGACTGTCAGCCTGGGCAGCGCTGAGTGGCGAGGAGCCAGGATTCATGGGCACATAGTTGTCATCTGAGTTTCCGCTGTCTGAGCGAGTCAGAGGGGCTTTGGTTCTCTGGTGTCAAAAGAGACAAAAAGCACATGACTCTTAAATTTGCTAGACTCAATACTGAAGAAAAACCGCAACACTCAATTGGGGTAAATATAGTAGAAATGCATGTTATGTCTCGGCCGGGTATGATTTTGCACTATCTGTCTGTGGAAGGAGCACAGTAAATGGAGAGAGTGACTCACCAGGTAGGAGCTGAACCCATCATTGACAGACTCCACAGACTGGCCTGAGTTGTTGAAATGGATGGGACGGTGATGGCTGTTAGTTTCAAAGGAAGAGCCTGTGCAGAGAGGTGAGGAGAGAAATCAATATTTGCCACTGCCATGAACTCTAAGAAAAGGGGGGAAAATGCTGTCAAGTGAAATCAAACATCACCAAACCTACAACAGTCAAATACTGTACAGTATTCACTGCCGTGGGGGCTAATTTAGACAGTAATACCTGACGTTGCAAGGAGTAAACTCATGTTTCTAATGAAACAAACAGAACTTGAGTGACATTTCATTAAATGCTTCACTGGGTTATAATTAGTCTTTGCAGCACAGGTGTGTGAACAGCCTGTAGCCTTACTAACAAGGGTCACAGGTCAATTCTTGTCAGTAGCTATATGAGGCTGGAGCATGGGTTTGGCAAAGCAGAGAACACAGCATAATAAGAGGCAGTACATTGTGTCTGCCAAGGCTTTTTTTTCATTGCTTATCAGCCTGGAACGAGGCATTCTGGAGCAGGCTGTATGGCTTGAATTTCATTAGCGTCTCAACAGAACAGTGTCTGCTAGACTGGCCCGTTTGTTTCTGCTCAGCTGCGAGCGTTAAATCAGTAAAACGAGAGATAGAGGAAGAGGGCAAGAGTGAGAGAGAAAGAGAGGGAGGAAGAGGAAGCACAGAGTCGCTGCAATACCACAAGAGAATGGACTGATCAAGACAGACTCGCATTTGAAAAACAGGAAACAGGTGAAATGCGCGATTTCACAAGATCTCTGAGTTAATGGAGGTTGTGCTTAAAGAAACAAACAGTGATCAGGAGGAACGTATTAGGAAAGCAGTTTTAAGCACTGATTGCATTCAGTGTACCTCTGTGCAGCCTGATGTTCTCCACAGCAGGGAGAGTATTCCTGCGTGGGATAACTGACACCGCTGATGTCACATCTCCATTCTGGCTCCCAACTGATTGAGGACTCCCCCACTGCCCCTCTGACCCCTGGCTTGGTTTAGGGGGCCTGGGAGGAGGAGCACAGGAGGACTCAGAGCTGGAAGGTGTCAAGGCATTGTGATTCTTATCAAATGTCCGGGGGATCTGGTAGAATGAGCCGGGTGGCGTTGGAAGATCATAATTGTCAGGTGGCCGCTCATTGCTGTGCATGGTGGCGAGGGCGTTGCAGGGCGTTTTAAAGGTGTAAACCTCTTCGTTCTCCAGCTCAGGCTCAGCTAGACCACTGTGAGCCGGTGCCTCAGAGCTGTAACCTCGTGGAAGCACGTAACAAGGCTCCTCGGGGGAATCATCATGTGTCTGCAACTGGTGTTTTCCTGGCTTGGGCAGGCTGTAGAAGCCATGCAACTGGGCACCCATGCCATTCAGACAGTGGGAAAAGCCATGGGAGAGTTTCTGCACGGCAGAGTCGCTCCCCGCAAACACATTGCTTCGGGAGGCCTGGGAGAAACTGGCACTCCTGCAACATGAACAAAGACATAGACATGAACACACATTAAGTCTTTATTGGGACCACATTTCACAGTGGCTAAATGCTCCCTCAAAGAGAGACATCTGTTCCACACCCCAAAGCCAACAATCTCAAAAGGCAATAATCATTTTGCTGTAGAATTTAATGCAATGTTTATTGTAATTACCCAAACAACCACTAGATGGCACTGTAGCTCTTCAGAGGAAGCTCTACAGGTCTTGACATTCATTTAAAAAACACACCACCCCATTGCAGCCTGGGAACCTTTATGCAGTGTTGTGTATGTATTATTTGAGTATGTTTTGACATTTCATTGAAAAGCTGCTTTGTTTACACGTTTTCAGCATGTTGACAGGGAGAGGATATTCATGTTAAGAAGGAGAATGCCGACTTTCCCACAGTTCCTCAGACTCGGTTAGGCACCCTAGGGACATGCCTCATTTATTCTGGCTCCTTTGTAGGAGCTTGACCTTGAGTGCCAACTAGAGCAGCCCTACAGCTTAGACATTTCTAGCCAGTTAGCTGACCAATGGTCCAGCTTAGTTGGCCAACGCAAAGATGAGATAGCCTAAATGATCCTCATTTATTTATGTCTGAACTAATCTCTGTTAAGACTCCGTGCATTTTTGTGCACTGCAGGTTTCTGATGGTTATGATCAATCCTGATTATAAATGTAACCATTTTAAATGAGCGACGCACCAAAGTAATACAATTAATATTGACATAACATTTTGCTCCCTCATTTCTTTTCCATGTCAAATGACACGCCGTGTTTCATCCAGTCTTTGTCTGCTGTCTCCTCGGGATTTCAATCAGCTATCAATAATTTTGTCCATCAGTCTGCCTTCCATCATTGTGGCTGCACGGGGGCTTTTACATAGATGAATTCATAAAAATGGTCACCAGACCAGTGGAGTTTTTTTCTGACATGAATCATACACGACCACCACATGCCTGTCTTAATTAGCGGACCCATGGAGCAGAAGCTAGGGAGGGAATGACAGAAATCTCTGCATAAAGCTGATGAGATGGATTGTGAGATTTGATTTCCCGGGTTTCACAGAGGTCCAACACAGCAGATTTATGTGCAAATCATGTGGCTGAGAGGGCAGTTCTACCCTGTACGAGTCTAAACCTATAGGAGTGATGAATTGCAGCCTCAACCTCATTGATCATCTGCTGTGCTGGCTATCTGCTGAATGGCATCATTATTAAAGCTGCCTTTTGATTCTTGGAAGCGAGCATGATGGCAGCAGGAGGTGAGGTGAATGTTAATGGAAAACTCAGGAGTGCATTTAATATAAACACTCAGTCCTTTTGTTCTCTGACAAAGCATATAGCCGAGATAGGCGTGAACATCCATATAGTGCATATTTTATTATTTCAGTGTGTAAATGATTGATTGACCTGTTGTTTCAAAATTAATCTGCTTTATGGTATATAAGTATTGATGTGATGAAATAACTTAATTTAATACACTGGATTAAACTAAATCTTACTTCATCTTGATTATTTTATGTTTTTATCTTAAAACAATGTAAATCCCTGAGGCCAATCATAAGGTATCACCTTTGTTTTTTGATTTTCCCAGACTTCTGCATTTAGATTTATCTGCCATGCTCAAAGAAGCACTTCTGCAAATTTATCCATCGCTCATTTTAGACTGGATTTAGTTGAGAATATTTAATTATTACTTATTATTGGCATTTCCTCAACCCAGGCAATTTTTTTGTAATCTTTCTACAGTGCTTCATCATACACACACGTATACACACACATACACACAAAGCAGTTGCATTATTTTCCCCCTGCAACAGTAGTTCTAACCCTTAGGGACTTCTAAACTGAGGAAACGCTGTAAACCTGTATGTTGACCTGCATTAACAGATAACAGGAAACTGACACAGGACGCCTGAGGGTCGTGACGTTTACCGTGCACTCTCTGTCTTCCTGCTGATGCACTGGTGAAGGAGGAGGTAGTCCTGGGGTGCACTGTTGGACAGGGAGCTATGGTGTGTGTGGCGCACAGGCACATCAAAGGTGAAGAGGACTGGCTGGCTGGAGTGGATGGGGGCAGAAGACTTGCGCTCTCCGGTCAGGGGAGCCATTGAGCTGGTGACATCTGCTCCAACAGAACGGGGCATATGGTGTAACCTGCCATCTGCAGAAAGGAGAGATTGGAGTTATTGATTGTTTAACCTACAAAATGTTTTATTTTTCTAAAACCCATCTTAGACATGGCTTATAAATTTAAAAGTAGTACTCTGCAGATAGGACATGCATCTTATGCTACAGAAAGAAACAGCCAAACAATCACTCCACCAACATTTTCCTTCTGTTGTCACAATCCCTGAAGTCAAAGGGCAGCATGTAATTCATTTGAGGGTTTTAAGCCTTTACATGACCTTTCCTAGCATGGAGTCTTGTATTCAGTAGCTCTCAGTCTGCTCTCTAATCAATAGAGAAGAGGGATCTGTCTCGGGGGAGGACAGAAAACAGTATCCTTCTGCTTTTTTGGGCTGCAGGGTGGTTCAACAGCACATGATCCAAGTTATCCATTTCGACAAGGGTCAATGTGCTTTGTTTGATTTTTATTGAGTTGACCATTGTTTTGCACAGTGGGACTGTGTGAACAACTTGGTCTTACAGTCATGTTGTTTCTGTGTGACATCCCTGATATCTGTATTGAAAGGCTACAAAGAAAAGACAAATCTGAGCTCGGGATTCTGCAAATAGACTAGGCAGGAGGCCAAAATGAGGAGGCGCACACTGAGCTGTAGGAGTAGAGAGTGGGCGGTCCACTGATCCATCGACCCATGGTGCTGTGTGCAACACTAGCTGATGGAAGAGAGGAAAAAAACCCTCCACCAATCATCTTTAGCTGAAATGAATCCCTATCTTTCAGTGCACAGTAAAATGCAAGGTTTTGCATGAGCTTATTTACACAAGAAAAAATAGATAAAACAGTTTCAAATGAAGGATTATTAGATTAGCTGATGATTATTTGAATACTGGTTTCATTTATGGATTGCTCTTTATTGTTTTTTCAATATAATGTCAAAAACTGTGAAAATGTCAAACAAAATTTCTGCAGGTCTAAGGTGTAGATGGGTGCAGATAATGTACAAAGGTATAAAAACGCATGATTTGAACACTTTTATCTCAAAATTGGTGACTTCTATTCCGTCCATCAATTACTCAAGCTCTAATTTAAATCAAATCTGAAAAGCAACTTTCTGCTTTTCACTTTTTCTTACAACAAAGGCATTTCTCCTATCCTCCACCATACTAGTCTGACTTTTTTAGAGCTTAACAAAGCATGTTATGGATCCAACTGCCCTTTAAGAAGAGGGCAGCATTCTGTGAGTCATGATGTGAGCTGACCATACAGAGAGACCACAACCACTGTAAAAAACAGAAAACTCATGTGAAACAAAATGTGGTGTGTGAGGATGATGCATGCATGTGGGATGGTTGGAGGGCGGGGGTATTCTAGAGCCAAGTTAGCTGAATGAGGTCACATCCATGCCTGGGGGGGAAAGGCCTCTGCTGTGGGGTCTCTAGGCCAGTGGACATCAGTGAGATGCTCATGCTCACATCCACACAGGCAGGGACTCCCCCGAATGATCCTCAATTACGCCATTGTTCCAAGCCATTCCATTCTCCCTAGGCCGGTTAGGCATCATCTCCTTTCTCCACAAAAAGCTTTGTAAAAGCTTTCATCCAGTGCGGTGAGTACTAGGCCCACTAACATGGGTAGATATATTGATTTGTTGTAGAAAGACAGTTCCTCCCCCACGCCAGAGAGGAGAGCTGCATGGAAAAACACATACAGGCAGCTTAAATGCTGAGGACACAACAAAACTTCAAAAGTAAAATGTAATCTTGTTAATGTGTTATGAGTGTATGTGTCTCTGTATGCGTGTGTGTGTGTGTGTGTGTGTGTGTATACAGGAGTGTATTTTTTCTGTGCCCTGAATGGTTTTTGATTAACTTGCACACATGACTGTCAGAATCAGAAGGAGAAGAAAGGCGACCAGTCCAGTCCGCTGATGGAATAGCCTCCATGTCTCATCACTGACACTAATGGGTCTGATGATGTATGTTACCACTGGGAAGCAATTCCATCAAGTCAGGAGAACCACAACACAGAAATAGGGAAAAGAGCAGAAAATAATAAAAAAAAAAAATTAAAAATGAAACATTCCCCTGGGTGCTTTTAGTAATATTCCCGCCACTGGCAAATGTACTGTGACACTCAATGTAAGGTGGTAAAAATGTTTATTAACCAAAGTGAGAAGTCATTTATCATGCTACATCTTACAAAGAGAAGTCGTAAAACTGGGAGGGGCTGGCACAAGTAAAATAAAGGCTAAATACTGTTTTTTGAGTTACAAGCCCAATGTCTTTACCAGAGACAGTGTTTTTCTTAAACTAAGCTGAAGCCTCAACATCAAACAAGGCAGTATAAAGAGACAAAGAGTTGTTCCCACGACATTCTTTGGCTTGAAACAAACATCAGACTATCAAACAGCAATGCCTTAAAAGACCCTCTTTGCTTGGTGAACGACATATGGCTATTCTGGGTCAAAGAGCTCCTAAGTTCATGAGCAATTTTCCAATTATGCTCTATAATACATCACCTACTGTCTCATCTGCTCTGTGGCTATAATCTAATAGAGGCCGGCTGCTGATCTCAGGGGGCCAAAATTAGAACCCTGCTGGATCAGTAAGGACAAGAACATCTTTGTAGGGTGCTCATTTCCTCTCAGTCCCGCCAGAATTAGACGGGGACATATGATAATCTAATCTGAAATGAGATATAAAAATAGAAAATACCATTGACCTATTGAATTGAAAGATGGAAACATGAGGGAGGAGGAAGTGTTTAAGTTTTCTCAATACAGCAGATGCCATCTTATTATCAGAATTGCAACCATCCCTTAAATAACAAATAAAAGATAATCATCTAAAGGTACATGCTGTCCATCTGCCTTCAGTTTGAGTACAAAAAAAATGCAATTTCCTTAATGGTTTAATATAAGATTGGACTCTAGCCTCAGGGCGGAGACTGCTACAATGAATGTTTCAAATTAACCTAAGATATGTTGAGGTGCTGCAGGATGGCCTGGTGGTGAGGGAGGCCATCTTGTGTCACAGGTTAGGCAATAGATTTCATCCTCCTATGAGTGTTGACAAAGTGCCCTTCAAAAAGACGTTTACCTGCTCACTCAGAGTAAGTCTACCTGGAAGAGAACACTGGCTAAATGTTTTTCTTTCCACTGGTGATTCTGAGTATATAGATAGCGTATTTGTTGTCCCGCATGGATCTGCCAGACCAGCAGCTCTTTACAGCAACGCTGGGCCCCAGGAGGCTGTATAGTGGAGTCCATTTGCATGTGTGGTTAGCAACGGGGGGTTGGGAGCTTTACATGAGAATGACTTAACTGGATAAAGAAGATGCTAGCTGCAGCAGTGGTAGGTTAGATGGACTCTGTTTCACTCGTTATCAAAAACAACTCAGATACTCTGAATATGAAGCAGAGCAGACACATAGGAACGTTCCCTGATCACATAACTCCCCTGTTCCTGTCTGCTCCACAGCACCATGTGAGAGATGCCCCTCGACCAAACTGCGACATCAGTTTGCCTCAAAACCTGGACTGATTAATCACCCCAAAAAGGCCATGGCTTGTCGGGGCCAATTAACTCGTGTTTGACTCTAGTCTAAAGCAGCAGCTCATTTTCAATGCTCTGACCTCATTTCTGCGAGTCGAGGGGTGGATAAATGCTGCAGCTGTGCAACAGGAGGGTGGACACAGATGAAAAGTTGAGACAGTTTGTGGTCGAGGATGAGTGTTGGTTTTCATTCGCTCATTGGAAAAATGCAGGGCGTACCTGGAAAGGGTTGTGCTGCTGAATGCAGCCAGCCAAGCACAAAAAACAAAAGGATAATTTGCTCTGACAATGCAGTGAATTACAGAATGGGAACATGGAAAACATGAAAATCACACTGCACTGAGAACACAATACATGTATGCTCTCAACTACAGTATGCACTGTGGTAATTTAGTCAAGATGATGCATACAATTGTGCTTTTGGTTATGTTTATATGGAGCCTGGTCACTTAATAAATAACATTCTAGTGATATCGTGTTATCCGCAGCACAAAGTTATTGAGTGTTGATTTTATAACATTAAGGATAATTTGAGTATTATATAGTCCCAACAGTATAACACATGCAGCACTAACAGCTTCACTAACAGCCATTCTGCCAATCTGTAAACTGCTGCTCACATAAACGTCTTTGCACCTAAACAGTTACATGGAATATCTGTGTACTCCTGTACACAGGAGGCAGCTAAGCATCAACACCACCGGCCTGCCAATTATGGTGAACATATTATAGTGCGACAGAAGAGGGAGGCCTATCTGCACGGCAGTAAGCAGATTACATATCCTCCAAATTGCTGATTACAAGATGAATACAGGTATAAACATCTACCTACACCAGCTGAATTGCATATAAACAGTTGGCCAAAGAAAAATCCAGCTCCAAAAGAGTCCATTTGCAGTTTCCATGTGAGCATAAGCTGGGTGGCAGCCTGTGGCAGGCGCCAATTAGAGTGATTGGCTTTGCCACAGGCCGGTGCTAAACCTGTCATTTGAACAACTGAGCTGATGCCAACTTAAGGATGAAAAATGAAAACACATACAACCAGAATCTGTGCACATAAATCCACAAAGTCTATTACCCAAATGAATAGTGGACTGCAGATATTCTAGTTAGAACAAGGATTGAGGGAGATGAAAATGTAGAGAGCAGAACGAGCAATTATGTAAGTGGCAGGAAATCTTCTGAACTGCAGACTAAATTGCATTTATGAGCAGTTTCACTTTAAGATTAAGTCTGATTTCACAACCTATGTTACTCATAATAGCAGCATGACACTCTAAAAGTTCACTTCAACACATTACAAAACTGCTTGGGTGTTTTTGGTTTGTTGTATTTAGTGAAATTCCTGTCTTGGCGAGGGAGGTTTATGTGTGGCCAACACCAGTCACATTGTAACCATCTCTGAGAGAAACCGCTATTGTAAAAAACAATCACTACAACTTCATTCAAGCAGGTTCCTCTTCAGTCATTGTTGGCAAGCCTAGATTTCAAAAGGAATACAAATCTCTGCCTTTCCTTTGTAAGAATGAGAAAATGGGGAAGTTTTGAGTAAGCACAGATATTTCCCTTAATAGCAACCTTTTCATTGTTCATGGAAATGGCTTGTGGTAATCATGATCTCCACGAGCGCTGCCGTGGTTAGCAATTACAACAAGACACATTTTTAAGCCATACTGAGAGGTACATCTGCACTCAACAAATCATCGGTTTCCACACAGGGAGTTTAAATGTGGCCCCACTGTGAGAGATTTTGTTTGAATAAATCTAATCTCTTTCCAATGCCTATTTGACAGAAAACTGCTGAGGCTGCTGCTGGAAATGCTGATTTAGTAGTTATGTTTTTTTTCCACTTCTCACAATCTTAAGGGCAACAGTTAAACTGAAAAACAATACTGATTTTTTTTTCTTCCAAGCGACAGCCAGGGAAACAGAGAAAATAAGAGGAGGAAAACAAAACAGAGTGGGAGCTAACATGCAAAAAATGGGAACAAAAGCAAAAATAGAGGACTGCTGACAAGTACAAACCTCATCCCTTAGTTGGGATTATTCTCATCTCAGAGTTCAAACAGCTGGGAGGGAGCAGAACAAAGCCCATGATTGACGAGATGATGTTCCATTCATTAGATTGTGCTCGGGGGTGGGTCTCCCTGGGTGCAGACACACGCCACCCACCCAGCCATCAGTATCTGATATCAACAGCGCTAACACCCATCAGCAGATTATGAGAACTAGAAAAACATGTAACTTGTACATATCTGCTGTGTAAGACAATCATAGGTGCTATAATGGCTGGTTGCTAATACCCACTGCTGTCCAGTTTCTACTTGTCAAGACTTGTCTTTGATTGTCAGCATTTCAAAATTCAGTAAGCATCTAATGTACTAATGTACTTGAATAAATCTATTCAGCTGAAACAACTTTTTAACAACAGAACAAAAACCATCACTAACCGCAAACATGATTCACACTTTGCACATCCTTGATCATCTAAAATCTACTGATTGCACAATGTATTTTTGAGTCTCTGGTTCTCAGCAGTGACTTCAGATCCTGCCAGTGGGGTAGTGGAAGGCACGGCAGTGGCAGCAACACCAAACCGTCCTCAGACAGCTCTGTGACAGCAGAAACCTGACCTTCCAGTGCCGTGGAGTCTCATTATTTCAACAAAAATCAATGTCGACGAAGGGCACAGGGAGGAGAAAGGCGGGCGAGAGAGTAAGAAAACAAAGAAGAGGCTACGTGTGTATTTGTTTGTATATATATATATGTATGTGTGTGTATATGTATACAAAGTTGCAAGTTAAAAAGTTGCAAATCAGTGTTTTTTGTTTGTTTGCTCCTTAAATCAAGAAGGAAAATGACTGTTGGATTTACTTCAGTAAATCCATTTTTCAACAAGACATTTTCTACTTGGCTCTTACATTAAGCCTGCGGTAGTTTCGGCAGTTTGAACTGGATTTGCCGAGACGTTAAAAGAACCTCATCTAGCACAGTGCAGTGGATGGGTGTTACGTGTGTTTGCGTGTGAGAACGTGGGGAAAATTGCGTGTGTGAGAGAAACAGAAACAAAATGAGATTTAGCAAGAGATAGAAACAGAGAGAGTTGCTTATAAGAGTTGTGTAACAATGAGCTGCTGTCATGTGCTGCCCTTGGCCAACCTTCCTCCCAGTCCCAAGAGGCAGCTCACTATTGGCAGCAGAGGCCAACTGTGACTGACAAAACGGTAGTTCACGTCAAGGCTCTTAACTGATGTTGCCAAAGTCTCAACAAAATCCTCTGAGAGAGACACAAACACTCCTACTTCACTATCACTCCTTAAGGCTTGCCATTGTCTAGCTAAGCCTGGTTAATCTGATTCACAGTCACTGTAGACTTCCTATTGGCACTGCAGCTGTATTAGAAAAACAAATGACGAGCTGTGCAGTATGTAACATTATGGCTGCAGAACGCAATCAATATCAGGCTCAGACACACAGGCTGACGTGTCTTCAGTCTGGTTACTACATTCTGTCTGGGTTTGTATGAAAACAAACATGCTGGCTGCATAACATGGGGCTTGCGCTTCTAGTGTTTGTCTCTGACTTGTGTAATTTGCATAAGAGGAACTAACTTCTCAGGGTTTTTTTTTTTTCCAACCTGGTTTGTTTTCTTTCGGAGAGGGAATTCCCAGTCTGTTAGGTGACACACTAGCTCAGACGTGCAGCTCTTTGCCAGAAGCAAAACCCACAAAACGTCTTAACTGCTTAAAGATGTTTGTGAACACCCTCTGCCATCCTCTGTTAGCTCCTGTTACCATCCATATATATCTAGGGCACTTCATCCAACTATAAAGCACAAAACCTCAGAATCTCAGTGTGTGAAACAACAGTTAATGTGTTTCTGCTGTGAAACCGTGGCTCAGCTCCATGAGCACTGTGCATTCACAGGCTCAAAGATCAAGATCAGTGACGTTGCGGGAGGAATACTGATGCAGGCAGGAAGTGTGCTCCTCTCACATACCCTATGTTTTCTTTCTAAGACTCACACACATGCTCACCGGCATCAACTTCATCACCAATACGTGGTTACATTGACAGGTACTTTCTAGTACAATGAGTGGGCAAAAAGCCCTTTTCAAAATTTGCTTAGAGTTTCCACTTGACAGGACCATCAAGGACAATTGAACTGCACAAAACGGGCATTTTTCTCACAAATGTGCACTACTTTGATAAAATTCTTTTGGGCATCACATTCATAATTAGTACTGAAATGGGTGGTCAGCTGCTTGATTTTTGACTAGAAAACTGACTTTTTGGTAATCATCAACTTGTACTTGCTTCAGTTAGACAACTATAAAAAAATGCTTTAAAGAATTCTAAAATAAAGAATATTTACTTGAAAATAACTTGATGACGAATGATAAGCTCTCACAATAAATACAGTGTATTTTTTTGTATTATTTTACAACAGGTAGTTCCCAGCAAGCTGTCTATTTTCCACTTCTGCATAAAGATGTCTATTAAGCATCTACTAGCTCTACCCTAGTGCAATGTTGATTAAAAACAATTCACAGGAGGTGAGTATTTATTTCCACCACCACACTCACAACAACCTGATACTACACAGAAGAGTAGGCAGGGTTTATACAGAGGAACGGAGGGATGGCTCTGCAAAAGAGTCAACAACCTATTCGGTGGAAAAGGAAGGTACGTGTTGTGTAGACTCATCAGAAGACCGCTGTGTGTGTGTGCGTGTGTGTGTGTTTTTAAACAGAGAGAGCTGGTAGGAAATTAAATAGACACCAGAAGGAAGCAGCACGTCTTTCTGAGCATATAAGTGAACAAATACAATCAGCTGATGGGTCAAACATTTCAGGGGAGCAATGGATCAGATGGTCTTATTAACCACCTCAACGGCCATGGCTGCTTCTCCAAATACACGTCTTTGCTCTTTCCCATCCTTGAGCCAGCAGTAATGACGTGAGAGAGAACCAGTGATAAAACAAGCGGCTATGCCCTTGAGGAACAGATACATAAAAAAATAATATGCAATACAACTTTCTCCACTATGTTTAATTCTCCATTTGAACATGCACACATGGAAAATTAAAAACTTCTACCACTCCTACTACTTAAGCCCTTCAAAAATGGAGTGCCATAAGATCAGGGAAGGCTTATATGTCACATCTTTTAAGAAGTAGGAGTTACATAAAATCTTCACACTTATCTAGAGCACTGAAACCAAAGCTCGGTCACATCCCTCTGGCACAAGTACTGTGGAGGAACATGACATTACGTCATGGTGGTTTTTCAGAGAATGAGCTAGCCTGCAGTGGGGTGCTAACAGATGATTTGTCACCTACTAAAATAGAGTATGTGAAACACATTTGGATGAACACAGTGAGCTAACAGTTTCTGGTGATACTTCTCAGAAACAGGAACTAAACATTTCAGTGAAAAACACAGTTACATTATCAAAAAAAAAAAAAAAGCCTGATGTGGTGTTTATAGTAAAAAGACTACTGATGCAGCTGCTAGAACATTTTTAAACTCTCTCACTACCCCAACCCATTCTCCCAGCCACACCCCACTGGCTACAGTTGATATAGTTTGTTTCATAACAGGACCTTGTTAGTTATTGAACTTGGACCTAGGGGACCCCCCTCATGATGTGAGCAGTATTACATTGTCCACAGCTGGTTTTTTTTTTGGTTTTTTTTTATTCCACACCTGGACATGTTGCATGTTACAGATGATCAACCATGTGCACAAAGATTAACGTCCACCAGCTGCCAGATGGCGGGAAAACAACAGCATGAGTCCAATCTGGATGGGCCGGAGCAAAAAATGTGAGAAGAGGGTATGTTTTGCAAGCTCTAGTGACAGACCTTGTTAAATGCTAAATGACATGCTAAAACCTCTCAGCCCCAAGATTTTAACAGGTCTATGATCCCACACCCCACAAAAAGCCACATCTGAAAAAAGCTAATTCGCTCATACTGCGTTAAGAGCAGCTAAGAGGCATTTGTATTACTACATTTAATCTGGAGTCATGGTCTTTTATATGCAGAAGTGTTGTTTCTAATGGCAAAGGATCTGGTATAGTGTAATTTAGGTAATTAAAGCAAATCAATGGCTCAAAGGTAAAAGGATTGCTCATCTCTTTGCCAGAGAGAACGATGCTTCACATAATAACATTACTGCATAAAAAATAATTAGCATTTATTGGCTGATTGGTGTTTTTTATCCAACAGGCTTTACGGTGCCATTCATTCTTTTTTTTTTAATCACTCGTAGCCCCAGAGTGAAACAAGCCATTTTCATGCATTAAATATCTAAAACGGCAGCTTTGGCCAAAGCACAAAACTGAGCCTCTGGATCTTCTGCTGACTAACTAAGAGGCCATATGCAAAATAAGAATTTGCTCTTATCATGAACACTTTCTTTAACAAATGAAGGGAAAGATCAATAACACTCTCATATGCTATTCCCATCACTACTTCCCTTAAAGCTTAAAGTGACATCTTTAAATTCATAGATATGACAAACACTCCCAAACTTATAGGTATTCGCCAAACAATGAAGCAGATAATCATTCACTAATCACCTCAGCACTACACATCATAATACTGCAGACACAATTTTCTACTATTTGACCAACTAATTGTTTGAAAATGTAAACTTCAAATAGTGGGTGGAGAAATAAATGGAAACAGTGGCAGAAGGTTAAAGCTGGTCAGGGCTGCCTACCGTGGTTGTCGTCTGACTGGTTGAACCCACACAGCTGGCAGATGGAGCGGACCCACTTGTTCATCTCCTCCTCAGTCTCAGCTACGAGATAAAAGGTGCGATCTGAGGTCTTGATGTCAAACACAAAACTGTCCTGAAACTCCTTCCTCTTAAAGGTGAGACCAGCATCCACCTGCTCGCAGCAGTGCAGGTCGATGACCCGGATGGGTTTCTTGGAGTGGTCGTTCTTGTAGTACTCCAGAACATCAGGGTCACCACTCATGCGGCCGCTGCGAAGTATGAACCAGCGTTTCTTCCATGCCTGGGAAAATAAGATTGAAAGGTAAAAACATGACCTTCACTCACACATCTGCGTTGACAGAGAGTATTTCAAATTTAAAATATTTCTTTTACAAAAACAAGCAACACAGAAGCCATCTGCAGTTTAGATGATCAACAATTATGCAGATTAAGTCTGATATCTTACGGGGTGTGCTACAAACTGTGGCTTTGGCAATGCACGCAACAGCTGGACTTCAGTTGTGTTGTTAACTATTGTTCAAACAGACATCAGAGAAACTAAAGTCTGTTTACTTGAGTAGGTTACTGTGCTTTAGCAGGCATGTGGTTGTGTGTGGTTTGTGTGTGTGTTGGAGGCTGCAGGCGGGAGGCAGCAGGTGTTTACTCCCTCCCAACGTATTTCCTGTGCTGATATCCCTCGGTGAGCTCAGAGAGAAGCAGAGCTCCTCCATGACAACTTCATTACAAGACTGCAGGCTCCTCTCGCTTCAAAAACTAGTGAATGACACTGCTTTGGACCAATCGGAGTTAAGCTACATCTGCATCCGAACGTGTCACTGGAGCTGGAGTTTCCTTAGAGTGTGTAAATAAACATCCCTTGTCATAACCACATGAAAGGCAGCAGCAGTACACGCTCCAACAGTGCAAGCAGTTATGATGCAAGAGCAAGAAACCTACAATGGTACTTGTTAATTTCACACCAGTAACACCATTGTTGTATTTGTGAAATGGGAAAGCATAAAGGAAGAACAGTGGCCTTGATTACAACAGCTCCATATGTGTTTTCCACTGGCTGTCTTAAAGGGCCTCTGTGTTCTCTGTGCTCAGAGACAAAAGAGGAAGATAGACCAGGAAGGGAAAGGGGGAGTAGAGGGGGAGAGCATTTGGACATCTGCCAGTGATGCACTTCCGCCAGGCAATGTCTCTCACATGCAGGCTGCTGACACACAGGATCCTGCAGGCCCCCTCTCTCTCCATTAACACAGACACTGCCGCAAGGCTAACTGCCCCACGCCCGCCCCCAAACCAGACTGACACCACACAGACACACACACACAAACAGAGTGAAAAATGTGTTGTACAGTAACTCTCCGGTGCTTTTCACACAGCTATTTTAATCTTCTCTTGGAAATATGCATGCTAAATTTTCTTACAGGCTATTACTTCTGAGATGCTTCTGTGAGGTAAAATCAATGAGGGCTGAATAAGCCAGTTTAATTTCAGTGTCCTGTTACTGTATTGTGGGTACTGGTTGGTAGTCACTCTGTCATAGATTACTGTGACACTGGTACACATTGTACACAGCCCTTGCTAATGTAACCAGTACCTTCAGGTCAAAATGTCTGATGAGGGCCTGATCAGAGTGGTTCTTAATTTACATAATGCTGCAATGTGCATTTTGCTGCGTGGTTGTTGCTGCGCTGTTTCTGCATCAGTCAAATCAATCAAAGACTTTGTGATGCCGCAAGACGGCAGGATTCATCACTGTTATAGCTGCTACTACAAACTACATGGAGTCTTCACAAAGAGCTGAATATAAATGCAAATTAATTTAAATCTACAATCATTTGCTGAAATTTGCTGAAAAGTTGCCAAAAGAAATACATTCATTAAGACGCAGCCAATGACCAACATGTCAAGATCTTGAAGGTTTACAATCAGAACACTTTCGACACTTCATTCTGCATTAAGAAAATCTTAATAGGCTGTATAAAAGCAGCGCTTAATTATGTAAATGCAATGAAACAAATGACACACGTCTTTCGAGCGTTATTTTGACACGCTGGCAGTTTCCCCCGATAGTCGACACAGGTACAAAGTGGCAGCAACATGTTGTCTTTTTTTCCAGGAAGTGAAGATTGTTATCTTATCGTTGGTGTGTAGCTGAAGTACTCCTGAGGTATTGGGGTATAAGACTTTTTTTCATTTTATTTTCTGTCAGACTGATACACTGATAAAAGCTCGAGGCAGTACACCCTTAATGGTGTTGATAGAGGAGATGCGCTGCTATGTGCCTCTTACCGCTAGCCCCGGTCTCACGAAGCAGAAAGAAAAAGAAGAGCGTGACCACAAAATAATAGTTTTAATCAGGACTATCTGATGAGCTGCAGAGTTGTGTGAAAATCGCACATTAGGTCATCTCTCAACATGGGAGATTGTTATGAATGTTCACTGGTGTACTTTGCGGTGGTAAATGGTGTAAGTGAACAGAATCAAAAAACGTCAACAGTGTTTACTCCTCATGTTTCCTTCTACAGGACTCCATTAGAGTGTGAACGTCTTCATTTCATAAAAATACAGTGCAGTCATCACACTACCTCCAAAGAAACAAACACAGAGCACTGCGTCTATTTTTTTCTTTTCCAGGTCTAAAAGCTCTTTGGTTCAGTGCCATTACGCCATTCAGAGAGAAATCGCTATAACTCTTACAGGCCCCATTTAAATATTATTGCCTTTTCTGGAAAGGGAGAGCATCACTTAATTGAGACCTGGAGTGCTGCCCAGTTTCAAGAGGTCAGTTCGACCCAGCTGGGTTATTCCTGGCATCCTTCAGCTGCGGCCAGCATATTAACCCAGGACAGCAACAGCTCTCAACCATGGAGGAAATACAACTCATTTAGGAGGCCTTATAATGCTAAAAATAGAATGAGTTTTTTTCCACAGGAAAAGCAGTCGCTGCCTAATTCATGAACAAAATAATTTACAGCTAAGGTCTGAATGAGAGGGTTGAATAATGTTTCCTTGTGTCACGCATTCTGCTGAGCTGCTTGCAGAAATCTCGCATGAAAACTGAAGGAAAACGTCTGAAGTGCATTCAGTTTTCGAATTAACAAAACAACTGGCCGTGCAGCTTTTTGTCTCTCTCTCTCTCTCTATCAGTACTCTTTCAAATTTGAGCAAACTTCCCTGGCAAAGTAAATCATGGGGGAGGAGGACACAACAAAATGAGCTAACCCACCCACTGCCTGTCCTGCAGAGCATGTCTAAGCCCATCGATCACTGTTGAAGGGCTGGGAAGTGCGAGCTGAAGCTGTAAAACTAGGCTGAACTCTCCCAGCTCTTTAACTTTCCCCTCCCCCTCACGGCTTTGGTTGCATTGCTTTTCAGATAAAAAAAGAGGCTCGGCCGAAACACACTGCCCTTGATAACAACTGGACTGGACAGTCCACTGGACCACTGAGAGATGTAAGTCAGGCCACTAATCACGTCCTAAATTAATGCAATATCAAAGAGTTTCATCATTGGCTGTGGAGTATACAGCAAATCACACGGGACACGTCGTAATTCCCCTGCACTGCCATTTGTTCATCATGTTCTGTTCATGCTCTTTTCACAGAGGAGATCAAAGTCAAATAAAGGTCAGGTCTGAGCAGAAGAAGGAACAACACAACCACATAAAGCAAAACTACAATTCCACCGTTTTCCACAGCAGAAAACAGTTAAAACAGAACTTTGTGTACATTTCCCAAGATTTAAGTTAAAAACCATGCCATTTGGATTAGAAGATTATAAGCGTCTCAACCCTTGACTGTAAAAATAGGATTGCCTGCCAACGCTCACAGCTCTCCAAGAAGAAGAGCAGCCATCCGTATCTATGAACGCGCAGCATTTAGTCCCTTCAGTCTTATTCAATCATCCCATAAAGGCTTGATCTTACCTTGTTCCAACATAGTCTCATTTGTCCTGTGCGGATGGCAGCCAGCTACAGATACAGAGAAACTACAGTGGAGTACAAAGGATAACACGTCTGCATCTATTTTAGATGACAGGGAAGGAAAACATCTAATAACAAAAACTGCACAAAACAATCTTTTGAGCAAGTTTACATCTAAAAATAGGATCAAAACAGGTTTGTCTTGCCAACTCCTTTTGTTTCTTTGCATGCTGATAAGTACACATGTTTCGCTCTATTTTTGGCAGATAGCAAAACAATGATACTGTGGGAAAACAAACACATCCAGACAAAAGCTCTCCGTTCGCAGAAATAAAAGGGATACAATTGTCTGCTATGTGTTGATAGTTCCCCGAGGTTTTATACCTCATTTTAGGGGATAAATATACAGCGACAGCTGGTAAGTCACACCGATCGTCTACTGTATTTGCACGTATCCAATCCAACATTGTAAAAACAACCCCAGTCTCGTGTCTTTTAACCCAACTCATCACTGCACCGTCCTAATAACAATGACCAATGAACTCAGAAATGGTCGTGGCCTAAACAATTATCCAAGGTGTGCCATTTACAGCAGTAGACTAATACAGAGTATGTGTGTGTAGTAGTAAGCTGTGTCAACAGGCTGTCTGATAAGCATCAGTCCACATGTTTTTAAATGTACATGAGCAAACATTCAAACTAAACACCTACATTATCCAAGTAAAGGCTAGAATAGTCTTGTTTACCTCTCCTCCTATTAAAGCAGGGGAGGGAGGAGACAGCAGGTTGTTGTCCTTGACTCTGCCTCTTCTGCTTTACCTGCTGCTGCAGTACACACACTAAACAGCTGCACAAACACTGGCACTGTGGAGCTGGCGCAGAGCTTTGTAAATACCGTGCTTGTGCGGATTTTCTCATCTATTGCCAGCTTTTGTAAAGGTCATGTGTTGTGGCAGGGAGATTTACTTCTTGTGACTCTGAATGCTTGGTTGGCTACAGTCGGACCAGACGCCTCAGGCAGCCTGTCTCCCATTTGATGTGAGCGACGGCACATCTGTGAGCAAGTGCTCACACACACACACACACAGAACAGCAGCACCGTGATGAGTCTGCATTAAAATGCACTGGCGCTGGGCCATTGCTGCTTAATTATAGAAAAAGGTGAGTTGAGGGACCCGATCAGTGTTCTCGGAGGGCTCACTCATTGTTCTCTAAGGGATGGGACAGAGCATGGGGGAAAAATCAAGAGGGGGAGGAAAAGTGGTCCAGTGGTCTGCATCCAATTTATGTCAATAAGGACTCTAAGAAAAAGAAAACAAAACTGCACTGTACTGAAATTACTGTACAGTTGCTTGTTTTTTAAGCACAAAGAAGCATAGCTTTTGCTGTTAAATGAAAAAGGGGTTGTACAAAATATTAATATTCCAAAGGCGAGGGTATGGAAAAAAGATTTACCCATGGAAAACACCATGAAACATCTTGTTTCAGAAGGTTACATACAAACAACTATCATGAATTACACTTGGAGATAATCAACTGTTATCAGCTTTTCAGTTTCCTCCCCCTGGTTACTAGCTCTGAACAGCGAACATAGTAGCCCTCCTACGAAAATTTGCTGTGATGCATTCACCCCACATTACACTTGGAGATAATCAACTGTTATCAGCTTTTCAGTTTCCTCACCCTGGTTACTAGTTCTGAACAGCGAACATAGTAGCCCTCCTACGAAAATTTGCTGTGACGCCTTCACCCCACATCTATTCAGTGTGGGTGCTGTTTCCTAGCCTTGAGCTTCAATGTTAGTGAAGAACAAAAGAGGAATATTTAGCACATCAGTGACTTCATTTCTTGGCCCGTCTGGTGCCTGAACAAGGCTAGAATTTCATTCTTCCAGAAAACACCTCTCAACAAAAGAACAGCAGTGGAGATGCCTGAACACTTGCAGTTCTGCTTAATGCAGTGACGGAGGACAGAGCTGGACAGGCTGCAGGAGACAGTGACGACAGAGCCCTGATTATCTGGCCCTAATCAATAGTGGGTTACACGTCGGCCCACATTCCAGGAACAGATGGGCGTTTCAGCAAGTGAGGGAATGCAACCCTGTTACATTAGAAGAATATCGTCTGGCAGTGCACACAGCACAAAAACACCTTTCACATTTGCATTATGATGCTTTCCCATCTCGCCCTCAGAAAACATGAGAAGCAGGAAATGAAGATGCTCCGTGTTTTTGTGGCAGTGTTTTGTTAAATGTTTGTCTTCTTTTCTGTGCTAGACGGGTGTAAGGTATCTGTATTTACCTATGTGACATCAGTTTATGTAACAGTGAGCTTAAATAAACCACAAAGGGACTGGGGAGAGCATGGGGAAGTTCCTTGGACATCTAACAGTTTATACAGGGTTCCACATCTCGACTGTGAGCGAGATGTTGAGCAGGCAACTGTTCCAGACAAAGTTTATAACACATGTTTCTGGAGCGTTTCCAATAAATTTCGGTCACAAACAAAACAGGAGCCTGACGGTGTGCCAACAATGTGTGGCCATTTTGCATTTTCAGCAGCTCCAGCCCATTATCTGTCAGACTGTTGAAGAGATCCAGATGCTCCTGGGTTGGACACCACCCTGCCCCATCCGCGTAGCCAGAGAAGTAAACATGAAAAGATGTTAAACAGAATTGCTGAGAGCATAAAAACTGCAGGCATTTAAGTTCAACCGATGCATTAGAGCACCGTTGCGATTTAAATCAAATTACTTGTGTTTCCTAACAGTCAAAACACTGACCTTGAAAGGCCGGCAGCTGCAAGACATAACACATGCAGATAAGACCCAAACAGGCCCATAAATTCTTGCGTGTTAATAACGAAGGTGGGAGGTTAGCCATGCAGCGCCAAGATGGACACGGTACTCTCAAGGGTAAGAACACTTAACTCCTGACGTTTCCCTCATGTGCGGAACTGCTGCAAAGGTTTGCATTCTCCTCTTAAGCAAGACATCGGTCTTGACACCTATTTAATGCACGTAGAATAGAGCCTGATGTGATTCAGCTTTCATGACATTATAGGAAATATGGTTCCACATGCAATGTCTTCCTACGGCTATGATGGAAGGCTCTACCCTACAGGTGTGATGATGATGAAGAGGGATGATGCATTTGGTACCTACAGTCCTCATTCACTCACTTCACAGGGGCAATGATCTGCGAAATCTGTAGCGCATCCGATGAAAAACAACCTCTCAAAAGCTCTCAGTAGATATAATGAGCCTCAATTTGCAGTTGAACACTTCCATCATTAGGAAAATGAGTAATCTCTCGCCATGTCTCCCGATCAGCAAAAGGCCGGGCTTATTTAGCGTCAGCCCGCCTTGACAGTTTGACGAACGGAGAGCATTATCTTTAATCAGAACTCTTTGTGTCACTTCCCCTGCCTCCGCCATCTGCCACGGCTCATACATGTCTGTGTATGGAGGGCGTGCTGTGAGCATCTCCTGGTCTATCTGACTCCTCGCCACTGAGTAGAAACATTTACATACAAGGGGGAAAGTCTGACTTCAGCGCCTTCATCTGTCACCCCATCACTCCTTTGAGGCCACTATTCTCACCCACCAGTGTGCATCATTAACAGTCAGCTGCTGATGTTGCATGCAGGATAATGCACGTATGACATCAGCAAATTACATTCGAAAGTATGTCATGTACCTGGAACACAGCAGCACAGCAGTCTCACACAGTACATACAGTAATGCACACAATAACAATACAGTATGGAGTCACCTGATGATAAAAAATAAGCCCATTTAAACAATTAATTAGTGTATTGAATCCAGATAACTTAAAGTCTGAGGACTGTACTTTCTGTTTTGGGGCTGTGAACCTTTAAGATGACTACCAGGGTGTATAATGCATCACCTGAAAACCTTACATACAGGTCCTTGGTCAAAATAGACAAAATAGTCAAGAGTTTATTCTTATCAAGAGCATCAGTTGTAGGACATTTCAGTTCCTGAACTGCAATGACTCAGCCCTGTCTGGATCTTCAAAATAAAAAACAAAATCCTTAATAAGCAGAGGTACACTGAAATGCAAATAACTTTTCATTAGCTTGGCTTTAAACTTTTAAATACAATAAGGGCATTTTTTTAAATTCAATTATTTCATTAAATTATTAAAATAATTTAGCACTGCTATAGAAAGCTTGGGTGTGGTTGTAGCAGCTGTCATTTTGACTCATAAAACAACTACAGCAACCTATACCACCTGTGACGTCAGCCGTATGGTACTCAAATGATACACATTTCCTACTCCTGCAACCCTTTGCAGTAAGACAAACCTCACAGCGCCCTTATTTTAGCACAATTACAACTGTTTGTGTTTCAGTTATATTTCTAGATGCAACTGCCTACACAGGTCTTACAGTTTCCTTGTACTGTAAACTCCCACCTAGGAACAATGTGTCTAATGTTTGTGAGCAATATTTCAATAATAGGAACATTCTCCAAGTGAAGGACAGATTTTCTAGGGATGCGCTCTATCTCAACGAAGATCTTGGCTCATATCAAGCATTACAAACAAGTCAGTAATTATAACAAATGAAAATCTGTCCAGTCCTACTTCAAAAACAACATTAACATGTTGCCAGGGAACAAAATGCCCAACCCTATATGTTCCACTGCTGCAGCACATGTATCAATATCAATACCTACAAAAAACCTGTGCTGTGAGAATAATGCATTCTCCTTACTATTTCAAGATATTTCATTTAAGATTGTTGTAATTATTTTAATATATATTTTATATTATTTAGTTAGTTGTATATATCATATAGTATATCATGTGATAAACTGCAGAGCTAACAGTGCTTTCATTTGTTAAAGGTATATTTATTTAAATGTGCTTGTGTGTTACACCATCTGGGTAAGCAGGTTGTGGTTGTGAGCGTAGTTTTGTGAAGTTAGTGAAAAAGTGAGAGTTTCCTGTCTCTCACTATCTACTTTCATGGTGCATCTTAGCTGAACCTGCTGTAACAGAGGGGGTGTCAAAAAGGTACTGAGTGGAAGCTCTCAGATGCGGGAACAGGTTTTGGGTTTTTTTTTGGAGTGAAAATGTGTCAGTCAAAAAGAGTATAAGCCTGCAAACATAACTGTCTTGAGTAGATAAGAGCTAAATAAAGAAAACTGGCCAAACATCATGACACCAAATCAAATATCTCCCTCTAAAAGCTCAGATGGCAGCACTGTTACACAGATTTTTGAAAATAAATCTGTTTTTAGTTTTACTAATAACACTTCAATTACTTTTTGTATCTGTTTCAGTTTAAGGTCTTCGTAAGCTGCTGAATACTGACTCACATTATGACTGCAAAGCCTATTTGCTTCAGAAAGCCAGTCTAATGGCAGTCATATGACATGAAAGCAACTACCACATGTAAGAGCTAGTTGATTCCTTTATATCATTTTGTGCTTGGATCTGATCAACAGTACAGAACAATTTAACAGCGCTAAACTTAGTATGTGTGTTAGGCTCTTAATAAAGTAGATCTGAGATCAGTGTCTATTCATCTGTTGTTGTCAGAATATCATCAAACTTCAATTCAGAGATGCCAAATCAGCTGTTTGTTTTTGGTCATATTAGGACAGTGTTTTCCCACAACGTAACAATGAATGGTCTCTGGATCTGGTCTAAATTAAAATGGATTAATCCCAGAAGTTGGTTTGGTTAGCTGTTTATAATCTTTATTGTTGTAGTCGGACTCTTTTTTTTTTTTTTTTTTCCAGCACCATTAAATGAAACCATCACTGCTGTGATGCTGCACTCTTTGAGAGTTCGGCAAATAAGTAAAAAACATTCTCACCGCTCGCCCAAATCACAAGAGAAAAATCAATGGGATCTAATTTCCTTTAGAACAGTAGTATTTTAAGCTCAGCTGATAGAGGCTTGATGGATGGAAATACATTTATATACTCACAGACCAATTTAATCTCTCTCTCCCCCCGTCATGGGACCTCTGTCACAACACTTCCTGTAGGTACCAGTCAAAGGAAGTCTGGCATCTGCTATTGGTGCAATAATTGAGTTTTGGACAGAAAACACACAGGCTAAAGCGAAGTTCATGGCAAAGGACAGGATATTATGACAAAGGTTCAAACAGGGCCACCACGGGAAGAATGGATGAAAGGATGTACTGGGGGGGGGGGGTTGCAGGAGCAAAAAATAATTTCAAGACAAACATTTGCCTCTTTCATGCATAATTTCCTTTGACTAAATAGAATTGCACTATATAATGTACAGCTGAAAAGAAGAATAAGTCTAATTTGAACAAACACAACAACTATATTGACTAAAGATTAATAGTTGAGATCAAGAAAACTGCCTAATGCTACCTGTTTTCAGCTTCTTTGTACATTAATATGTTATGAGTAATCAGCTAATCAGATAAAAGGAGGTTTTTAACCTCACTGAGAGATTCTGGTGGTTAGACAAGAAAACGGTTGTTGATTGCAGCCTTATGTCTAGAACGTATCTAACAATGATAAACTAATCTGACTTTGATACTGCAGTCACATAAAGCCACCCCAGTTTTGTAGCTTCTGGGGAAAGGCCCATTCGAGGGTCCACAGATAAAGTGGAACAAGGAAAATGTCTGTGTGAGCGCTGGGTGTCTGTCAAAGCAGGAACTGGGAGGCGTTCTCCGTTGACCTCTGAGGGCAAGGACTTCCCAAAGCCCCTCTGCAAAACAACAGCAGACCCGGCAGCTGACAGTGGGACACAGGCGTCTGCTGCTCCGCTAGGCCTGCCTTGAAAACTGACTGACTTGCCCCCCACCTCTCTCCCTTCTGTGTACCAACCACACGGGCAAGGCGGTAAAGCCCTTGGGAGACTGGCAGCGGGAAGAAAGCAGAAGCTGCAGCTATCACCTTGCCGATATGATCTGTCTGGAATGTGGCAATGCCTTACTGTATGTGAACAGACATGTTTGTGATGTCAGATACAACAACGGACAGATGGGAGGGTTTAGCCAAGAGCAGCTTGATCCCGACCTAAGAACAGGAATTCAACTGTTGACACTATGACACGTCCCATGCATGATTCATATTGTGCATGCAAAGTACGATTCATATGTGCATGATTCATTTAGATGACGTATTATTATGCATATGTAAACACTGGAAGTCACAAAGAGGTGTACCCGTTTAAGACAAACTGGGCCAGTAAGAAGTTAGAACACAGACTCAAGATTTTCTTTCCTAGGAAGAGAGAATATTGTCAACAAAAGCATTTTTAGCAGAATAACTCGTTTGATAGGTGATTAATTGCAGCTACGAGTTAAAGATTGTTTGGGGGTTAATTTAGCAGACATGATGAAGCTTATTGTCTGACCGCTAACAGATGAGTAAAGTAACCGCAACAGAGCTATGCAAGAGGCACTGGGCAAGTTCTGGATTAGTCAGTTGTTTTCATGTTCCTTCTGCTTATTCTGGATATTGTTCAACAATAGCAACAAGGCCACTCCCACCTACCCTTAAAACACTGCCCACCTCTGGAGCTTCGATCAGCCCCCTCAGTCCCCGAGAAGAGATAAACCCAACCAAGTGATTCATTTGGCAGCTCTGAGACTTTTGAGCGCAAAAGTTTTCCTTGTTGAGATGCAGGCTGTGTGAAAAGTGACTACAAATGTCAGCAACGGTCACATGTTTGAGGTGGGGGGGGGGCAGAAAGTCCATGCTCAGTGTGTGTTAATGCAGCAAGGAGCTGCTGTAGAGAGACTGAATCACGGCTAAGAGCTAAGCTCATTTGTAAACAATTAGCAAACATTTAACCTGGACTAGTCATGCTTGTTACTGAGGAAGCATGTTGTCTCCTGTCTCGTTTACAACGAGGCTTCAACTGCCACGAGTGTTTTGCACCCTGACTTTGCATCTGATTTGCATGCCGGGCCTGCGGTGGTAGTACCAGTTTTTACAGTCTCCTGCACTGGATTCTATGCTGCATTTAACATGCATAGCTGTGTGGCACATTTTCAGAAATCATCTGTGGAAGGTCACAGGAGTCTTTTCTTTTCTGTCGGTGACCAATCATTTCAACAACTATAACCACTGATTAACAAACACAGGCCTCATCTGGCTGAGGAAGGACTTGGTGGTAAAAACTGGTAGAATATTGACAGAGAAAATGCTGTTAGGGATTAAAACACCTTTTCATTGTTGCCAATAATCTCCTGAAAGAAGCACAACAGTGTGAAACTGCTTAAGCATTTAACATGTCAGTTACAGCTCCGAAACAACAGACGCCTGGACACCTCCTCTAACTCATTCCAATATAATAGCCGATCAAACTTGCCACCGTGTTCCTTCAGAAATGCAACACACCTTCAGGCTGGAATGTCTGAGAGTATGTGAAGGTAGTATCTGAAAATATCCCTCTAACATGAGGACGTCAACCGTGTCAGATGACAGCAATACTGGTGAGTAAATGGCCCCGATTGTCCATAGCCTGACTTTAATTGGAAGGAATTTCAGATGGACAGATTATCGCATTCACAAGTCTGCCTGTTCTGGACACCCCATCTCATGACACTGTTTTCTGGCTGAAACCATGTGTGTGTGCAGTTGTTTATAGGTTATTGCTCAGGGTGAGAAGCAGGGTGAGAAGGGCTGAGAGGCTGTTCCCTGCTCTTTTGCCCGAGGAAGACCATTATGTTAGCTCCATTATGCCTTGGGAGGCTTGCTCTCTCTCTCTCTCTCTCTCACCCCCTTGTTGTTTATACAGTACTGCTCTGAACCAAGCAAGTTTTTCCTCTGTACCATTGCAGCTGCTGTTCCATACTGACCATGGTGGTCTCTGTGTAAACATTAGCCAGCTTTAAGTGGAAGACAATGAGGAAATGACAAAACAAGGGAGGTAGGGGTGTGTGTGTGTGTGTGTGTGTGTGTGTGTGTGTGTGTGTGTAGTGGGGGGGGTTGCATTTGAAGACATTCAAGGATGGATTTCCAGATGAAACAGATGACATCATGGCAAAGTCAGCTAGTAGGGACATGGAGAGGCCTGGTAATGCAACACCATACATAAACAGTGGACAGCTGTATTTATAGGAGATTGTCTCATGGTTCTATCTGCCTCCATAAATCCCATTATCTGATGTGAAGCCATTCCCCTGCCCGGCACCCTGCAAAACACTCACAGCTTTGGCTTACACAGCCTCATCAAGGCTCTCTAATGCTGTGGAGTTATCACTATTGTTGTGAGACTAGTCGGCTTGGCCAAGATGAAAACTGGTCACATAATGCGTGATTAGACATTACCTCATCATGATCAGATAGGGCCAAATGGCAGTTTGTGTTTGTGTCTGAGAGCTATTTAGTCTGAATTATAGACAGCTGCCTGGTATCACAATGGTTTCACATCCATGTTGGCATAGGATCCTACAATGGATGACCTTATATTTACAAACTGGCTACTGTATTATCACAGAAAACATACTAGATTCAGAAACTAGATTCTTATTGATTGAGACTGAATTTGAGAATCAGGAATAACATGTGGTGCCTCCTGTAGGGCAAAGAGAGGAGAGGTCCAGATGGTAGTGGGATGCACCTGCTGCAAATGGACTTTAAATATCTGACTTTGACACCACTTCTCTGAGACGCAAGATGAACAAAAAACAAAGAGGCAGCAAATTGCCGGAGAAAGAAACCAAATACTACTGCAGCACCGGTGAAACTAATAAAGTAAACGAAAGTGCTTTTCACTTACGTATCTTCTCAGCTTTTTCTCCGGTGGTGACTTTCTCAGCCAGCCCTGGAAGAGGATCTCTCCGCCGCTCATGTTTGTCACTGTCTGCTGCGTCTTCTTGCTCTACAACTGCCGTCTGTCACTAGTACATGACGGCTCCTGAAGGCTCGCCTGTTCAAAGTGCCGTCGGCGTTTGGCTCTCACTGGTGCAGTCTGTTCCCCCCATTTGATTAAAAAAAAAATCACAGTAGTGCTGGTCGGTGATGTTGCCAGTCGCTCCTGGTGGCACTGTGCGCAACACCGAGCGCAAACCCCCAGTTGGATATAGGGGGGGGAAGGCGCAACTCGACTCGTGAGGAATTACGCACGCCGAGCTGACGAGGAGCCGCGGGGAAAACTCAACTGATGCAGGGTGAGGAAGTACCGTAGGGTGTCTGCAGTTTGTTTTCCCAACTCACACCACGCCCACCGAGCAAAGAGAGGGATGGGCTGCGCTGGGATGAACAGGATGGGAGAGCTGCTCGCCACAAAGTAGCTTAAAGATTCCAAACGAGTTAAAATAAGGAAGCAGCAGATAGATGAGTTACACACTAGTCACCAAAGTTCACATGGATCACACAAGACATCTTATTTTATTCCAAGAACGGAAACGCATCTGACTTAACACTAAATCAACTATGTCGAATGTCTCGCCAAACGTAGCTGAGTGTCAGTAATAGCCAACGGGCTTTTAAAATACATTTCCCGTGTTTTGAATGGAAATATTTTAAAATCAAAATAATGAAAAATGTTAAGTCAACAGCTGATGTTATTGACTAGGTAAAGATTCGCATTTTCTCTGTTGCATGAAATGGGAAAAAGCACCATCTTGTGGAAATTTAAGAGATTTGACAGTTGCTCTAAAAAAAAGCATCGTTTTTAATTATGGAAGCTGAGAGTCGAAAAAACATAATCTGAAGTAAATAAAATGAAGTGAATTATCATGCAGTTGTAAGTCCATATAACTGATGAGAAAAAAATAAATTTAAAAAGAATGTTGTCCCAATTATGAATGATCAACATTTTTCATGTAAGAAACATATTGAAAAAAGAAAAAATAATACAAATAAACACCTATATACCAGGAGAAATCCGAACAATGTTGAGTATATATATATATTTATTTGATTTTTGCCAGACAGCAAAAAACAGACTTCACTGACTAAAAAATACCTATTATTGTCAACAATGTTTCATAGTAGACAAGAATGGGAAAATCTAGGAAACGGAATCACATCTTTTATGTTGTCAACACCCAGAATGCATTGCAAATATCGCTCAAATCCCAGTCCAAAGCCACCGTGTGGGACAGAGCCAAAACGCCTCAGATCCAGATACCTGCAGACAAATGAAAATGTCATGTGTTGGTATCTAAGAGTGTTTCTTCTAAAATTGGTGAGTTTTTGGTGTAACTTTAATATCAGTGCTGTTTTTTACCAGCTGTAGGTTTCGTCCAAGCCAGCCCTGGAATAGCATGATAATGGATGTTAGAGCCTTTGGTCAAAACATAAACTTACAAGGCATCAACATTCTTTGCAGTCTTCTGTACATAGTAGAGGATTACAAACATGCCGTACATATTAGGGTCAGGTTTAAAGGTAGATGAAAGATAAACATAGATAAACATATAAGTTTATGAGCACAACATAATAAATTAGTAAAGAAATGAAAAGTAGACAGTATTTTCCTCCACTCAGGTAGAAAAAGGTTTCTTTTTGTCCATAGCCACATAAAACTGTCTGCAATCTTATTTCCTTAGTCCAATAAATCTATTATGTCATTGTGTTACTTTCATTTATATACACAATAATAATATATGATATAAATACAGTAATATTAATATATATGCACTGTAAAGGTAACATGTATCCTGGTACTTTTCCAACCACTGCATATGTGCGATGATTCATGGGAAAGCTCGTCTGTGTTTTTACAGCTGAACTAACTTTCTGCACATCGTTGCCCTCTGAGGTGGCGAGACCACAGCAAAGATGTCTGAGTTGTTGTGGAGGGTGATACGGAAAAGTGCTTTTTTTTTTTTTTTTTTTATTATTTTAAAAAGTCACTGCAACACAGCTCTCCCAGAATAACACCACCGGATGGATGGCAATTCAAAGCAACTGAGCAGATATGACAACAGCAATATAAATATATTAGCATTGGCCTTCCATTATCCCCGGAGTATGTGTTCTTACTCTTGTAGCCGAGCCCTCAGCAGATCCAGCCTCTCCTCTCTGAGCGAGCCCCCACAGAGCTCTCCAACTCCTGGCACAAGAAGGTCCACTGCAGCTGCCTGCACACAAACGACAGTCGGAGTCAGCACGGATATGCAAATCGCTTGGAAAACCCGACTGACATTACAAGGAAGGAACTGAGTGGTTAAATCATTTATTCTCGGCTCGGCATTTTTAACAGTGTAACTACGTCTTACTGTATGCTCCGGATGGTCCTTGTTGTCTCTTGCATAAAAGGGCTTCAGCTCATAGGGATAATCAGTGACAAAGACTGGAATGTTGCCACAATGTTTCACCAGGTACTTCTCATGTTCTGTCTGAAGGTCACAACCCCACTACAGCAAAGAAGAGTTGAATTCAGTGTGGAGCCCAGTGGAGGGTTAGCAGAAAACATACAGCAGAGGTAGAAATCAAGTCTGCTTATAAAAGAAAAAAAAATAAAATAAAACCAATGCCACTTACGTGTGTTGGGAAGGCAAAAGTCTGAGCGCTTTGGTTTAGGATGTCTATAGCCTCACTGTAGGTAATCCTAAAAGCAGATAAAGCTAGTATTATTTATTATTTATTATTTATATTCACGTATTCACTGATGATAAACATGGACTTACACAGGGAATCTCTTCTTCAGCATGGATTCTACAGTGTCCTTAAATTGTGCATATGGATGCAAAAGAAAAACACATGTAACATGAGATAATAATGAACACAGATGCAGTTCAAAAAGTGTCCTTCAGAACTCACCCTGTGTCCGGGAGTCACATGCTTGTGAAATAAATCCACATCCTCCGCACAGTGAGCCAAGACATGCTCCGTGGCAGATCTGAACACGTCCTCCATGACCTAAGGAGCCGGCACGGTTTAATTATTAAAGCTTTCCTGGGCAACTGTTTACAAGGGCAGCTTTAAAATTCTCATAAGGTAAGTGTAAAATTTGAACTTCAGTGCACAGAACCTGATACAATGATCAGTTCACTTCATTTCAAGATGGCAATGTTTAAAGAATTAGCTCTTTATCTCTCTGGACAAAGTGACTCGCCCACAGCTACCTAAAGCAACTTCGAGACAGTATAAATCCTTGTCAAACTGATAAATCCTTCTGTTCATACTGTACAACATATGCCAATATATTTGAAACCCTGGATGTTGACATGAGTAGAAACCAATTACTTTCAGAAAGGCTAGAAATCAAAGTACAGTTGCGTAAAAACAAGCAGATTGAAATGTTCACCAGATGACATTATAACCAATATGCTGCTTTGATTTCTGTCATAGAGCAACACTGTATTTGGCGACAATGACACAGTGTACCTTGGTGAGATCCTCTAAGGACTCTGTGAAGGAGATCTCGGCCTCCACCATGTAAAACTCAGCCAGGTGGCGTCTGCTTTGAGAGTTCTCCGCACGAAACGTTGGCCCAAATGTATAAACTTTTGAGAAAGCCCTGGAAGAACACGAGTGACACTGCAAAATCAGAAATGTACACATGTACATTTGTCGGCCACTTACTCTCTGAGTCACAACATACAAATACAGAATGTGCATTTTAAAAATTAAAAATTGTGAGGATGATCACGAGAAGATGAGCTCATATTGTTTATCTCACCCTGACATCACCTCCAGATGAAGCTGACCGGACACAGTGAGGAAGGCCGGGACTGAGAAAAAGTTTTTATTTTCTTCATTCTCTGGGCTTGATGGCTGCAGGAAAAGCAGAGGTGTGGGGGGTTAAAACAATGGCATTATTGTAATAACACATTGGAAGTAATATTACATATAACCCATAAAGATATTGGGCTTATAGAAAACAGAAATACTGTGAGGTTTACAACATAGACTCTTAACTTTAGTATTTGTGAACACATCCACAGATACTCACCTCAACCTGAAAAAGCTCGCCTGCCCCTTCACAGTCATTTGAGGTGATGACTGGTGTGTGAATCTGCACAAAGCCGTGTTCCTGGGAAAAAAAAAAAAAAGACATAAAATAAAGTCTTGTTCTGCATTCTGTTAAAAAAAACCCCTCACTGATTCTCTCACCTTGAAGTAAGCGTGAATTGCTGTAGTGGCCTCACTTCGTGTTCTCAACAGGGAGCTAAAGGCATTTGTTCGACACCTGAGATGAGGAAACTGGCGGATGTACTCAAGGCCGTGTCTCTCTTTGATTTTAAAGGGAAAATCCTGAAACAAGACAGCAAAGAAATAATATTGTATTAATTTTTTAAATAAAATGATCACATTGGTTAAAACAAAACAAAGAAATCATTTCAATCTAGCACAGTGAGGCAGTAAAATATGTGTTTAAGGAAACTGTTTCCCTTACCACAGGGTTACATTCTCCAACTACATGGATTTGGTTTGCTTCCAGTTCAACCGGTTGTTTTTGGTGCAGACTTCTCTTTAGAATACCTGTCACTTCAACAGCACTACCAAATGTGAGCTCCCTATCATTAAGGAAATACAAGAAGACAGTCAGATAGAGTATATTAAGTATGTGCAGCTTTCATACCTGGAACTGACAGGTGATGGATTATCTACAGGGAATAAAACTCAAGTGCTTACGGATGATTCGGCTCTGAATTTGCAATGATTTGCAATGACTGCAAGGAGCTCCCATCATTCAGGTGGAGAAAGAGGTGTGTTTTCTGACGTCTAACAGAGCGAACCCATCCCTACAGCAGAGAAGCAAACTGCAATTAGCTTTTCCCACTTAGTAATATATATAGATATCCTCCTGTTGCTTTCATGTAATGCTCAGATTTTGTGATGTTGCTAATTTAAAGATTTCACTCCTCATTATTTCACTATATTTTCAGGTTAATGTCAGTGTACACGGTGGTAGACCTACAGTTACCTGGCATCATCTGGAAAGGAATGTGTTAAATAATAACAATAGTACTGTGATAATTCAGGATGCATTATGCAGCGGTTGGTAAAATAAAACTAATAAGTGGAAGGTATGGTGCGTGCACAGATACAGGTGCGTGCACAGATACAGGTCCGTGGTATAGTGGCAAATGCAAGCAAGATTTAAGGCAAATGTAACGTTTTGCATGAGCCTGCATGAATTATCTTGTGGTTATTTACTCTTAACAAGCAAATATAGCTAAATATATTAAAAGCCCTGTTAGGGTTTAATATAAGATAGCAGATTTATTCATCATATTCTGGATAAAATGTGTGGCTGCATCTATAACAAGAAGCATGCTACTAAAGGTTGGTTGCGTAGATGATCTGAAAATATTAAATCATTTAAGGAGGCGTTAAAGTTACCTGCACTTTGACATTTGCTCCCAATTCAGCCCCTGAAAATGCCTCGGATACTCTTAGTTTCCTCGGTGTCCTCTCACAATAATGTCGAATACTCAACAATATTCCGCGACAAACTGAGGCGGTTGGCGAAACAGGCAGCATTACAGCTGCAGCCCGAAACATCGTAATACAAGCTGCTCTCTCAGGACTCAAAACCCTCTAATAGCACATGTTGCAGCAACTCGAAGACACCAACAACGACTTATTTAATCGTGTTTTTACGACGAGGTATCATAATTTTGCTTTAACTTGACTTTCACGTTGTCGCTTGTCTGACAGTGACACTTCCTGTTTGGCTCTTTCACCATTTGTCCGGTTTAGTCACGTGGATTAAGATATACCAATCGTAAGCCGGCATCTTAAAGCAGCCTTTTCTATTTGCTCTAGGGACTTGTAGTTTTCCTATTAATGCTTAAATACCATTCTATAGGACAGGAGTCACAAGTTTAGTATTACAGTTTCACTGATTGTATTGCTATTATTTCTATTATATTTTCTATAATATTTGATACTTTTTGGTGGATACTATAGTTCAATATTTATAACAATATCAGTTGAAGTGGAGTGTGCAGACAATGCCAGCACTTTTAAAAGGCTTTACATATTTAAATGTGTTTGCAAAGAAAGAAAAACATACAGTATCTGGAGTGTTTAAGTAGATTACTCACCTCTGGTTTAACCTTGCGATTAAATACAACTGTGACAAACTGAGACTGGGCAATTTCTACATATGTAAAAATTTTAAATGTATGTTCACCAGTAGAGCGACACACGTGGCGTGATTCAATAGTGTAATGAAGTAATCAGAGCAGCTATCACAACCACGTGGAAATCCTCTTTAATCTTACATGATGTATCTGCCGTCAGTGTGAGGTCCATTTGTGCGTAAACCTCGTTAATCCAATACCCAAAACGACAGTGGGTCTATTCCCAACATTTGCTGCTGGAGTAAATCAGATCATGCCAGCAATGTAATAAGATGCCATAGACAATTATTCACCTGGTCTCGCCTGTCAGCTCTGGAGCCCCTGGTCTGGGTCTGCCAGCAAACACAGAGCTGGGTGTCTCCACCTCCGGCTGCTTATGACACATCATCATTAAGCCCAACATGATGCATTTGAAAAGTCAGCAGGGTCATTGATATTAATTATCCCCAGCATGGAAGGAGCAATTATGCACATGGTCTCATCTTAATGGGTAGCAGAACGATTCTATTTTCCGAATCATTGACAGGCAGTGTAAACTATTATGGGACATTTGTTAAGGTCACGTATGTCTGTATCATATGTTTCTGTGTCTTTAGAGAAAAATTCTAACTTAGACAAATTCAAACATCGATTGGTCCAGCTGTTGATGCCACCGGTCAGGAGAAGGCTGACTAGGGGTTGCTGCTTGGAAACAACCGTGATCTGATAACCATACAAATAAATAAATCCATAAATAAACCCATAATATTTCATTTAGGAAATGTATCAAAATAAATCATTTGTATTATTTGTGAAATATACATCTGCTCCTTTTCTCTCCCTGCAAGGGATGAGGCATCTCCTCATGTGCTATATCCTACTCTACCACTAGGTAGTGCTGTAGCTCTATGACATTTTCCACTCCTCCTCCCAAATCCCCACCTAATGTAGATTTATTCATTTACCCCTGAGTTACCTCGAATATATTATTCATTTGCAGCTCCAAGGTCTACTGAAATGGAAACAAGCTGGCATTGTTATGTTCTCTCTGCGGTTCTATCAAGAATAATGCAAAGGACCTGCTGGCTTTCATTGGCAGCAGATAGTCCAGCGCAACAGTGAATACAGGGTGCATCCAGGAACTGTTTTATACGCATCAATGGGAACAGCAAGGCTGTGGTACCCCCAGCGGTTAGCTATAACTTGATTTGTAATTTCCCCCCCTTTTTCGCAGGCTTGACACATTCCGTGACAACTCGCACGTGGGAGTGATGGCGCGTCGCATGTATTTATATTTCCGCAGACACACACACAACCTCCCACACAAACAGCAAGGCAATGTATGCACGAAACAAGGTGAAAACAGTGTGCTCTGCTGTCTGCATAAAAGTGCTGCTTAGAAAAACATCCCTGAGTAAAATGCTGTCCTGTTTACACTCCCCATATCATAAATCAAAAAGAGAAGTCAGGTGGTAATAGGAGATACATAGCTCTTTGTTCTTGGAGCCTCTACAGGTAGAGGAGTTGTTTAGCAGTGGCGTGACAACCTTATTTGGGCTTAACAACTTGTTAAAATCAATACACGATTAGTCAGCAAAACAAAGGATTTTGCTGTAAAAGCTTGGATCTCAGGAGGATCACTGAACTTAGAGGGCAAGCACATCCTCTGCTCTCAGCAGGTACTGTCTGTCCAGCGGCAGACAGCTGCTGCATATTGACAGCATCTCCTGCCCCTTCCACGAGCCTTCATCAGCTCCTCCAAATATTCTGCATTCTCAAATGGAAGGGTGCATTGATTTTATGTAACATGGCTCGTTAAGTGCTGATTAGACCATTATAGTGATGTGATTTCGGGGAATAGGTTTGGGTGACAGGCGGCCAAACACAAATCAAAAGGAACTAACAACCCTTACTGAAAGAAATTTGGACTGTTGCGCTGCTTCACCTCTCCAATTGCTACCAGAATACTATGTTTGGATTAGTTTATATCTAATGGACCAATCTCAGAGGTCTGCAGTTCAGAGAAAATATCCATTAACAGTTCTAAAGACATCCAATTTATGGAAATGATTATGTTCAGCCATCACAGGGTGAGCTGTTTCACATTTGTATAAAATCAAATATATGTATTTCTACTAGCGCTAACTGGTCAATTAATAATAAGGGATTTTGACAGGTGATTGTTGACATTACTTAAAAAGCAAAAAATACCAAAAAGCTGTTTTTTTGAATGTCAAATTTCTACTTTTTTCCTGCACCATACCACAAACTGAGTGTGATGAGTTTTAGTCTTTTTCATGTCAGGCTCTGGGAAATTCTCACTATCTTGTTAGCTGCTCATTTCATCAATTGATTGCAAAACTAAGTGACAGATTATGACAGATTGATAATGAAAATAATTACTGGTTGCAGCCCCAAATTACGCAGGGAACCTTGCAGAGCAGTCTGCTGATCTGCAGGACACTGCTATGAAAAGGGAAAATGAGAAGTGCTTGACACCAGGTTTGATGTTTCCTCTCCAAGATCAGACAAGAATAAATGAAACATATTTCAAAAATATGGTGTTGTCCCCTTGAAGCTGCCTCCGTTATGGTACAGCCATAATTATTTCTTATATTCTACACTGTGTTTTTCACCAGAGACAAAGGCAACATTTCATCCTCTTGTGATGGACAATAGTTTTTCTCATTGTAGATATCACTTGGTACCGTTTTTATGTAATTTAGCTTACAGCTAAATTTCTTCAAATAGAGTATGATGTTCTGTAAAGACTCTGGTAAAGTTCCTCTTTGGGTAGAGAAAAAAATGCACTTGCATTTCAGAAATTGCTCTTGCTAATTCTGAGCCAAACTTTCTGTGGAGCTGAGTGGAATCTTCATTCTGCACTCAAGGCTCAATATAATTCACTGTCTGGCTGAAGGTTGATGAAGAACAATGTTGTTAAATCTCTGATTACACTATTGTTCTCACACCACAGTGCGTCACATAAACGTTTCTTTTTGTGCGACTTACAAAGTGTTGTCTATGAGATATTTGTGCGCTGGCTTGCAGTTGGAACTGTCAGATCAGTAATCAACATTCAGGCACAGAATGTGTATTCTGGGATTTACAATTGTGCAGTGGTGAGGCTGGTGATGCTGCATTTCAGATTCGCAAACATTATGACTTTATTGCTTTACTTTAGATTAAAACACAGAAGAGCACTCACAGATCTGGTCATGCCATTGGTCGCTGGATTATCAAAAGCTAACCTTAAAAATGTCACAACAGTTTACCTCTCGAACCTTTTCTTCCACTGGAAGCAGTCAAAGACAAGACTCTCCTGAGACGGCTAAGAATAGATGATGAAAAATAGAAATGCAGAGAGGTAATTTCAAAATGTTGTACCTCATCGCGCAGTGTTATTCTCATCTGCACACGCACAGGCCACCGTCAAATTAAACAATTCATTCTCATCCACACTTTGCTTTTTTTACAGCATCATCACTTGTCCATGCCGGCTTTAGGAGGATACAGTGTGGGCTCTGCTTCATTTCCCCAGATTCTTTCATTTAACTTCCAATAAGGACAGCGCTTCCTTATCCTCATTTACAGGATAATTTGCTCAAATGATCCTAAATCTTAACTCTCCACTGTTAGGCAGGAATTCTAGTTATATCTAGGTCACCCTGGATAAATGTGAAATTTATTTTCTTACTCCGTCTGAGTATGTTTTGTCACTCTGGGTTTGGACTACCACAGAGATGACTTTTAAAAAAAATGATGCACTTGATAATTTTCTTATCAAAATTTCCTCATGTCATATGTTTATTTTCAGTCAGGTCGTTTAAAAGGGAAAATGCCTGCTGCTGGATTTTTATGATCTGTTGCTCCGCATGAAGATTTTACAAGTTGTTTAGGACATTTTTAGCTGCCTAACATTGCTGCCAACTGCTGTGAAGCTACAGTTCACCTTCTCTGTACCATACACATAGTTATTACCTGCACCGGAGAGGTAATGTATTTGCATATATATCTATAAAGAAGTATGTGTGCTTTCTTGTCTATCTGTACGAGGAAGTGAATTGTATTTGTAAAATGAATTGCCAAATCACAAGAAACATACATGATACATTGGTTTTTTTTATCCCCCTTTCGGTTACTGACACATCACACAATATCTATCTTTTTGAAACGAATTCCTAACTCTGAACGTTATCAAGCCTTTTAGCCAATTCCTGCTCTTTACTGACCGTCTTCCTGTTGAACAAACGCTTTGTGTATAGGACGCATCGCAGTTTCAGAAGGCCAGTGAAATCAACAATTCGCTTACAGCAAACTACAAATGAGCAGTGAGAGCTGTTCTCTCCTATTTGTGTGGGTGCGTTTCTCCACAGCTTATCATTAATGTGTCCTTCCCCCCGCTGATTCATTTCATTTGCCTCCCCTGTTGGAGCAGGAATGATCTGACGATAAGTGAATGATAACTGGTTTCGTCCCTGAGAAACAAAACATTGCAGTAGAACACCAATAACTTCAAATTAGCCTTCGAGTGTTGCTGTTTGA
The DNA here is from genome assembly GCA_008933995.1 of Datnioides undecimradiatus. Lineage (NCBI taxonomy): Eukaryota > Metazoa > Chordata > Actinopteri > Lobotiformes > Datnioididae > Datnioides > Datnioides undecimradiatus. The sequence goes on from WARS01000008.1 coordinate 4,798,486, forward strand.
ATTGGGAAATTTCAGCTGGTCCATTCTGACATTGACTCTTCTGTAGGCCAGTATATCTGAGACGTGAGCGTTTAATCACGCCGGTCAGAGTGCTGAAGTAACTGGTGTGATACTGCTAGGGCAGCTGGGTGTCTTTGTCAAGGGCAGTTGAGGAGTTAGATGAAGTTCTCCTGTGTTATAACACTTCTCACGCTGGAGTGCATCCATCTGCCCTTGTTGTATCCCACTGTCTCGCTTTGGAGACATCTGAAATTACACATTTTATTAGACGACATAAGAAAGAAGCCTCCTCTTCTTTTGCTTCCTTACAAAGGCAATAATCTCTTTCAGTCGAATTTAGCAAATGCTGTCTCAGCAGACGCCCAACCATAAATCTATGACTAATTACTTTAGTTTATCGAGACACAGCAACTACCCTCTAATTAGTCCAACAATAAATGGTAATGTCTTGGGTTTCCATGTGGGCTTTTGAGTTACACTCACTCACTGCATCAAACTGAAGATGTGGGTATTCAAGCAAAGTAGTTCCAATTTTTCAGTGTATTTATGAAAACAAAGACCTGCGACCATATGCTGTTGAGTTAATTATAGAACAATTAGGACCTGCTTGAACTATCCCTCAAAATTAAGGAAAATTAAGTCTTTTAACATTTAAAATACAAAGGAGATGGGAATTATTTGAAAATAATGACAAAGGATCACACTAGAGTACAGCAGGATTAAAGAACACTTTCTAAAAAAAATAATTTTAAATCTCCTTCCTGTGTTAAAGCTCAACACTGTCCTCCAGCTGCATCTGATTTGTGTGTCTGATTTCAGTCAACACAGCAACAGAGAAACTAAAATGTAATTTTTTTTCATTTGATAAAACAAAACACATGCTGTGTAACCTGGGAGTTGGCACTGTAGCTGTGCCACTCCTGAAACATGTCATGATGAAAAGAGTTGGTGTGCTCAGTAAACATTGTTTTCTGGTCGGTTTCTTTCTAGAGCAAATTGTATTTTTGAAATGACAACTTTTTGTTTATTTATAAATTTATTTCACAATCTGGCTGCCTCTTTTTTTTGTCAGATTGTTAATATTCATCAGTCAGGGGAAGCAAAAAAAGATGAACCAGCTGTGGTAACAGCCTACTTCTGAAAGTTGCTGTCTTCCTTCCTTGTAGGAATTTTTTTCATGCAGATTATTATTTTTGACAGCATCCCCCTGCCCCAATAAAGGCTGATTTTGCTGCACCTGGACATCACTTATCAAAACTGAGAGCTATTACTGACTTTTTTCCATGGCTTAGCCAGCACCTAAAATCAGGATATTGTGCAGAGACATCTTGGAAAGATAAATATAGTGTTATTCTTGTTTGCACCATTCCTGTACACCATGGATAGCAGTTAAAACTGAGGAGTGTGCAGTAGAATTATAATCTAATGCGGCTTCACTGCACACACATGATCTCGTCTAAGGTTTCTTGCCAGTAAACAATGAATTTGCACATGTAGAACAACAGTGTATAAAAACTCCACATAAGCCAGGAGGGATCATAGAAGTCTGAGTCATCCAATAAAGAGGGTTTTTAGATGTCTGTCTTTGTCTTCCTGTTTCAAATCTAAAGGATGTTCAGTATGTCACACAACGGCAGCATCCAAGCTTTTTCAAAAAGATTTTTCAAATAGGAAGTGACTATGAGAACCTTAGGTTAAAAACATTTTTTTCCCCTGACAGCAATAGTCACTGTGTTTTCATGCTTTGCCAGCAGTGTGATGGTGTGTGTCAGTGAGTGTGTGTCTGCCTGTGGAAGAGGGGTGTAAGGGTTAGGGTTAATAGGGTAAGAATTTGGTTGGGAAAAAAAGTATGAAAGAAAACAAGACTCTCAGTGAAATGTGCTAAAAATTTCTCCTCCACAACTTTAAAGTATTTGGACTGGCAGGCTTATTTGTATGGGTAAATGAAATGAGAGGCCAGGCGTGTCACAATCCAAATGCACAACGTGGAAATAAATTCCCCAAGGCTGATCTACATAATAGTATTCGTAATGGGCCCAAAGGTTCTGTAACCAAAATAATTCTGTCAGACTGACTTCAGGCTTTGTATTTCAAACTGAAAACAGACGCACACAGCTACAGATTCAAAGGAGGACAAAGGAAACAGATTCTCTGCTCTAACTCAGTGGTCTTTATAAGACAGGCATCATTCCAACATGGATTTACATTGTGGAAAACAGTGTCAGCCACAGAGTATTTATCTAACCACCACCGCTAATATTTACAGTTCTCTCCGGAAGTGCACAAATGTTTATTTGATTCTTTCAATTGATTGAATTCTATTTGAGTTGGTACAACATGTCTTTGGGTGATTGCACTATAGGCCATGCAGTTCACAAAAGTGGCACCCAGGTTCACAAGGCAGTTGTTAAACAGCTGTGTGACACCTGATATTACGTCAAAATACTGCTGATGGCAAAAAGAACCGCCCTTGGCAATGACCACTTTGGGGATTTTTCACTGCACCAGAAGGAGCAGATCACCTTTTTTTTTACATTTTCATAGTGGGTGTAAAAATGGCCTTGACATATTTTTTTTTACACATTATACAATTTTTGCTATGATCTACATAACTGTCACCTGGAATAAGGACAAAATGTCAAGAATTACATCATTTTAGCCGTAAAGACATTTGACATAACATATTTAGGCAGTTTTGTCATGCACTTCACTGACTGTCAAAAACCCCAAACTCCCATGAGTTCAAAGTTATACCTGAGTTAAGCACAAACTGATCTCAACTTTTCCTTCATCAAAGGTTTGTAACCAATTCCACATCGACTGTAGCCTTAACGCCATAAATCACCTCACTTGAATAACGTATGAAGCTCATTCTAATGAACAAAAATAGCATACACACTGTATAGGAAGATGGCTCAAAGACAACTGAACATCTTTACATCAACTTAACCTTTTGACCTAAAGAAAGCTGACTAATTCAAAGAATAGGCAACCATTTCTACTGTCTTATATATTTTTAATATGGCCTGCTGCTAAATACTTTGCTGCAGCTCAAGCTTATTAAATATGCATCTGCCTTATTTCAACACTGACAACAGAGTATCTCCATTGAGGACGAGCGTTATGCCTCTTCTTTGCCTCTGTTTATGATTAAGGTCTTCTCTCTTGTCACATTTTCACATGGTGGAAAGGCGGTGGTTCTGCAGATGTTTTAAAGCAATAACAATGTCATCACCGGATATAAAAATGAACACAGGGAAAGTTTTGTTTACTAAACTGCATGAAATGATTTTCAAAACACAGATTTCCATATCTTTGCTATTCATCACTGCTGCCACGCAAACACTGAAAATGACCCCTGACTGATCATGATTGGTGCTCATGTCACAGACAGAAATCAATAACACCTATTTTTTTATGGACATAAAGTGCTACATAATGAGCTGTCCTAAGACATTAAGCATTAGCTAACCTTTCAGTCAACCCCAACATTTCCAGACACTTGGTTTGTATGGGTTCTGATCCTTTGCTATGGACAGATTTGACCTTAGGCGTAATTAGCCTAATAAAAGCATTAGATATGCTGTCAATATGATTTGCATAATGTGCAAAGGCAGTTTCATTCCTGAGTGCAAGCGGTGTCCATGTGGCTTAAAAATGCTGCAGTGACATCTCTCTGGGTCCTTTGTTCACACCTGTCAGGGGAAATGTGATGGGAGACGGCAGCTACAGCTGCGGCTTGTGCCTCCAGTGAGTCCACCAAGACCACCAAGACCCTGCTGCAGTCCAGTACACATCAACGGCACGCATACACACACTCACAGTATGTATTTCTGAAAAGGCAAGAATAGAATTTCACCTTGCGCTGACAGGATTAATTTCTTACAGCGTCAAATTCCAACATAATCCATGGAGATCAGAGTGGGAACAGAAACTGAATTGTCATATTTCTCAGTTGCCCAAGCTGAGGTAACCAAGGAGAAAATGAGGAGAAAACACACAACACAAGTTACAAGAATTTATATCTCACGAAAGTTGTTTTCCATGTGAACAGGCTGTTCAAGGACATGCAAAAACAATTTTCCTTTAACACAGGTATGTATTTTTGTAATACTTGTCAAAAGAAGTGAAAAACAAAACAAATTGTGACCCCCCCCCGCGCCTCTTGTAATTAGATTCAACATTTGCAGTAAGTCTTCCTTCTACTTAGAAACTACAGACTGTGAATGTGTGAGGACAGCTTTGATGTGGCTCCACTTTACAGATTATTGATTGTCTTGGTGATGTTTATCTCATTGAAAATGATTTCAGCACTGAAAGCCATGTAATGAGTCACTCTCATACTACCGCGGAGGTCAGAACTGTCGGGTTATGTTGCTCTACACAGGTACTCTCACATGGCTCTTAAGTCTCATTTTTTCAAAATAATGCCTCTCATATTATGAGCATGCAGCATTGTACTGCTTAAGGTGCTGGAACTGCACATATTCCATTTTCCCTTTGCAGGTCAGTTATATGAGAGGCAACACTGGCCTTTGTATGACCCACAGAAATATGACACCCTGGAAACATCACCTCAGTTTCATTTCCGAAGCTTGCACTTTTACTGAGTGCCTCTGTTGCTGCTGCTGTGTTTTGTCATCATGGCTGGGCATCCAAATGAGACCTAAACCTTGAGGAGAATTCAGCCTCACTTCTCTATGGCCAGTTGGTTTACCATTCCTTGCCCCATTAGCTTTTATGATTGGTCCACCATTTGCATAACTGGTACAGAGGGGAATGTGGACCTGAATGATTAAAGACAGAATCTGAGGCTGTCCTATCCATTCAGGCATATAGTGTTATCGGGCTACACGGCAGATGTGGACCATCACATCTCCCAGTTATTTTATAGCTGTTGGGAAAACTTGAACAAGTATAGCCAGACTGGAGCGTTTACATTTCCTGGAAACTGCAAAATAGTGTAACAAGGTGGTCAACTGCATAGCTGATCTTCAGGAAAACAAATGCAGCTGACTATCATACAATTACAGTGCCTGAGATTGACAGAAGGGGAAAATGAGAGACAACAGGTGTTTCATTTCTGCAGTTATTTTCGGACTACACCCCAGATTCATTGAGGGAATGGATGGCTGGGCCTCAGCAGGAATCAACCTTTTGCTGATTTTAACAGCAAATACCTTTGCCAGTGTTTATCCAGCACTTGGGCTCAGAGTGTTCAAATTATCAGTGAGAGGAAACAGATGGAGTGTGAAAGCAATGTGAAGATATCTCTTCGCATCAGACTCGGCACAGATAATGGGAAATAGTTCATGCATGGTTTTTAGAGAAAAGTTTCACCTTCCATCGCCTGTCGTTGTGGTGAAATCAGGCTAAAAGCAGAATTTTCTTTGCCCCTCTCACATAAATATTTGGCAGGGTTAGTCAAATTTGAATGTAATGGTAGGTGTTAAGTGAATATGGGATCAAATTCAGGGTTCGGCTCCATGCAGCGGAAATGGTGAGGCTGTCAAACTCCGACTGAACTCTGAAACCAACACCTGCAGACCCAGCTGCCTGAAAAAAGGAGAAAAGACAAACAAGCACATGAGCAGCACAACAAGAAACGACAGTTGAAACAGTGTTTTCTTTAATTTAGTCTGATTTATGGAACACAAATATCTTTTGTGTGCCAAATGTAAAAATGGTCTGTTTTGTGTGTTGCATGAATTGCATTAGGATCAAAAGATCATTTGTTATTTGTTGCCATCACTACGTGTCGCTTTAATCGATTCGAAGTGCAATTAGAAAGATTTTCAGTACCCCACAGCACAAATGACAACAGCAAATTTGTGAGGTTTTAATAAGGTCGTTCATCAATACCAGAGACTCAGCCATTACTTTCAACACTTTCAACACTTTCCAGCACAAACTGTTGTCCTCACCCTCGCCTTGCATTTTCAGCCTCTTGGTGATGGAGCATGGCGCTACGGAATGTGCAAACTATCAGCATCACAGGACAGTTTGTCTTTTTTGTGCAAGCCAAAAAGACACATTGTACAGCATCACACATTATGATATAGTATTTATCCATTGATAATATGCACTTTGAATGTTATTAATTGTGTAACTGCTTAATCTCTTGTTGACATTTGCTTTCACTATGTATATTCATGGATGTTGTTGCTTCCCAAAATAGATCAAAAGTTCTATAAAATGCTTGTACTCAATTAGATCTGATTCTAATCAAGAGCATCTATCTTTTATCCTCGGGGTGCACTGTACCAACTTCCTCTCTGCATAGGGGCTGAGGTGAAGTTATTGTCATTATGATTCTACCAAAAGACTACAGTCCTCCAGGCTAAAGGACATTTTGCCTCTCTGCACCAGAATTCATTCTGCACAGGCTCTCTGCTAGCAGAACTTTCTGTTCCCTGTAAAGAAATCCTCTTTACAGGAGTCATGTGGGGCTCGAGGCTCAGGCTGTCTCAAGGAAGAGGAGAGCCACAGATTTGAAATTTACTTTGCAAAAAAAAATAAATAAAAATGTGTGGTTAAATTTGCTAAACCAAACATTAGGGTGGGATCATTTCCTATGACACTTGTCGGTCATGCAGAGATATCAGCGGTTTATTCCTCTCACATTAATGGAAAGCAGAGAAGAACAAATGCGAGTGCTGTCTGCCTTAGGTAAAACAGGCCATCGCGCTTCCTTCTGGGCACCGAGCTCAGCTCTGCCTGCAGTGAGTGTAAATGTTCCAGGCTCCCTTGCCGCCACCACATACTGGCAGCTAACTCCCGAGCCACCGCAACTGCTAACAGGATTAGCCCCTGAGCTCCACTTGTTTCAACAAAGTTATCAAGTTTAAAAACACAGTCCCCTGGTGCCTTTTGCAACATCAAAGGACTGGTCCTCAACTTTGACAGCTTAATTAATAGTCAAGTTTTGCACGGCATCCCTCGTGGCTTGCTTGTCCTATGATAGTGAAATACATTTACTGTAGAGTTGCTTTTATTAACAGTCTTTTAGTATTTTGTGCGCTGGAGATCCAGCCACAGGTTCACTACAAGTAAGAATTTAATAGATTTGATGTCCAAACAGGTGGTAGAGCATGTTTAACTAAATTATGGCACATGGTGCAATATCGCATTATCATATTGCATCAAATTAGCCTCATTAATGTCTTACGAAATGTGTTGCAGGGTGAGAATTAATGTATGTATAATATACTAGAGATGGAGATAAACAGTAAAAGCAGTCTACAATGTCTAAGCTGTGTAATACCGACTTAAATCTATACAGTCAAGTGTGGCTGTAGAAGAAATGCTTTGTCATGTCACAGTGATAGACAATAATTTTCATATAAACACAAAATAAACACAAAATATTCCCTTTATTTTTTTTCCTACCTTAAGACTACACAGGGTCACTGATGTAGCTCTAAGAGGTATCTACATTTGCATTTTATTTACAGCTTACTTTGATGTTTTCCTTATTTACATGGTCAGAGAGAAGCGCTAAAAACACAGTGTTGAGAACAAACCGAAACTCAAAATGAGTCCAAAACTTTAGAAAAGGATACAGTCTAATGACGCAACAGTTCTCAGTGCAATATTCCACAATGCAAATATCCTTCATTCATATAATGTTGAACATACATATTTTTTTTCTTGGAAACAAATCGTCACTGAATCAACCAACAGCAGAAAAAAACCCCAAAACTGTGTACTGTTTGTTTTAACGTTTGTACAGATTGAGACACTCAATCATGCTCCCACCACCTCTACACACACAAACAAGTTCATATTTTGATGGAAAAATGATAAGAAAGTCAAAGAGTGTGTGGTGGCTTGGCATAGTTCAAAAAGTACCAGAAGTCAAATCAATGTCACAAGTTCCAAAATAGTCTTGACTCCTCTTGAGTTTTCACATAATGACATTTTCAAATGAGCAGAATTGTCCTTTGCAGTCTGCACTGAGGAGGACACGGACATATGGGAGCTAGAATGTGTCCACGTGGATTATTTCCAAGGTTGGCGTGTATAGATGACCTTTAGTCTGTAAACGGGAACTAGTACACCTGCAGGTCTAATGCATTTCAGCCTGCCATGGGACCAAGTGGAGCCCTATCCTGGAGAATGAAAGCACTTTCAATGCTGACCTGCAGGCAGCCCTTAGGGCAAAGGCAATTTGTATCTTTCATCTCAACCACAACACAATGTGAAGCCTATCTATCTCAGCAGCCAGTATGATAATGTAGTATGTATCACTGATGAAATTTGTTTCTTTAACCGTCTTTGTAGTCTCACTTTTCAAAAAATATTTTAATCCCAAGCTTTATTGGATTTGATGGTGGTGAGGAATACTGACTTTAGCTCATTGATAAATAAACACTGTCTTTCATATGCAGTTGAGATCAGTAAAATGTAACCTGTCTAATGAAAAACACAGTAATTGATTTAACTAAACCACCTTTCATAGTTTATTCCATGTGTTGAAACACCCTTAAGTATTGTTCAAGTACAACAATTAACAATAAAAGGGACAATAGTTCACATTTTTTTTAAATTCACATTTGTTATACTGTTAATTCATATAGCTATTTATAAAACAAAACTAAAATGTAATTCAAAATCATTCCTGTAAAATACCTTTTGTTGTTTAATACAGACATTAATTCCACAGTATTTTCTTACAGGGGTGGCTCTTCACTATTTTCATAATGGAGTTGTTTGACCACAGTCAAAAATAAAAAGGAGCATACAGGAATTTTATTCTGCTTTCATTTTCTTGCGTTGAAAAAAAAAAAAAAATCCAGTTAAAAAATAAAACACACACAAAATAAGAAAGTGACCTCATATCCCTTTGTTGGCTTTACCATACAACTGAAGCTCGATTAAGCAGTTTTGCTAATTTTGAAGTTCATAAAGAAGGCCATCAACATGCACAGTCAGGGCGCGATGAGGCCTTCCAAGCTAAGACCACAGATGAGTATCAATCCTCCTCTTAAAAAAATTACAAGACATCACACAAATGAAGGTGCTTTGACAAGTTCAGCTGGGGTTCTGATGAAGGGCTCTACCGCCAACAGAAATCTCTCTCATTATTTATGGATGACTGGGGCTATGAGGGTTTCAAGTATAAAAAAGAAGTGATTAAAAGAGAAGGAATCTCCTTGGCTGAGGCGCAGAAAAGGCAGAATGGAGCAAGCTTGTGAATAACAATCTGCAAGTCTGGCAGCAGAGTGAGCCAGTGAACATAATGCATTACCAATACTCCTCTTGGATTCCTTTGAACAGAATCACCAAAAGGAACGAGGAAATGGAGTCACAAAAATAAGTCACAGACGTCGCAAATTTTCATCCTCTAGCAGCCGCACTTGGAGGGCAAAGACTGTTAAAGAATCTTCAAAAGGAGAAGGGCACTCTTCTATTAATACAGTGCAACTGATTGCAACCATGTTTTTTTCTTTTCTTTTTTTTTTTTTTACAGTATATTAAAAACCAAGTTGAGCACAGTCAAAGAAAAAAAAAGTGGTCATGTACACAACTGTCTTTGGCAAGAAGTCCCATGTCCTACATCTGAGTCTGTCACTCCAGAGCCTCGTGTTCATGTCACCTTCGGCCCATTTCGCTCTGTCTCATGAAATGAATGTTGTTGACACTGTCTGCCAGCTCAGGGTACTGGTCAACTGAAACCACGTAGTATCCGTCATAGCCCTGCACCTTCCCTGAGCCCAGGAGTTGCTGCTTCTCTCCTTCAGTCCAGGTTCGTGAACCCTCCTCTCCATCCCTCAGTCTCTGGCGCTCCCGGGCCCAAGCCTGGGCAACAGCTCTCTGGCGGGCCAGCTCCAACACACGAGCCTTCTCTTCGTCCACACTGCTGCCGTAACGTGTATTCAAACACAGCGTGCCGTATTGCAGCTGGATGTCAGTAATGCGCCTAGTCCTGCCATTGAGAACAGTGTTGACCTGAGACACTGTCACGTTGACACCGGTCTCTAGCGTACGCCGGCCCACCGTCATGCCAATGAGGGCCAGGTCTCCTTCCACTGATCCCAGCTTGACAAAGTAGTGGGTGTCCATTCCAGTAATAGTGTAGTGGAGATCTTCAAAGTAGAACGCATCATTCAGAACTGCAGCCATGCGGCGCCCATCCTCATTGGCTAAGCTGATGATGTCAGTGCTGATGCGACCATCTCGGATAGCAAATTTCACCCCCTTGCCGAATATGGAGCCCACAGAGGCGAAGATCTTCCTGTCCTCCGTTTGAGGACATCCGGCACTTTTGGCTCTGTAGATCTGGCCAAAACGCTCCAGCTTCACAAAGGCCTTCAGCTGCCTCTGAACTTCACACTGAACACCCAGCAAAGACTGAAAAACAAAGACAATACTGTTTAGTCATACAACCCCCGCAGCATCTACATAGATGGAGAAATTCTTTCTGTTTGTTCTCTGAGCAAAAAATGGTTTTACACAATTATCACTCAATTGCTTGTCTGAAGACTTTATTTACAAAACTTCTGACTGCCTCACACCTTGGCCTCTAACCTTTATCCTCCTCTGCATGGGGACTAAGCTGCACTGTCTGCTGTCTCCTGTTTTCGAACTGAGATTTATACTGCATCATTAACACTTCAAACACTTCAAATTCAATGCTATGACTACAGAGTATGAGCTTCTTTTTGTACAACGCGCATGACTGAAAGAGGATGATTCAACACCTTTTCTAAAACGTTCATGTGTTATTGTGATAGAAATTGAGACTTAAAATAAAAGAACTAAAACAACATGATCTGGGTCTAACATACTGTATGCTGTGAACAAAAAGAGAAACTATCTCTGAGCATCCAGTACTTAAGAAACAGATTTCCTTGTTTATCAAAGCTTTAGCAAACATTATTTTCCAGGAGGTTTACTGTGGTCTGGAATTAAAACTCAAATAGGGTCATCAAATACGTTCTCACTATGGTTAGGTGTAAAAAAATAAAAGCTTACAGGTGGTAGAGAAAATAGTGCATTGATCACACTATTTGATTAACCACCTTGATCGCATTACGTGTCTAAATAATGATGTAATTGCAACCATTATCAATGTAAAACAGTAAAGTCACGATTCTCTGAAGATGAAAATGTATCACACATAGTCAAGGTAGGGGCCGAGGTGTTTGTCAGCAAATGCAAATCTCTCTGATCATTTATGACAGGCATGATATTTTGAAAAAGTGTGAAATTGCTGTCTTCTGACAGCCATGCTGTGCCAAATATGAAGCAGGAATTGGATGGTAACTAGTGGATATATATTTCTCCTTTAAGGATCAAAGCTTTGTATAGACAACATATTCCCTTCAGCCAAAATTAATACTTTGTTCTAATACTACTTGACAAGAGATACTCCTCAGGAAGAAAGAGATGTTAAAATGAGGAGAGTGATATGAAATGGAAGGTGGCCAACACACTGTGAGACAGTTGCCTGAACGAATCTCAGCAGCAACAAAAAGGCTCTCAAACACTGCGCCTTCTTGCCAATGCCCAAGATCAGAGGCTGTGAGCATCCTGAGGAGTTTTTGTCAACCAGTCACATCCAAAGTTCTCCTGACAGTTTCTAATTCTGTCTCTCTGTGCCTCTGTTCGAGGGTGGCTACAGGCTCTGGGATTTGGGTGGGGCTGAGGAGTCGGAGCAGACTACAGTGACCAGCATATCTGCCTGGTCTCTGGCGTGACACTGGATCAGATCCTGCATGAAGAGGAAACATGTGAGGGGGAGGGGGCAGCTGTGTTGTCGGGCCCCTCAGGAGAGATGGCCTGGGGGGACACTTCACACCATGCCACTCCATGTTTGTTTACCGTGCCAACAGTGTGACCCGGTCAGCTGTCCCAGGGGCGCTGGGGGGAAAGAGGGCAATGTCCTCCACTTTAGTGAAACAGCCTCCCGGGACACTCCCAGAGAGGCATCATTCACATAGCATGGGGTGCAATCAGCCGCCAGCACAACCCAGAATGAGAGATCAAGCCTTCTGCAGCACAAACCTCATCTGTCTGGCCCCTCACGGCATTTTTCAATCTGTGTGCGGATTCAGCAGCTTGGTGAAATGGGGGCTTAAATGAAAAGAGATAGAAAGGCAGGCATACTTTTTCTCCTGCATAAAATAAAATAAAATGCCAAGTGCACGGGACATACCACATGTAGCTTTAAAGCTATATTTATGCTTCAAAGAACCCTGCATTTAATTAGGCTGTTCTGGCCATCTGCAGAGAATATCAACATGGCATTTACCAGCTCAGAGCACCATTTTTGAGGCAGAAATTCTGGATAAGAATATCATTCCCTTGTCTCATACACAGGGTAAAGACTAATTATCTCAATCTTTCCTTACGTATCATTTACAGTAATACTCCTGAGGTGTGCTGAAGGAAGAGTGCTCTCACAAAAATGAGTAAAACCTTCAAATCTAGGCTAACTCTTCTATTTAAAGCCTCAGTTACATGATTTCTAGAGATGTTACGATGTATCATGGGTATTCATGGAATATATACTTGTAAGACCAAGTGTGTGGATGAAAAATTAGCTTTCAAAGATATTATTACTCAATTGGACCTACTTCTCTTAAGTGCTTCTGAGTGAAGCAACTATAAACAAACTGCAAGTGGCTTTATGTATGACACATTTAAGTTTGGAATAATGTAAGTGCCTGCAAGAAACGGAACCTGACGTCTTGGCTTGCTGTGGTGGGCTACAAGGGGTAAAGGCAAAACACTGCCTTTTTTAAACATGTTTCGCCCATTTGCAAATAGAAGTCAATCAGCTTGTCTGAGGTGGAGACTGATTTAGCCACAATTACCACTGTATGTCTGCTCATTTCTTCTTTATAATACACAACATTATTCCATGATATAAACTCTCCGACAATTGAAATGGTAATAACTTGGGTGTCTTTGGATTCAATTAGATTTCCTCAGTTGAAGCTCCTTTGTAGATTGGTACCTTGGGTGAGCTCAGAAAATCTCAGTGGAGTGTCAGAGCACAAGCAGCATGCATGAGTCAGTCCCAGGAGGCTTTGACAGTAACCCTCCCAAAGCGGTCTATGCTAGATGAGGACGTAACTGGGATTCCTGCTATTATGGTTTCAGACTCTGTATATGACCTGTGAAATAACAGTGTGAATTCACAAGTGTTTCATTTCCTGTGTAACTGACTGTGCTATGCTTGAAGGCCCGGAGAAGTAAGACTGAAATTCCTTTCATGACTTTAGATGCATATAAACCACATAGGAGCACATACTATTTTTTGTGAACCAACACTTGAGTATATAAAGTTTATAAACTCCAACAGTAGATGGTATTACAGCATCATTTGACCATCACTGCTTTCTCCGTTTATTATGCCCAGTTGGTGTGCTTGCCTGTTATGGTTGGCTGGTCAGATCAGAGGTCACAGATTTAGATAACCCTGTTGTATCGTCTCAGTAGCTTTTAGGCGTGCAAATGTTTTATAACAACAAATACCCACTGTGTTAAGGTTGCAGCCAGAGTGTCACTCAACACGTATCTGGCCTCCTGATGGGTGGCATTCAGTAGTCTAGCTGTAACCAAACCCAAGACAACAGTGGCCTCTTCAATAATTCAGGTGAGTTGGAGGCATCTTAAAAGGGCTGATAAATGCGGGAATCAGAGCATGTCTACTACTTCTCAGACCTTGGCTAACGGTGTAAGACTGAGATGAAATCAATGGCCAGTGGTGGAGAGAATGGAGAGTGAATTTCCCTAATGGCAGGACAATTACAAGAGCTGTTTAGCCTGACCCCATTCCCCAAGATGAGGACTAGGGCAGGGACCTGGCTCACTGGGCTGTGTTTTGGCCTGATAGCTGGCAGCTCCTCTGGGAGTCTGGCTACACTGAGCATGTCTATTTGCTAATGATGTTGGAAAGAAGGGGAACAGAGGTAAAAGAAGGTGATCTGCAGCAAGGTTAAAGGTGGGATAGGTGAAAATGGCTGGTTTACCTTGGTGCTATCCCACTCCTGTGTCTTGATCTGGGTGCGGACTAGTTCATAGGACGGCTCCATGGATTCTGTGTTGGGTTTGCGATAGCCAGGGATGACGTTGTACAGTTGGAAGCCAAAGGTCACCAACCAGCTGTTCACATCTGCAGAGAATTGATCACACCATCGAAACATTACGTGTACAGCTATTTTAATAGACACAATAATTTCTGGCTCCAGAGGAACCATAAAAAACACTGAGAATTGATTAGTTCAATTTTAACAGTTGACATTTTGCGGTCAAGTGGCTGTCTCCTTGAAATACTCCTCGCTCAGTCTGAGCACTTGATTTGTTTGTGAAAGTGGACAAGCCATAATAAACACTCGAGATGGTGGCAATGATTCATGTCCACTCCTGCAGGTGCCACACTAATGACACACAGCTGGGTCCCAGAAATACCAAGTGACATCTGAGAGCGTCTGCGGTGCTGATAATTATATACTGTAATTTCGTGTCATTTCAGAGCAGCCGAGACTTCAACACGAGATATTTTGAAGACTCAGCGTGTTCTTCTGCAATAACTTTTTTTTTCTAATGAGATGCTGAAAAAGGGGGAAAGTGACGTGTCTGGGATTCAGATCCATGCAATTATGATAATGCGGTTGGTCTAATAGCAGCCACCAGCGCTGTGGTTATAGGTGCCGCTGCCATCCCCTGTGATAAGTTGTCATTAATTCTGAATATCACAGGGAAGGCTACAGACATGACTGGAAGCAAAGCCTGTTTCTGAGCCATTTGTTTCGTGCCCCTTTCAGTGTGTTTGTTATGGACAGCAGAATCATTGCTGTGACACTTAGGGGGCAAGTTTGTCACAGATTGGCACTGCCACATTGAGGCACCTGACAAAGGTTTTTTAAATAAGAATTTGTTTGAGGACAATGAAAGGACCCTGATAATTTAGTGAAAGGAATGGAAATGTCAGCGCCATCAATCACAATTGAGGCAGACCCACTACAGTATATCTAACAGTCTGCTTAGCATTCAAATGCCAGTCAGCCCCTAATGGTGGACTGTGAAGCTGAACGCTTTTCTGTTTGGCAGCTGGCTAAATGGCTTTGTTGAACAGAAATAAATAGAAGTCTAGACTCCCGAACAACACCTGAACAAAAAAAGTGACTATTTTTCCTCCCAGCATTGTCTATAGGAAAATGAATAAAGGATAAAAAGCATAAAATGGATTATTTCAAAGCCAGCATACACATTATCAAGTAAACATAATGCAGAACGAACATAGAGAATTAAATCTCCCATTTGTGAATGAGATCTGGCTGAAGCTGATTGGTTTAACCACAGAGGATTCGCAGAGTATCCTTAACAATGTTGTTTTCCTTCCAGCCAAATAGGTTGATACAACTGGCCCTGGCTAAGGTTTCTATGGATCCATTGTGTTCTCCTTCTCCACCGGGGTGCTTTCACTGCCATTTACCTCCTCCCTACCACAAAGCAACACAAAACGATGTGATATTTCTAGGAAGGGACCTGAGTGTTCACAACAGAGGGGGCTTTGCTGTACAGCATTGTTCCCTTTGAGCACTTTCAAAATGATAGCCACTGGGCACATGCACAAGCATGCATGCACGCACGCAACAAACACACACACACATACACACACCAGAGCAGGGAAAAACAACCTCAGTGTCCCTGTGAGAAAGCTCTTAAAAGCCTCTCCAGCATACTTTTCAATTTAATTTTGGCAGGTTCTGTTCTTTCATTTGCGGCTTGTTGTTTAGAATAAAAACACTGAAACCCGGAATGAGTATTGTTTGTGAACTGCAATCTAGAGAACTTTATATGGTTAAGATATGGGCCCTCTCTTCCCCTTCTACACATGTAATTTTATCACCACAAATACATTATATGCATCACTGAGTGCTCTACTGGGACTCACTTAACATCTGCCAACTGCTCTTTATATACAATAACCGGTTAACAATTCATATAATTGTTGGATTATTCTGAAATTCTGACAATGCTTCCTACTTACTTTAATTACAGCCAGAAAAGTCCCCTTGGCAAGTTTGTAGCATGTTACTTTGGGACTGTGGTTTGAAAAGTCTCTACTGACATTTTAGAACTTTTTATCCTCTTTGTACAACCTTGGTGTGTTAACTGAACTTACCCGTCATGTAGCACTTTATCTCCTCATTGTTGCTGAGTGGATTGTTATTCTTGAACATGTACAAGTTGAATGGCACGATGTGGTTGCTGTTGAGGCGTTTCCAGATCTCATGGTCAGGCGTTGTCCAGCGCCCGGCGAGGACATCATAGTCCCGTCTGCCCATGTGGACCAGTCTACTGAGAGGCTCATACAGGCCTCCCTGATAGCCGATTATGAGCTGGAAGCTGGGGTTGGTGTCAAGGTAAACCTCTCCGAATGCTGTGTGGAGGACCTGCTTGATCATGAGACCAGAGCCACTGAACACAGCCAGAGGGGTGCCTATGTTATCACAGGCTACATAAAACTCATCCCCGCTGCTTAGCTCCATTGCAAACAGGTGTCCTTGTAGGTCATAGTACAGTGAGGTGATTTCTGAACTGGAGTGATTGTACATATGAGTGACCCGAGTGGGGCTGGATAAGTCGGCATAGAAGAACTGCAGGTGGTGGCCCATGCTGCTTCTGCTGGACACCCTCCTGCCCAGGCCATCATAACGGTATTTGATGCTCCAACCACTCACTTTGTTGTATACCTTAACCAGCAGACCTGCCGAGTTGTACTCAAAGTAGTCGTTTCCACGCTGCCTGAGGAAACCGTCCTCATCCATTCTGTACTGGACATCTCCCAAGCGAGTGATGCGGTCTCTGATGTCATAGCGTAGTGGGGTCAGGCGGGCGCTGTTTCCAGGGCTGAGAAGGTGTAAATTGCCATTTAGGTCATAACTGTACCTCCACAGAGGCTTGTCGTTGATGGAGACCACCTGAAGTTGACCATCTGCGTCATACTCATATGTGTAACGTGTGGTGTTGGCATAAGGCCCAACTTTAAGTTCCTTGGCCACCACCCGCCCCATGTTGTCATATTGTACCATCATCCAGTACATGAGTGAACGAAAGATCTCATATTGGACCTCTTTCACCCGACCATAAGCATCAAAGTGTTTGGTGTGGGTCATCACCGCTGTGGTTATGATTTGATTTATGTCATAATAGATTACTCCAAATTTGCCAAACTGCTCTGTTTTCCCAGAAACATCGTCATAGCGATACAAGTCAATCGGCAGTGGCGTTTCATTGATGACGGCCTGCATGCTGGTGACTCGGAAGCTGTTGTCGTAAACATAGTCAAATCTGGCATTGACCATGCCTTCCTCACTGAATCTGAAAATCTGTCTGTCTATCAGCGGGCCGATCTGACGGTAGCGGATGGTGCAGGTAAAGCCCTCACTCTGCAGATTGACTGTCTTGAGCATGCCTGCCACTTCATCATAGGAGAAGCCGATGCGTGTGGTATCATAGAGAATCTCCAGCAATTTGGCCAGCTTGCCATATTTGTAGATGACCCGGCGACCAGTGCCCAGGTAGGTGGTCTGCAGCAACTGCCCGTCCTCACTGTAGTCCTGAAGCACTGAAGCATTACCTTCAGGAGGCCGGTAGGTGTTTCTATAATAGCCAATGGAGCGGGAGGTTTCTAGGGTCTGCCGTGCCACATTGGGCATTGTCACAGAGGATAGTCGGTCATTTTTGTCAAACTCAAAGATGTACTGCCTCTGGCTGTAGAGCAGCAGTACCATAGACTGTGAGAACAGAGGAGAACAAAAAAAATGACAAATTAGCATTTTAGCATAAACAGACAATATCACAAAATAGGATAAAACATTTAAATTTAAGAAGGATATCATTAAAGCCTGGCACAATCGCACAGACAATTGAATATAAAATCTATATATATATATAATACAATTTATATTAGGCAAACAGAACAAAGAAAGTTCTGAATTTATTCCTTACATGACCTATGTACTGTGACTAGAACATATTGTCACTTACGAGACATGGATATGCCACAAAAGGACAAGCGAAATGTCAAAAGCAATAACATAATATGCATGCTAGACCAAATCTAATTTCCATCTTGAAAGTGAAGTTGTTGATATTCCTCTGATATTAAGATTTCCCTGAGAGATGATTTCACAAACAGGCTTCTTCTTGTTTCCTATGTGTGGGATCTTTTGATCCAGACAGAATGAGGGAACAGAATTTTTCACCATCCTGCAAATCGAAAAATTTCCATTCACACCCCTCTTACACCAATAAATGATGTCTTTAAGTTGGTTCTAAGGCTGTCACAACAGGCTGCCAGCATCTTAGTACTTGGGAGGTCGCTGAAAAAACTAACAATAGACTATTAACAGGGTGACTGGCCTCCATTTTCATATTACATGTCTAAGCTTGAGAATCATAGCCTACCTTACCTTATCCTCAACAATCATGCCATCAATTAGTGGGTAGAAAAAGTGACAATTCACTCTTTTCTTCAAAACAGAGCTATTTCAGGTTTAACTTTGCTGTCAGACTCCGGTAGCAAAGTATAACGTCTGCGGTGAACCAGACAAGTTTTAATTACATTTCTGCTGATATCTCTGTGCCAGAGTGCCTGATAATGCAGCACAAATACCGTCGCAGTATTACAAGTTAACTTTTAACTTCTGTCTCAAAATCTCCTGTCAAGGTTCTTACACAAAATACCTCCACAACTTTTCTGTTCCTCGTGTCTCTACCATCTTATCTTTCATTTTTATTTTTAAACCCTTTAATCATTACCACAAAAAAAAAAACAATTCACAAACCTTCTCAAGGTAAGTGTAGCTCCATGATTTGCCATCAGCAAACATTTGCGAGGTGATTCTGCCATTCTGGTCATACTCCATGCGTACGGACATGGTACCTCTTTGGATACCTGCCACATGCCCTCCAGGGGAATAGGTGACATTCACTCCATTCAGACGACTGCTTGGTGCCCACAGGGTAGGTCGTCCAGCATGATCGTAGTGGATCCGTAACGTGAATTTCCTGTGGTCATCGTAGACCTTTTCTGTCCTGGTGATGCGGTCAAAGTCCAAAGACAACAAGTTCCTGTTGTGAACCTATAGGAGGGAATGAGGGACATTTAATCTGGCCATAGAAAATCCAGAGGGAATAAACATGTTTCTAAGTTTGAAATGATTGAGAGAAATTAGTGTGCTGCTCTTCTGAGGTGGAACCTTCAGAGGAGAGCCTTAATCACAAAATGATTATTTTATATTCTTCTTTTCACAGCTTTTAATTACAACAGAGGAGCAGTATCTCAGGACTGCAGGAGCTATTGAAGTGATGAAATTATAAGAATTACCATATTTCTTTGTTTGTGTAAAAATTCAGCAGAGTCTTAGTGGGAGTAGGCCTATTCATGCATGAAACATTAGAGCCACATTGATCATTAAATTCATTTTCACTGCTTACTGAAAAGAATTACCAGGCGAAGATGACTCTCATTTTATTTAGCCATTTCCGTAAATTGGAAAAGAGGAGAAAAAAATCAATTCTTCTCCTGTGTGACTCAGGACATTGTTTAAATGACACTTCGCATTTCTTTTTTTTTTTTTTTTTTGCCTCTGTTGAATACACGAGGCTGCACACAGTGACCCTTGGCTTCAGTGTGATCAGAGGAGAGAGACGCTGCTCTGAAGAGTCTAATCCTTAAGGTCATGTTCAGGTCAGCACAGAGGCAAACCCGCTAGTGGGCTTTACATAGGAGGCAGCTCGTGTGCTTTAGCCAAAAAGATCAACCAACAGGCCTAACGTTACATTGCTCAGTCAGCAACCTTTGCAAGCTACAGAGGAGAGAACAAATCAAATCAAGAGGAGAAAGGTTCTAAGGTAAATGGAGTAAATCTCCATACAACAAACTACTTCAAACACCATGTGGAAGATTTGGGAAAATATGGTCATGGAGGTCTCTTAATTAAAATTACCCACATGATTTTCTATTATTTAACTTTTTTTTAAATGTACATTAGTTTCTCTTCAGATGTGGCACTCTTTAGCGTATGAAATGCTTGGCAAGGCTTAAAAACAACAACCGCTCAGAAAGCTGCTTCTGGCCACTTTCCAGACACATGCCACGGAGCAGGTCGCAGGGGGGCTTGCTGAGAAGCCTCACTTTTTCAATCTCACATTGAGTAGAACATGCTTAGGTCTCTCATCTGTGAAGGGACAATTAGACCAGAGGCACTTAATGTCACTGATACCTAATTGAGAGGATTACTTTACACTAAAAGCAACAGAACCATGAGGAGCACAATTCTGTGCAGGATTGGAGTGGCACGAGCAATCTGACTTCCCAAAATCAGTGGGAGGGCTCTTTCAGTGGATGTAGGAATAAAAACAGTGGGTCCACATTGGTAATCTTGTCTTTGCTTTCACTTATTTACTGACAAATGTCAGACTGCGTGGACAAATTACCACAGCATTTAGACAATGATTTCTTAAAACATTCTTCAGTGTTTTAAGAAACATGGATGTCAAACACTAAGAGCAGCATTCAACAGGAAATGAGGTACAAGAGACAAAAAGGTTCACCAGAGATCGTTGCAGCAGAGATCCCAAGATCGCATGAGAACGGAAACCCACTAAAGAGGAATTATTTTCAAATTGGACATCACCTCTAAAATGAAATCGTCAAATACAGAAAATGTGTACTGACAGACGACAAACTGTTACAGAACATTAGATTTACTATGTCAGATTTTAAACTGTCCCTGTCATAAAGTACGACGGCAACATCTGATGTCTCAATAAATATCACTGACTTTTGAGGTAACTGACAATATCACTCCGTCATTTCACAAGTCATAACGCCTTTCATCTCCTCTCTTCAATAATTCATTAACTACTATTTTCTTCAGATAAGACCAATTAGGTTTATCCTGCAACAACAATGAAAGTACAATAATTCACAAAAATCTTGTTTTTGTTTTTTTTTCTTTTGAGCAAGCAGCCCTACACTGCAAGACACCACGATGATGCAGAGATATGAGCTTTGTCTCTGCTTTTAATTCCACACTGAAATGGTTGAAGACTCTTGCTGCGGTGAAGTGGCAGCCACAAGGGTTCTCTCATTAATGTACATTTCCACACTACTCAGTCTAAGAGGAGGCTTTGGAAAGAAGCAGAGATACTGTGCCTCGGCAACATAAATGATGAACGTGCAAGGCTGGGAGGGGCGAGCCCCAGTGGCACGTGTCACTGTGGATGGGGTAAACTGAGGACCATCAGCGACCCGTTAAGCCTTAGGACATGAAAAGCACAATAGAACAACCACATGCACATGTTCTTATGTGCTTATGACCACGCTAACAAAAACAGCCAGGGAAACAAATTGGAACACAGGCAGCAATAACCCCAACACTTTAGCTTCTCTCTGTCATGTCTGCTCACTCTGCCACGCAAGTTGCCTCTCTTGCTCTGTTTCTCATGCCTTCCTCTGTTATGCATTCGAGACCCCCCCCTCCTTCCAACTGCGACACACTCATCCACCCACCCACGTAATATCACTTGACATGCCACTCAAGGTCGCTCAATGATTCCTGCTCTGTTCATCCCCTCTGTTCTTGCCATTAGGCTGCTCCCATTTCCTATCTCACCCCTGGGGGCATTGTCTGTAACATACATTAGAAGCTTTCACATCCAGAGGGACGACAGGGCCATTAAATGAACAGCCAGTGACAGACAAAGTGGCACCTCCCCATTAGCTGTGTCGCCTCCCAGAGAATGTGGATGACGACTTAACCAAAGTTATTTGCCTTACAAAGCCAAGGAAAACAATGCAAGCCGGTCAATCGGGATACATTTTTTATAAGTGCTCCCCGTGTTTATAGTCATTTCCAGTGGGTCACTCTAGATGTGTTATGGCCAAACATTGGGTGTTTATCTCATTATGAAATGGGACCTGTTGATACTTAGAGTCTGTGAAGTGAACTGTGTCATCTTCACAAGGTGAGCTTGCTGAGGTCATTCACCCAGTCTCAGATCTCTTCTAATTTTTACATCATTTGAGAGTATTTAAGTATTTTAGAGACATTTCTTTGCAAAAATATTGTACATTATATTATATAGAATAATATTCATAATAATAATAAAAGTGTGCAAGAGTGTTTGAAATTGATTTAGTCTATTAAGGTAAAATGCAGACCCAAACTAGAGGTGTATTGGTGTGGGTATGCTGCTAAAGGTATGTGTGAAAAGACTGCATATGATCCAGGAAGCTGAGTTTGAGGCCTATCAAATCCCAGCATCCACTGCACAGCAATTTATTACTATGTGACAAGATTTCCCAACTCTGCAAAGTTATTCAGGTGCCAGTAATTTTCTGCTCCGTGTCAATGATTGCAAGATAAACAAAAGTATTACGCCATGTTACAGGGGATCCTACAAGGAATGGGTGCATGTGAGTGATTGGTCTTTGCAGTCGTGTGGCCAGAGAACGTTGCATTAGATTTCAGCTAAAGCTGAGCAGGTTGTTTATTTTGTTTTTCAGACAATGCGGTGTTGTTGGGTTTTTTTTTCCAATGCTGCTGTACCGATGCGGTCCAGCCTGTGTGATTTTTTTCGACACAGTGCTAATTTTGCTCTGAACATAGCCTGAACAGTATTCCAGAGAAAAGGGCTGCTTTATCCAGCTACACCTGCGTACTACACCTCAGGATCACACTGAGGATTGCAGAAGTCTGTCAGTCAAGGCAAAATTACACAGCAACACAATCACATAGAGGAATGAGCTGAAATTCAATGCCATTTTCCTCACACCCATCCATTCCATAACAGTCACCTTGTGGTTCTTTATGAGGGTGTATAAGCATGAGTCACCTTTAGCGATGCAGCATGCTTACCCTTAATCTGCGTCCATACACAGTGACCTGGCCACGAGTTTGCTCCTTCCTCTGTCTCCACTCCACCAGGTTAAGGCCATTGTCGATAGCCAGGGTTACATTCCTCTTGCTGACTGTGGGGATGACTGTGCCGGCCAGCAGGTGGGGCTCGGTGTGCAGGGACACCTCCATACCATTGGCCAACACTAGCCGTAGCGAGCCATCCAGACCAATGAAATAGCTGTTCCGAACTTGATCTGAGGATGTAGAGGGGGCATTGGGGAAAACGGTTATGATTAGGATTAGAAGAAAAGAAACAATCAGGGCTTCTTGTAGCTGATGTAAGAGGACTAAATCTAATATTCATCTTAGTGAGACACAAACATAATGACCTAAAATGGCTGCTCAGCAAGAAGAAAGCCTTTAGCAGCAGTATTTAACTGAATTCCTGCGATAATGTTGGGTCTGTGACAACAAAGATCAATAGTGAGAGGTTTCACAGCGCCAGTAAAGTAAAGTTTTACAGCTGTTGCAGCAGCCTCGAGGATATGGGGGAATGAAAACTATCAAAGCTGCTAGCTTGCCTGTGGCCACAGAGAAGGCAGGGTGAACACGCATACACACACACACACACACATTCACAAGGGATAAATCTAAGCCTGTCTGTTACTGTCCCTAGGTGACGACAGCCTGTGTTCCAGCTCCAGACCAGTGACTAATGTTTCCACCGAGCATCTCATGTACATTCATCAGAGAATGCCTCCTTCTTGGCTTCTGTCAGTAGACTGACAGGGAACAGGATAAATATTATTCTCATTAACAGTGGAAAACGAATGGGTTATCAAACCCTACATTAATAAGTTGACTTTATTAAACAGAAAAAAAAAAATCAGAATATAAACTGTAATTTTTTCACCTTAAAGTGGATGACCTTTTTATTTTGCACTGAAAGAACAACAAACATCACGTGAGAAGACGGAGTTTGGTATCTTTCGCTTTAACAGAGAGAGCCACAGGATGTGTTGTGCTGCTGAGACAAGAGAAATGGGCAGAGGAGGCAGGGCTGACCTTGCACTGGCCCTTACCTCTCTCCATCATACAGACACTTCAGGGGTTGACCAGAGGCTTGTGAACGCAGAACCTACCAAAAGGAGGCCTCCGAGACCAGATGAAGCTGAAAATACTGCTGAATTGGGGAGTTCACGCTAATGCATGCATACAGTTCAGCAGGGGCAGGGAGCTGCCCCACACTGACATTTAAGTCTGCTGTGGTCTGCTTAAAACAAAACATATAATGGAACAATACCCCCAATCATCATTTTCAGTTAGCAATTACAAATAGGGTTGTTTGTTCTGAAGCATAACAACACCACAGATTAGTTAGTACAGATAAATAAGACAATTACAGTTATAATGTTTTGCTTTACATATAAAGGTCACAAAGGTTTTTGGCCCTATAGAGTAAGTTAATCAGCACTCCACATTAAGTGCAAAATATTCACTTATTATTTCACACATCTTTAATTTATAGCCTATATTTATAAGACTAGCAAGACTATCTCTTGCTACACCTGCTTGGAGTTGCAACCACAAATACAGAGACATTTACAATAAAGCTTCCCTTCGAGTAATAAGTCTCATCTAATGATAACATGAATAACAACTCTGAGGTGTGTTGCAGATCGCCCAGAAGGGGTGCAAACACACCAGATGACCAGAAAGGAAATCTTGAAGGCGGTGCATTCATGTGTTATGTGATCACCGAGTTGCAAGCTTACAAAGCAGACAATGGTGAATTAATTAACAGCAGAGTTCCTGGCGCCGCTCTTCTCACAAGCAGATGTCTAAGACAAGGTCACAACTCGGAGGTGACCAGCCCATTGAGCAACAGCAAGAAACCAGAGATTGTCATCTTCAGTTTCAGAGACAGCTTTGTAGTTAGTACATGAGGCCAGAAGGTGGAGGACACATTCAATCCTAAATCAAATGTTTGAGGGGGAGAGTGTGTGTGTTTGTGTGTGTCTGTGTGTGTGGTGACTGGGGGGACTGTCTCAAAAACTGAATTAGGTCCAGAAAGTTCAAAGCTATCAAGGGGCAATCAATGAAGCAACTGGTCAGCCACTAAACAGGATATCAGAATGCCTAAATGTGTAAGACAAATCAGGTGGACTAAGCCACAACATCAGTCCGCCCTCTACCTTCATCTCTGACAGAAAGTCAATATTTGCTTCCATTCTTCTAAATCGGAGTTGCATTACTCATTTTATCAAAGAGAGGACCAGGAAAAAAAAGTGAGTAAGCTCTGTCCTCAAGAAGCAAGACAGTACATCTTCATTTAATGATGAGCTGAACCAAATTTTTCATAGAGTTCACAAAGAATCTTTTTTTTAATTAAAGCATAGACATAGCCATGCAGATGATTTTGGTTTTATTTGCCCAGGTTTTGAGATATCTGGATCTGAAACATCAACCTCCACCTCAATACAGGTGGAGGTTTTTTTTTGTTTGGCCTGCTCAGAGTGAAATTGAAAAATAATATTGCTTCTGTCCAGACACAGTACCCTGGTTATTCTGGATTAATCATAAACTTCATTGCTCCCTCAGGCTGAATCCGACCACGCCTAACCAGGAGTCTTTCACTCTTTCAGTCTAGCACGCCTGACACTAATTTGTCTTGTAACATCAAGGAGATTTTGGCCTTGACAGCACAGCTTCCAGAATCAGGACACACGAAGCCCTTTTACAAAGACGTGGTGGAAATTCTGATCTTGCTGAACTTTCAAAATTGTGACAGCCTCCTGTAAACTGCAAAGGTAACTGCAATTGTTTATTGATAGCAAAACTGTGAACCTAAGGCGATCCCTGAGACAGAGCCTTATCAAACCGAGGTCTCTAGAATATGTGTCTGCAAGCCCGTGAAAATATTTTAAATTTCCCTCTATAAGTTATGTATCTAAACAAATAAAAATGTTTAAAACGCATCATTGGAAGACCCTCTTTACAGTGCCTGATCATAGATTCATGTTGCATTTAAAAAACAGAAACAAAAAGTTTTTGTTGCATACAAAGTTATGGTTTTTGGCAATTCCGTTGACACAATATACCTTAAAAATCACATGCTTCACTTGTGAGCTACGGCAAAAGACACTCACCCTGCATGAGTGTATAGAATGTGCCAGAGGCTGACAGGTTGGTGGTGACGGTGATATCCTCTTTGTTGGAACCCTCTGTCTGAATGCGGACTGAGCTGTCGGCGTCTGTACGGTAGCTGCTCACTCGGCCCGTGGGGTAAGTGACGTTAGTCAGACGCCCGTAACTGTCATACCTACAAAGGAATAAACTGATGTGAGCCCAGAAAGAAAAGAAGGACACTGTGTATAAACAGTAACCACAGCAGAATCACAAACAGCGCTGTGGCAAGAAAAATGTTTCGAAATCATAAGGAAGCAATCATAATCATGAATGCAGGTCAGGTATGCATAAATGCGTTTAGGTACATAAATGTGACTAATGAGTTGCACTGTCATCTCAGATTCCCTGTGATTATGAGTTGCTGTCTAGGATAAACTGTTCTGGTGGTAATTACAAGTAGGAATTGGGAGGTTTTTTCATAGAGTTCGATATCTCCCTCTTGGTGTAACAAATTGTGGAAATGTGTCAACACAGGCAGTAAACATTGCAGCAAATCCATCGATGTTGGCAGCCCAAGGTAATAAAACTCAAAACTATGAGCTTTAATCACTGAAGTACAATCGCCACAACTTTCACAAACTGTGCACTGTCTGCTGCAGTCTGCGATTCATGAAATCAGAGTGGCTGCACCAAGGAGTCAAACAAGTTTGGACTTTTCTGGCTCTTCCAATGTGAATGCGAATGCGACATTAATATAAATGAACTCAGTTTGTAAGCAACATCGGAAACGACAGAAGCAGACAGCAGAAAAGAACAAAAAAACAAAACACGACTACTGACAAGGAAAAACTGTCATGGCCAAGATGAGAATGCTCACACGCATCCACATTTGGAAAACTGCTTATTAGCTTAAAAGATTAGTGATATCACCTTATCTCATTATACAGTCTATGAAATAGGAGCACTGAGGTGCAACTCCTTGGAGAGATGCAGCATCTCCCCAGCCTACAAATCAGTCAGTTCATCACATACAGGAACATGAGTGGCCAGATTGTTTCATTTTGCTCAGAGAGCACATCAGCATAGCACAATTTGAAATCTTTCAGATTGCCAGTGTTCCAGAATGGGAGTGAGTGAACGGTACATTACTTAGAATGAAGACTTTTATCTGCCTGCTGAATACAGATTGGAAAGCCCTCTTCAATGTTGCTGCCTGCCATAATAAAGCCTCTAATAAATGAGATGGCGGGTGCTGGTTTACGGATATTTCCTCAGTGCTGCCATCTCAAATATCCAATATGGAAAGGAAGAGTGGGAGAGGAATCATCTCCCAGAGATAAATGTTATCTGATCTCAACTGTACTAGGAACAGGGATTCATAGATGCATTTCAACCAAGTCTTTCACTTCAGGAAATACTAAATAGCAGTGTAATTTATATCACAAGCATTCGATTCCTTTTGATACCGCTCATATTTTATCGGCAAGATATTCATGCCTTTTTTGTGAGTGAGTGCTTTTCACAGAACTAACACATTCTCATGGTACCACTTTTAACTGTTCAATTCATTGGACAAAGAGAACATTCCTGTTTGCCTTCACCTCTGCCACAAAAGACAGAGTCCGCATGACAGAAATCTCATTCTAGAGCGAAGCGGCATGCCCCAGCTTGATCACTGACCCAAGCTCTCTCTGTCTCAATTAAGGCCTTGAGCTAGAGCCATTCCTCGTGCTTCACCGCTGAGCTCTAATGGCTCTTGCCTGCTTCAACTCAGCTGCCTATTAGCTTGCTTTCTCTGGACAAGAGGCGCATGCAGGGGCAGGGTGCTCAGCAGAAGGAGAGGACTGCCTTCCCCCTGGATGGCCAAAAGTCCATTCAGATCGCATCACCTCTGTGTCACAGGCTAGCTCCATGACCTTTCACGCTGGGTCTCAACAATAGGCCGGACACTTCGCATCAGCGTCCCCCGCAGCATACCTAACCTCCGTTTTATGAGTTATTCTCATATTTTCACTTCCTTTTACCGCCTGAGAAATTCAGAACGCACGTGACTGACGACAGAGGAGATGATATAAAGGCAATAGCCATGTCTTTGCGTCAACTTCATTAACCGCTGTTTTACATGATTTAGCTGCTATTATCTGTTTATTAAATCAACCTAATAACATTTGCTTGAACCCAGTGGCTAAAGCGCATTTGTTACTAAATAGAATAATTACTGCCCTGTTAATTGGAGGATAAGAGAACAATTAGGCCTCCTCCAGAATGCTACATGATTTAATAGATTTACAGTAACCCTTGAGCATAAGCACTTATCAGAACAACAAAAACATTAGGAGGTTAGGGGAGCATCTGCGCATACAGTAAATGTCGGAGCAGATGAGGTTGCCAAAGGTTACAACAGAAAGACTGTATAGCAGATGCCTTTTGCTCTCAAGTCAATCCATTATGTTTTGTTTTCTGCATTCGTCTGAATTAATTTCAGTCTATAGGCTACAGCCTTTAAGTATGCATTAATTAATATGGGTAAAATGTTTAGCAGTGCACTTTGTTGAGCAGAGATAAATGGAGGTTTCTTTTCCAATTCTGATGGCAGCAAATTATAGTTCTGACCCTCAGGTGGTGGAGTGACCTTCAAAGCTAATTATTCAGGAAAAACAAACACTCTTTATTGGGTCTAAATTAAACATGGACAATCTGACTTGCTTGTAGGTAAATATGAAGTCATTGTTTTATTTCACAAATGAAAAGCGTGGAATGGAAATCCTCCTTTTGTACATTTTATCCCTAACATATCACATTACCGTGTTTTGAAAAAGAAAGTACTCTGACTCTCCGTCAACATGCATGTTTTAAAAAGGAAATGTTCAGACCTGCAAACATTGTGTATGTATTGTGTATGTGTATCATTGGCTTAAACACTATTTTGTGCTGATAACAACATTTATGTATTGAAGCTCACTAACTACCTCAAGTGTGGGCAACAGTTCAGTACTATTGTTATACTTCCAGTGGAATGACATGATTATGCATACAAATAATTTCATCCTTTTAATCTATTTTGTTGTTTAAAGACTGATTATAAACATTTGTAATTAAAAGGAACAAGTTGGTGTCTTGATTTTTTTGTTTTACAAGAGAAAAACGAGTTTTATTGAATGTAAATGACAGTTCATTACGCTGAAAATCAATTTGCTTGTTTTATATCTCTGCATAGATTGTCACTCAAGCTGACATTGAGTTTGAGTAAAGAAGCAGTGATCCAGTTGTTCAAAAATTATGTTTACATGTCACGGCATCGTCACTTCTTACACATTAAATCTGCGATGTTAACAAATAATACGTGTCATTCAAACATCCTGAAAATGTGGTGCTAATTGTATGAATCTAAATTATAGAGAGAAATCCAGGATATCACGAATATCCATTGTTTGTATTTCATGTTAAAAAAAAGCCCTTTTTGTGACTGGTTCTACAATATCTCTCTTTTCTTTGTATAATAATGCAAATCCTGTTATTAACATCAGCAATTTTAACAGAAAGCCATAGAGAAATCATTCAGAATTCCAGCCACCCACTGGATTTGTTGAAGCCGTAGGCAATTCACTCTACCTTGAGAAATGCCTATGCAACCGTCTCAGATGACGACCAAATCAAACACAGGTGATAAATGTCTGCTCAGATTAAACAGAGCGTCTGATTATGTGTCAGGGTGTTACATTCCTCCAGCGAGGTGTAACAGATGTCTGACCAGCCAATCTGCTTAATCACACTTTTTGGAATGACATCCAGTTAGCGCAGTATCCCTTGGTACAGTATGTTAAGCTAAGGGACAGATTGCTCCATGGAAGTCACAAGAACATGAAATCATTTGCTCCAAAGCTGCAGCATGTGGAAGTGTTTAACTGTTCCTTCTCAATGTGTAGATCAACAGTATGTTGTCCCCGTACCTCACAACTCCAAACAAGTTGGTCTGCAGTCTGTCACTGCAAGCAAGGGTGTATATGAGTAACATATCATCCAGTAATCCTATTTGCTATGATAACAGCAAATAGGATTACACCCATACTTCAACAGGTCTTGTATTCTGAGTGACATAGATGTGAAAGTATAAGAAGGTAGCTTGTTTGCCAAAACACGAAACTCTGATGTCAGAGATGTGCTCAAGTCTAATCATTGACTCACTAAAGCATCTTAGCATTTAATGCCACCACAAATACAGAGCTTCCTGTTTAGATATCGCAGGAATGACTTGAAAACTTAACTGAATTGGATTTAAGAGATTTAACAGATCTATTTAGTTGCTCTCTGGGGTGAAGTGCTAATCTATAATCAGCTCAACTCGGATCCAAACTGAGGTGTGAGGATTATAAATATGTACTGCAACATGTTTTTTGATATTACTTACTCAAAGAATGTTGTCCATCCATTTTCATTCGTCTTGGTTGCCAGAAGTCCGGAGCTTCCATGGTAGGTCATTACAGCTAGTTCTTGACCCTGGGCAGCAACGGTTTTAAGAGCATTGTTGGTGCCAATGGTGAACCAGAATGTCTGTCCATCAGGGACCATTAGCCACAGAGGCAATCCTGTTGTGTCTCGTCGGATGATCACAGTGTTTTTGTTCTTATCAGTGATGCTGCTCAGATCTCCTGTGCCAGTGTAGGTCAGATTATACAGGTGGTCTCCTGTAGTAAGACTCTGAGTGAAAATATGGCTGCCGTTTGAGTCAAACAGATAGAGTTCATCATTAATAGGAGAGGACACCTCATACATGCTGAGGGGATTCAGATATGGCTTGTTTTTGCGCACATAGCGGATGCGAATGTTGCCCAGATCTGCAATGTATAGCTCTCCATCTGGACACACTGCCAGAGAAGAGGGCGAATTCAGCTTAGCATCCTTGGCATAGCCTTCATCTCCAGAGTAACAATCACAGTTGGCATCATTCTTGCAGTCACAGCCACTTGGTGCCCCTGCAACCAGGGAGATCTCTCCATTGGTGGACACCTGTCGTACTCTGTTTATTTTCTTTTCATCTGACTCAGCGATGTACAAAATGCCATTGTGGGACACAGCCAGGGCATTGGCGGACTCTAAAGTGGCATGGATGGCCACTTTGCTCATGAGGAAATGGTCAATCCCAGGCACTTGGCAGTGCATGGGCCGGCCCGCTACAATGCGGACTTGATGGTTCTCTGAGATCTGGAGTACTACGTTGTTGTCGAGGACGTACAGGGAGTTGTCCATGGGACTCACTGCCAGGTCTGTGGGCCACTCAAGGCGCACCTAAGAGGAAAAAAGAACAATAACAACAACAAAAAAAAAACACAGCAAGAGTATCAGCCTCAGGTCACAAAAACAGACCATACTCTTATTGATCCACACATTTTTCATTTTATCAGAGAGAAACAGTCCCTCAAGGGGAGAATCATTGATAACTGCTTACAAAACAGATAGGCTGCTGTGAAAAAGGTGGGCTATCTTGTACCTTACGCTGCAAGCAAAAACATTTTTTACGATTTATTATCTGATAAGAAGGAATATAGCAGCTGGTGTGCTGTTAAAGGGGAAACACAAAAACATGATTTTTAAGATCAAAGATGATAACGACAACATTGAGGAAGTGCAGAATAAGGAGAGATCGTTCAAATAATCGGATTTACTGAAAAAAAAGAATTGTCCAGCTTCAATTGATCATGAGAACTCTGGACACTGAAGGAGTGGGCCTCTGCATCCTCCACCTCTACCGAGTCACTGTTTTTCCTTGCTCTGGGTTATTAATTTTGTAATAACAAGAGATCACATGAGTCCTTGAAAAGAAACTGGAGCACACTTACCAAATGAAAACTAGCCTGCCTCTGGCCGCCTAAATTATGACTTATTGTTCTGCTAACAATGTATCAGGCTTTTAACAAATTGGAATGATTGGATTCATCCACTTTACTGGTCTCCCTCTCACTTACGATCCCAGGGGAATCTCTTAGGAACATAATATGAAGTGCCATATTTCAATAGAAGCCTTGGAGCACCAACAGAGGAGACTGTTTAAAACCTGGGCCAAAATACAAAGACTAGGTCAGGTTTTAGACCGATTATATGAGAGCAGCCTTAACAGTGTTTTAGATACTTTGTCCTACAACTTGAAAATGGGAAGGTGAATGAAGTTATGTAGTTGTTACAACAGTTGACTAATTTGTCATAATGACCTGGAAATTCAAACTGCATTAAAATTTATCACCACAATAGCTAAAGGAGAAACCATGAGGATTTTAACATGAAATAAATCATTACTTTCAACACCACATTATACTCTTTAATTATGCACGCCTAATGTTTTTTGGTCAAAGAAACCTAAACTGAATCCTTAAACTCAGCCAAGGAAGTAAAAAGTTCAAAGAAGCAATAGTATCTCGATAAGGCCTTAAACAGGCCAATGCAGCTCCTTGTGAGTTTCTGTAACTGTAGAAAAAAGCAGGTTTCTGACATGTCAATGTAAAAACCTGAGGATTAAAAAAAACCCAGTTTCATGAATAAATGTGTTAAAAAGGTCAAGACTGACACATTACATTCAGTTTCTTCAGATGTGCTACTATGCATTACAGAGTGCACAAGCTGCTATTTACCTGTTATTGGCACATATTTCTATTTTTCTAATCTGAAGCTCCATGCTGGCACAATAATTAGTCTTATAGTTAAAGGGTTTTTCTATAGTGATGACTTCTTGAATGTGTCTATATTCTTGGCATTGGTCATGTTCCTGAAGCTCAGCCACTTTTCACAAGCAGAGCAATTGTCCACCTTTGATTGAAAAACAGATTTGTGCATCACACACAGCTCACATCCCATAAACCTCTCATCATCCCATCATCCCCCACAAAACAGAAGAGGTTTATATAATAGGACATATCTTGGGCGGCATACAACAAACAGGAGACTGGCAGTGGATACATGTCGTCTTTCAGTGAGCAGAAAATGCATTTACTTGGGAAATGAAGGGGAGACTTTCAATTTCTTAAAACCTATTTCTTGTCAACACTGGTGGTTAAATATTTCATGAGCCAGAGTGTGGAGCGGCTCGGGGGAGCTGCCTGTAAGGAGGTTTTCACGCCAGTCTGACTGATGAGGGGATATTTCCCGAGCTGCTGTCCCATATGCTGTAACCTGATCATACCCTCCCCTTTATACAGCGGGGCAGCTGTCAGTAGTGCCTGCCTGACACAGCCACCACCATCAAAAACCCCAAAATGCGCTCATCAGCCAAGGACACGAGCCACAGATTTGCACCAACACAACACCAAACTATTTTTAAATGTATTTGAACTTGTATTAGAACTATAATGTCATTTTCCATTAGCAACTGCTTCACTCTTTGCTCGCACCAGCATGATGCCTGCCTGAAGAAGAGTAATATGTCATTATTTGAAGTCTCTCTCAGATTTGAATTGAATGTCACAGCCAGAGCCTTGATAAAGCTTTCTGAAGCTGCTAACACCCTTGAAATATGTTCAAGTGATCTTGTTTTAAGACTTGGTTTCCCTCGATTTAAGTTTGAACTCAGCAGGGGATGCAGGCAAGATTTTTAAGACTTGAAACAGAAAATGGAAAAGATTTCTGAGACAGCAAGGACCTCCGTATAAACAAATTAATACATTCTTAAACGAGGTCAGACTCTTGTCCTTTCGCTTGATAATGAAAAGTTAAAAGAAGGAAAGGTTACAGAGCTGCATATCGAATTAAGAGTTGCTGCAGTACGCTCACTGCACAGATGGCGTGGCAAGATAGTAATGACCTCATCAGAGAGGAGACAGAAATTTGACTTTATTTTTTTGCCCAGAACAGGTGAGGTACAGCAAAAGTAATGACCACTGTGATGAGCCTTCTCCAGAGAAACTCTGGTCCTAAGCGAGGGGTTGGGGAGTGTTTGAAGTAGGAAGCTATGTGCCCTGGATGAATTTTTAATGGATGCTTTTTACTGTCTGAGCGTCTCTGGCAGTGCTTGTGTGATTTGTCATCGTTGTAGAGCTGCAGTCAGTCTGCCCGTGTCCTCTCCGCTGCAGAGCTGGGCTGGTGAGCATCTACAGGCGCTTGTGTTTGTGTGCAAGGGTCATGAGGGGGATGGAGTTCCCCCTGGAGCTGGAAATGGGTAGCTGGAGGCTTTGCTCCCTCCACAGAATTCATCATTTCAACACACAGAAAGCTTCTCTCCACTGACACCACAGGCCCCTTCAGGACCTGTTTGCTAGTCCTACTCGGTAACATGCATGATCGGCAAGAAACAAACTAGTGCGTGCACATAAAGCAGGGTTTGGAGATCAATTAAATATTATCATTAAAGCCCCATGAAGAACTTTAAATGGGAATAAAACTGAAACAATTGTAATCAAACATACATGTGTTTTTGGATAATAAATTATTGCTACGGTATAGCAGTTGTCCTGAACAAAAAAAAAACTTGATTTAATAATTCCTGTAATTCCTGCTCTCTATTTAATAATTAATGCTTGTGATTTAATAATTCGTGTGCATAGATTGCTTAATTCATGCTCTCAATTTAATAGCCTATTGTTTTGGCATAACATACCCACTTCCATGCTTTGTCTCTTGCTTTCCTATTGCCCTAACAATGCCACAAAGCTCCCTTAATAAAACAAATGTACAGTAGCTGTACTGGTAACTAGGCTGCCTCCTCTTCAAAATTGCAAAACACCTTCAGGTATCTTCTAAACCTCATTTAGAGTTAGTACAACCTCTGAATGATTGCACCGGCAACCTCTGCAGCTCTGTGGCTGCTGAAGGGCTTGAGCACCTCTATATCTATATTTTTCACTGCACCACAAATAATAAATAATAGCCTAAAAATGACAATGTGTTGGACCAACTTATGTTTTAGTTTGGTATAAAAAAAATATATGTAACTGTGTATCAGAAATTTAAACCAATTACATGATAATAACTTCCATGTACATACAGTTAAATATCAGCATGCATGTTAAAAGTGAGGCTAATTTAAAGTGCAGTGCCCAGCATGTACTGTTTGTGCTTAGCTTTTTTTGACAGCTAAGCCATCATACAAAATCATGCAAAAACAGCTGCATGGCAAACTGTAAAGTGCCATTGACATTCACAGGTCATTTTTAGTTTTTGGATTATTAATTCTCAAAATTATGACACACAAAAAAAGACTTGTTTCACAGTATTGAATGAAAGTATTCGCTAACAATATTTCTAATATCCCTAACATTTTTTGAAAAACTTTTTCTTTTCTTTAACCAGACCTTCTCTCTGCACAACAGAGGCTATCATATGCTTTAATCTTAACCAGGGTCCAGCCACCAGCTGTGGCCTCTGAGAGGCTGTGGATTTCAAACAGTTAAACCAGGTATGTTTAGGAGAAGCAACTGAGGGCTAAGAGGGAACTGCACTGGATAATATAAAAATAAAAGTTCATCACTGTCAGTAAACAGTATAACTCACTGCTCACCACTGCAGAGAGAGCACGGAGAGAGAGAGAGAGAGCTGCAGGCTGTATGGCGCATGCTCTTATGCTGCGTCACTGTAAACTCTGGTTTTATGCATGAGGTGATTTGGTTTTATGGCCAAAATGATGTGAACGGAGCTATCAGTGTCTTCAGTTCAGCTAACTGTCCTGAAACAGATGACAAAATGCGCGTTGAGATTACTCAAGGACTAAAAAGAATCCATTGTGGAGAAGACCAAATTAGTAATGTTTTAAACTAGCCACAGTCCACATATTTCATTTTATGGACTGGTATAACATTTTGGGAACATGGAGTTGGACCTTAAAAATGTTCTGACAGTCTTGATGGAACTCAGGGCTCATCCTGTGGACGGCTGCTTTTCCATAATTATATGACTGAGAAACCTCTGTGTTATGGCCTATACATCTGATTTGTAGAAAAGTACAAAATGTTACCATTAGACTGTGACCAATCCTGTTGCCCTGATGAAATAATTAATAACTATAAATAATTAATGAAGACACACTGCTGTACTACAGCGCTTAAAAATGCACAATCTTAATTTAGAGATGCTGGTGTTGTTCCTGCTGCTCTGTGATGGCTACAGGTATTTAATAATTGATATAAGTAAACAGATTATTTAGCAAGGTGAACACAACTTACAGGGGATACAGTGATTTAGGCAGAGGTCTGTGTGTGCTGCTGGCAACTCAAGCAACCAAACTGTGGCTTTTGTCTGAGAGCAGGAACGTGGGAAAAAAGGCCTGACGTTCAGACGCCTCATGTGAGGAGGCAGCCTTGTTAATGATACCTACAGTATATGTTTTCACTGAAGGGTGGCTTTGTGGCTTTGTTTAGATAGTAAGAGACACAGCTTGAAGGCTAGTGTCTCATGCCAAAAACAAACAGGCTATTAAATCAAGAGCCTGAATTAAGTAATCAATGGGCACGAATTATCAAATCGAGAGCACGCACTAAGTAATTCGAGAGCACGAGTTATTAAATTGGGAGCACAAATTGGTTTTTTTTGTTTTTTCTCCATGACACCTTCTGGACCTCGTACATAACAACCCCTAACTACTTTGGTTGAAAATGGTAATGTCAGGAAAAAACAGCTATGTGTAGGCTGCTGGAGTATGCAAAAAGTCTGTCTGGTCACCTCTAAAGGGAAGTCAGTGAGCTGGAGAGTGATGTGCAGTGTCCTTGCCTGGGGCATGTGTTCTGTCTGGTGTAGTGGTGTGGTTCATATGTGTGCATATATAATTTGTATGTGCGTGTACATGTGCATCTGTGAACATGTGTGCATGAATTGAGACTCAGTGAGGTTATAGGTCATCCTCATCATCCCCCTACAGCTATAGGTCAAAGGCCCATTGCACTTGGGGCTGTGTGGCCACTTGACACAGACATGGAAGCTCGGCCAGGACAACATTGCCACTTCTTGTTTCAGCATGGCTCTTTACCCCAGTCCTATGGTTATTTCGGTTCCTGTGTGTTCCCGGATTTAACATTCTCCGGTTTGGTCAGACAGGAAGATTTTGCAAAAACATTTGTTTCAACCTGTTATTTCTTTATTTATTCTACATAAAATAAAACAAATGAAACTTATATGTGCAACAAATTGGTTCTTGGTTTACCACACAGCCTAGCATGTCTGGTCCTTTTTCCTATTCTTTTATCATTCAGACTCTTTGTTGCATTTTGTATTGTGTGTATTTTGCTGCTGTGCTGCATAATGAACTTCCTCTTTTAAAACTGTGAATGGAATACATTTAAAAGGAGCTGTTTTAGTCTGCAAACCACTTACAGTACAACATGTTCACCCATTCATACACTAATGGCAGAGGCTGTCACGCAAGGTGTCAGCCAGCCTGAAAGTTTCTACCAATGGCACATTTCTGAACTCTGTATTTGTATCAGTAGTAATCAGTATTTTGCTCCAGAACAACACTAACTTGCAGACAGGAGGAGCCAAGGCTGGAACCATGGAGTTTGTGAGTGGTGCACAACCCAGTCTACCTCTTGAGCCAAAGCGGAGTCACAAAGACCTGACCTTACCTGAACTATTTCAGTCAGTTCATCATGACAAATAACACATTCAGAAAGTTTACGGACATGGGCTCAAGTAAACACAGGAAACAGTATTCAGTCTGAAAGCTGGCAGTGGAGTCCCAGCAGAATGCTAAATGCCTGTAGGCGCTAACTGCCTTTCTCTACCTTAGTATCCACTGCAGGTCCTGTGCATCTAAAAACTGGCATCATGGAGCCACAAACGTGGATCAAAACTTGAACAAGGACCATTAGATCCAGACTAAGAGCTTCCAGCTACAGAAACAATATAAGCATCCTGGAGACCAGGGTCAGTCAAGGAGACTGGTGTGGGTTGAGAGACAGGAAGACACATGCCTGCTGCCCGGGTCAGAGAGGTCGTACCTGAGAGATGTCCATCACAGCATCGCAGCTGAGAGGTCGGGCAGAGGTCAGGTCATTGAAGCCCAGAAGAGTAGAGATGATACCATTCTGATCAATCCTGCGAATCATGGTCCCATCCACAAAGAAGATTACGCCGTACTTATCCACCGTAATGCCTGCAGATAAAAAGTCGCCCAATGAGCAGAGGGGGAAAATATCCATCAGTTCTTTTGTTTATCTGTGACTTAATGTGAGGACAGAGCACCACTAAAAGGCAATTAAGCACGATTCGCTGCAATAAAAGTTAAAGACAAATCACGGCAATGAAAACGAACGCAAGGATTGATTTTTCCGATCAATAATGGAGAACAATAGAAACATCAAAATGGATGAAGAGTACTGTATATATTGATTCAATTACAACAACAATTTCATCAATACAGTCTCTTTCTCTCATGCTCCCTCAGCCTCAAAAACAATGCAACTGAGAATACTAACCTTAGACACACAAATCTGTGTTTTTCTATTACTTCAGGGTCTGTCAAACAATATTTGACCACCTATGAACATCCAGTCTACAGTAATTACAACAAAATGTTCTATTTTCAACAATTGGGCTATACAATGAATGTTGCACATTTCAATGGGACTTGGAGTGGGAATGGAGTGTTATTTCGGTACACGTGATTCACAATGTCATCCCGACAGAGGGCAAAAAGTAAGCATGTGATCGAATGACTAATGCACCATCCAAATATGGAAGCAGCAAGAGAAAACAAGACCCCTGGAAGCACATGGAAAGGCATAGTATAGAAAAATAAATTAAGTTTTAAAATAACTGGAGCTAGTGAGATATATGCACATAGTTAGTGATGGAGGTAAGAGAAGAGAATTTAATGCTGGAAAACTGAAGTATTGATCTAGCCTCTGGGACTACTGCATTCAACTATCAACTGCTCTAGTCTGCTTGAAAAGAAAACAAACCCCCAACTGACCTGAACCTGCTCTCTACACTGATAATAACAACATTCATACAATACCTCGCGGGTTAGTGAGAGTGGCCTCGACGGCTTTTCCTCCATCCCCGCAGCGAGTGTCATCATACGGGAGACACTGGTCACCGGTTCCCGCCACCAGCTCCAGATTCTTGGCCACATCTTTGACAACGTTCAGAGATTTCACCTTGAACACCTTCCTGCTGCTAGTGTCCGAAAGGTACACAGCACCGTTCACTGGACTGGTGGCCAGGTAGTACTTATGAGCGGGGCTATTGCTGCAAGAGGGGGAAAAGAGAGGAAGAAGCCCAAGTCAATAAAGCTGGAGGGGCTACAGTGCTTTCAGTGAGAAACATTGTGTAATACAATTAAAATGGATTCAAAAGCCATTTAGAGAGTCAATTGGGCACAATTACAGTTTAAACCAAGGACATGGAAAAAGAAAAATAGAATGAGATTAAACATGGCAAAATAGAATGAGATTAAACATGACATAATGGCGGAGCTTAGAACCCATCTACAATACAGTCAGCTTAGTTAGAAATCCCTGTTGTCAAAAGGCAGTGGAAACTCTGCTCTTCTGAATATATCTGTATAGACATATACACAGTAGATGTATTTGAATACTGTATACGTATTTATGGATACAGATACAGATGTCTTCTTTCATTCAAATTACTGAAACACTACTAATGCTGGAGGGGATCCAGAGTTAGGAAAACAAAGAGAAACGAGGGTCTACTGGGACTCAGTCAGTGTGGTACTTGGGATCCTTTGACAGAAATCCTAATTACTCCCCAATCCCTGACCCAAGAAATCTCTGTGATATCATCTGAAAACAACACTATGAAACCACAGTCTTTACAGTAGCAGTAGCCTGGTTAATGCTAGAAGAAGTACAAACAAGTATGTTTTCTGTTTCCCATAGGGACTTTTTTTATTCAGAGGAATACAAATGCGTAGCTGAAGCAGCGATCCAAACACACTATGCATCCATCAGGCACAGGTTCCCGCACAGAAAGAATATGCTATTAAACTTCCAAACAAGTCAACAAAGTAATCCTTCATATCCACAGGAGGTTGCCCAACCTGACAGACAGACAATAGAGCCAAATATAACCAGTCCTGCTGTGGCAGGATGCATGCAATCTATTGGCATACTCCAGACAGAATAGGTGTCAGAAAACAAAGATAACTGTAGAAGAATCCATAGCAGTACAAATGAAGTGGCAAAGAGAGCTATTTCCATTAAAAATCTGCTCCTGCTTACAAAATACACATAATCTACTTCTGAAAAATCAAACTATGACAGATCGTGACTAAAATGCTTAATACCAAAAGCCACTACACACTACTGGATGGTAGAAACTGTGGGCGGGACCGATCTTATTTTTGAAGTCAGGGATCTGACTGTCACATTTGAGGGACTTGTCTGCGCTCCCATAAATGCGGCACATGACACAGATGGTTTTTGGATAAGAATTCCTTTCTCTAACATGTTCTACCAACGTGACAAACAGCTGACTGAGCCTTTTCAAACACTTCTATTAGTTGTTTAATTGGCTGTAAGAAAATGTTTCAACAACAGTTTGACTCATTTATTAAACCGATAAATCATTTTAACTTTTGTCACGCAAAAATGCAAAACATTGGCTGGTTCCAGTTTTTAAAATGTGCTAATTTGCTGCTTTTCCCAGCTGTAAATAGATGTGTTTTGACTGTTGATCAGACAAAAAAATAATGGATTTGTAACCAGTTTAGCAATGTGGTGGTTAGTGCCACTTTACAGATGACCAGAGTTATCAGGGCAGGATACAGCACAGTTCTGCCAGACCTGATAAGCATTATGGAGAAACCTGTCAGCAGGGCGTCATTCAAAGTGGATTAAGACTGAATTTCAACTATAACCTTGAGGGTTCTTTTAGGGCTTATGGTCGGCATGACAGTGCCAAAGCTTATATTTTTATAATACAACGAGAAGAAAGACCAGTGGGTCTGTGGAATTGTCAACTCCAGTATGTAATTTTAAATGACAATTGACCTTCAGTGAATCAGTGATGACAGGACACTGCAGCAAACCTCAGGCGCACATGTCACAATCAGCCCACTGACCGAGTTGACTGATATGTTGGTCTG
The DNA here is from genome assembly GCA_008933995.1 of Datnioides undecimradiatus. Lineage (NCBI taxonomy): Eukaryota > Metazoa > Chordata > Actinopteri > Lobotiformes > Datnioididae > Datnioides > Datnioides undecimradiatus. Next base: position 4,839,508 of record WARS01000008.1, read on the forward strand.
CAGTACATTCCAGGTACAACCAGCTGACTTAGAAAAACGACTGCTGTCTTGGAGTAGGTCAGTAGCGAGCCTCAATAACAGGATTCCTCTTTGCATTCTATCTGCCATGTGCAATCAGCTGATACCTTATCTGCTCCCGGTTGCATGTAGAACAGTGTTGGTCCCCCACCGTGTTTGAAACTATGAGGCGTTATTCCCTGACCTTGAGCTATGGCCACATAGTCCATCTATATTCACTGACAACATCTAGTTTGTAGAAGATAATTGGATTTTGCTGCATGCTGGCATGGCAATGGAGGAAATGTTGTTGGAGTGGATGGGGACATCCTTAGTAGGGGGTCAATGAACACTGTAGTGAGATCACCCACCTCCCAGTCCTATCGCTAGCTCACACATGAACAGGAGGCAGCCACCCGTTTTATACAGACTCATGCTGTGTTTTCCAGGATAAATCTCCTCTTAATATGCAAATATATCTGGAGTACTGAGACCAAAGGGACAGAGCTTTGACATTTCTTCGCTTTTGCGAGTTAGTGCATGTGAGCATATTAACATTTTTCTCAGTACAAAGACTTTTGAGATATCAAGACTGAGAAAAGACAGCTACAGAGAGCCAGGAAAAGCGATAGAGAGCCTCTGAGTGTTTTGTTAATGTGATCATTTGGGAAAATAGAGGCCAGTGACCAGCATTACTTGGCTTTCCACTGTCAGTTTGACTACATGTTCCCTGGTTGGAGTCATGACCCTGTGATAGAAAATCAATCAATAGCCCTTTACCTGAGACATGGTATCTAAAGACAGTACACAGAGATTTCCCTCACTGCCACCTGCCAGGGAAAATTGGATTTTTGTATCTTAAGCCAGTGATTAAATGTTCTCCGAGTTGCCATTTTATTACGCTCACCTAACTATGTAAATAAAATCTTTTTGAAACTTTTCATATTCAGGCTTTCTATTGACACTACCAGAAAGGTGCTGATTGAATTAGGAGATCTTTTTTTTTTATAATGGGTAGTATGTGGTGCAGTAGTAGATATGTATTTTATCAAATGGAAAGGTTTGCTTTACAAATTATTACTTTACAATAAAATTCAGTTCAAAAGCACCTTAAACTACAGTCTCATAATGAGAAGAGAATTACATTAACACCTCTCTGACAATGTCAGGAAAACTGAAAATGCTGTTTTATAAAAGACTGTTTCTTGTGTTAGTGTTAGGCTACAGAGTGTACCTAATAAAACCAGTTTCACGTAGCACTTTGAGAGGTTGATGTTCCCTAAAAGATGGCAATCCATCTGTGTAGATATACATTATTATATATTACTATATTGACCAACACCTGCTGTTTTGGGTTAATAATATCAAATATGTAAAATAGTAATGACCTTGACCTTCTTTATCAATACTGAGGACCTCTAATAAGTCAACAATCACCTGCATTCTCTCTTTGCACCACACCAGTGAACAAGACACTGAACCCAGATATTAAGTAAGCTCTGGAGACATAGTTAAACCACTAAATCTTCAGCTTTATGAAGATGAAAATTACAGTCAGAGATATGATCTCAGGTACTTACGAGTGCATTTCTTAAATTGGCTCTAAAGGTCATTTCAGCATCACATATGTGAAACTGAAACCCTTTTCCACATTTAATCAAATATCATTTTGCTTACCTATGCCTGAAGTCTTTATTTCTGTTTGCCAAATGCAGCAGAGAGTGAAAGAGGAGGAGAAAGTAGAAGAAATGTTAGTTGTTAGCAGACAGATTTTAAAAAGTCAGCTGTTAGTAGACAGAATTGATTAACATAGAATCATAACAAAACCTTAGATATCCTATCAACTCAAACCTGTCTTTGCTGAGAAGAACAAAGAAATTAATCTTATCCTAGAACGTCCTCTGTTAAGACCCCGTTATATCCTCTTCAGCCCATTTTAGAGCCAAACTCCAGCTGATACAGGTGGATGAGAGAGGTAGGACCATCAATCCTGGGCCTTTAGGGCATTTCTGTCTATCTCAATCGACCTCGGTGGTTTATGACCTGTGTGCAAGCCCATCTGAGCTCATGGTCCTAAGTGAATGTTAGTAGGCTACCCCTCCGTTACCTGAGCTCCAGGACACTGGTGACATTCCCCGTGGTGAAAATCCTCCTCACATAGTTGAAGTCGCCCACGTACAGACTTCCATCTGAGCCACAGGCCAGAGCCACGGGAGCCAGCAGCTTGTTTCCGTCAGCAAGGCCATTACAGCTGGGGCAGGAGATGCTGCGCCGGCGCCCGTTCCCCATCACACTGCCGATTACAGGGGGCTGCTGGGAGATGAAGACGTTCTCCCCGTTGCCCATATGAAGAATACCTGATGAGGATACAGGAAGGAAACAAGTAACACCTGCAACCTGTTTAGGTAGATGAGTACTGCCAGCTGGTTTTGACTAATTTTAGCAAGTTTGGTAACCAGTGGTGTGCTTAAACAACAGGCAGTTAAATCACCATTATCTAATCTTTGTTGATAGCAAACTGTTTTCTACTGAATAAGGAAATACATCAAGGTTCTCCAAGGACAAAACATTTTAGAGAGGCATTGTTATACAGCTGATGAATGAATGAGAATGTAATAATTAACATAGAGCACTTGAAATATGTTACCAATGGCAGATAACTTCTTATTTCATGTTAAATTTACATTGTAGGACGCAGTTAACATGCTGTCCATGTGTTATGATGTCCAAAACCTATTTTATAAAAAGATTTTATAATGCAGTTAGCAACTACAAAAATATGAATTATGTTTCAAGTATTAGCAAATGTTGAGTGCACTTTTAACGACAGTGGCTATAACATGTTTATGTTTTAGCTTTATGTTTTACTTAGAAAAGAAATGCTGCTGAAGGAGCTAAATACACACCTTGATGCTGCCATCCACACTTGCTGTAATTTTTATAAATAGAAGCTGTCAGCAAGAGCATTCTTGTCTGGTGTGTAGGGACACATCCAGGGCTGTATAATATGTTTGCAAATTCCACATCAGAACATTTAATCAAATAATTAAGATAAATGCCTTCTTGGTGTGTGTGTAATAATGTGCAATGCAGTTAATAAGTGGGAGGCAAAAGCGTTTATAATGGGGTGCCCTTGTTGCTGTGTTTCTGTTGGATGGGCAAGCAGGCAACTGTCTGCTAATACATTACTGATGAGAACTTAGTAAGCTGAGACCATTCCAGTGCTCTGATGCTACAACTCTCTGTCTCCTAGTAGTTTAAGATTGCTTAATGAAATTTAAAATATATATTAAATGAAGTTTTTAAAACAGACTAAAAGTCAACACTTGGAGAAGAACGCGATGTGATTTTGCATAGGTCTGTCTGCGTGTGTGTACCGCTGCCAAACGAAGCCCTGAAAATTGCTTCGCGTGCCCGGGTTTGCAATAAGAGGTGGTTTTAGCGGATGGAAACACAGGCACAATTTCACGCCAAAATGGGGACCAAAAAGCCCTTGGCACAAGTGGAATCTCTTGGAGCTAGAAAATTACCACACATGCACAATCACAAAAATGGACTTGCCCTGATTAAAAATGGTATTGTGCTTGCCTTTTTACCTTCACTGGCTCTGTGAATGAACAACAATAATACCGTCAATATACAGTTCACATGCAGTGATTCAGGCATGCACGCATCCACACACACATGCACTCTATGTTTCCATTAGTCTTGCCAATCTGTTCTTGGAAAATGTTCAAATATGTAAATGTAAAGATGTTTCCGCCGCCCAATCAATGTAATCATATTTGAAATTCAGCATCTGCATGTCTGCGGCAGTTTTTCCACTTCTGATGGTTCTTGGTGACCTGAGTTCTTTGAGCTGCACAACATTTGGTCTATCAGAAAAGATCAGCCAAGCATCCCCATCCTGAGACGTGATTTAATCTTAGGGGCTGCTGCTGCTGGGAGCAGCAGACTGACAGCAATTAAATTAGGGATGATTCTAAAAATGTTGGGCATGTACAAGACATTGAGGTGCCAAAGGGGAGGATAGGGTAGAGAAACTGGCAGAGGAGGAGGTGAGGGGACAAGGAGCAGCTCTTTGCCTCCTCCGGACAGCACAGTCAGACTCAGCATGCTTAGTGTGACAGATCAAAGTGCCACCTTCCTGAGCATTTTTCATATAAGTATGCCTCATCTCCTCTGATGAGGCCCTCCAGATACAAACAGACTGTGAAGCCAAGCTAGTGACAGGTGCTGCCCAAAGTTTTTCTCTCTTCATTCCTTCTCCTGCCTTTTAGTAGTAATTTGCTGGCAATAAGAAAATTGACCCCCCTCACCTAAAAATGGACAGTGGTAATAAAAAAGTCAGAACTATCTGAGGCTACATAACACTGCTGAGGCGAAAAAGCCTTGAAATGTTGCAGGCAGGGAAGACAGTTCAATGTTACACTAAAAGCATCATCTAAGGCAGTGGGTGGACACGGTGGTACTTATGTGCACTCTTGGGCTCATTCAGAATGATATGTGTAAAATACAATAGAGATAAGCAAACTGAAAACCTACACTCTGAGATGTTTACATATTTTATTACAGTTTTTACAAATTTTATGACTGAGTCCTAATTTAACAAGTTTAAAATACTGCTAGTTCAGCCAGATGCTTTTTTCTGATTAAATAAGTGTCTTTACATTTGATGATATTCACGTAAATTGGTGTTTTGCATTATTTTGTTTCTTAATTGCTGACACAAATTCCTCAGATAAGTACAAATGCAGTACACAAGTGCATCTAGCTTACAGTGATGACTTACAAAAATCAAGTGGAAGAAATATTGTGTTGAAATTAAGATTAATAGTTTAAAACGATCTCTTGGGTAGGCATTAATAAACAAGTGGCTCAGAATAGAAATTTAAAAAGGGTTGCCATGTTGACTCACCGCTTTGGATATTTAAAGCGTGGTGCTTGTCTATAGTCCATCCTCCCAGTTTGGAAGCAGTGGTTTCATAGCCCTGCAGAACGGCAGTCCTCTTCTCCCATAGAATAAGGTCTGGACATGACTCATACTCAAATCCCACAGATACTAAGGAAAGCAGCAAATGTAACACTAGAATTAGCAAACCACATATGCTCTGGATCAAACCAAAAAATGGGCATCAAATGCAATCCATACTTACCAAAAGCTTCAGACAAGCCATAGACCTTCTGGCTGTAGACATCAGCCTTGTCCCACACAAAGTCATAGGAGAGGTTTGGAGCTGCAGGAAACCACTTTCTGAACAGCCTGCCTTCCACAGCCACCATGAGGTGAACTTTCATCAAGTTGAAAGGGATCGTGGAGTGGGTGAGGGTCACCCGCAGTATTGACTTGTAACCTGGGGTCCGACTGCTTAAATAGCCAAGTTTCATATCTGTCCCCGGTATAGCCACTTCCTCCTGTAGAGACTATGGACAAAAAAAACAAAAACAAACAAGTAAATTAAAAAAAAAAAAAAGCTTACTAATGATAGAAAGCAAACATAAATCCTAAAGCTAGCTGACATCAATTCTGAATCCTGAAATGATTATAATTCTAAATCCTTCAGTGTTTACGGTAGGATTAATAACTTGCCTCTGCATGTCCTTTATTTCACATACAGATTATCAATTTGTCATTCCTTTGGCCGGTGGCCAGTATAACCTTTGTCACATATTTTTCATAGCCTTGCCTCCAACCAAATATGCCGACCCATGGGAAGATTAGAAACATCAATTAGAGGACAATTATATTCCTGTGTTGCAGGGGAATCCGATGAAGGATTTCTTCATTATGTACTCCAGTGAGTATATTTCATAATTGATTTAATAATAGCAAGTCCTTCATTAGGACAATAGTCTTCTCTGCAGTCCATATGACAATGCCATCAAAGGAGTGCCCTTGGGCTCAGTGCTCGCACAGTCCGATAATATATAGAGTAATAAAAGTTAGTTTAGTGAGAGACAACAGTGTGGCCTTAGGAAATTTCCACTGTGGTCAGACCTGTAACCTCTTGATGATACAACAGTAGGTCAGCACTCAGACATTGTACAGTGTTAGCATTTAGGATCAAGGGTCGACACCACTGGTCTGGTTGACCAGCTCTGCTCTGCTCTGACTGAGTCACCTCTTGTCGCCTGTCTTCACAGTACAGAACAAGATGTGAAGTAACAATTAAAACAGCTACTCAAAGCGACGTTGGTCAGAGGACATGTCACTTACAGTGTGATGTGTTTCTTTTTAAAAGTGGAGCTATGCCTGGTAGCTTGATCACAATTTCCTTTTAATAAGGACAAGAGTAAATTGAATGATGTCCCTGTATGATACTCTCACAGCTTAAGGAACAGCAAAGAAAGGGCTACTAAAAATAGACTGGACTGCGTACTAAATTCTCTGAAATGCCATAAATCTTATGAAGCAAAGTGGGAGACAAAGTAATTAGAGAAGGGCACAGAAATGCCTGCTAGACATCCAGTAGCCACACATACACCTGCAGACACAAGTGTGTGCTTGCAAGACACAAAAACATCAAGACAGATATCAAAAATCTATACAGTCATGAAATATATATATAAAAAATCCTTTCCAGTGGTATTTGTATGTTAAACCTAGGAGACTACAACCCCGGAGAAATTAAAAATGTCCAGGCTGTTTTCTCTGTGCGAGGTAATCATCATCACTCTGCAGTGAGACAGTACAATGCACACTGTAAATCGTCCAAGTTCTGCAGACCAATTACACTAGAGAGATAAAATCACAGCACTGCCATGAGCCAGAGTTACTATTACACTTGTGCCTGATGAATAGTCTTCAGAGTCTCTCCCAGATGTGTGGCATGAATCGTCTGGAGGAGAGACCCATGTAGATCACAACCTGCAGGGCAGTGGTGAGGTCCAGAGTAGTCACCTGGATTTCAGGTACAACAGTCCTCCTTTCAGAGCAGGAGCCAGCAAATGCGGTGAGCGGAGCCGGGGACACCACAGGACTGGGCCTGGTAAAGCTGCTGAGGTCACAGCTGGGGATGTCATTCTCCTCATGCCGCATGACGATGGTATCCATGACAAAGAAGCGTCCCCATGGCAACCACAGAGTATGCTCCTGGGTGATGAATGGCGCACGCTCAAAGTGCAGGGCTACGGCTATGCCCCCATTGGTCACCAAGTCAAAACTGGAACACAGACCAGCATAATGTCAGAGAGGATGGATTTTGATACACATACAGTGAAGACAAATTTTATATTTATATTTATATATATATATATATATATATATTTTTTTTTTTTTCCCCATTTAAATAAATACTGTGAAAACTCCATTAGCAATGCATGTAATCTGTTTTGTGTTGAGGATTAAACCATGCCTCAATTAGCTGTGAATATAATGTCTATTTTATAATTAAGTGTTGTTACAACAGATCAAAAAGTGCTAAATTTATGTTTAAATAAATCAAGGCTGTTAAGAAAGGATGCTATTTTACTATTTAGCATTATCTTTCTAGCACACACAAGCTGAAAATAAAACAGGATAGTTAATCTCAATGTTAGAAGAACATCAATTAATTATTGTCATAATGTGTAGATTTTATTTGAATGATTGGAAACCAGTAGATGCACGCTTTAAGTTCAGGCATGACTGTTTCCCCTTCATGCGTACGTAATGTACTGCTCCTGTGCTCACATTTATCTATGAGAGAGAGAGATTTGTGCTGCAGGATGGAGGCAGCCACCACTTCTCTATCGATCCCTTAGATGAAGGCTGTCCACTCTAACATCAGTCTAAAAGCTCTGCAATGCAATCCCATCCACTGTTGCATTTAAGGGCCTCTGCCTCTGGTCTGACCTGAGTGGGTCTCAGTAAACAGGCTGCACTCTGGCAATTTCATCATCTCCAACTGCTGCATGTGACAACAGCATGCCTGCACCTGCACTGGACTGCAGCTCTTGTCACTTCTCTCTAAGAGCCAATTAGCACCTGGTCACCTATGGGCCCCTGGGACAGAGCCTCATCCTCACACGGGAAGCATCTTTTCCAAATTACAGGTAAGGAAGCAGGTCCAAATAGTGGCCTCTAAACCAGGTAACCTCCCTCTTGGTTTGAGCGTCTATATAAAGAATCTGCTCAGTTTAACTTCCCTTGAGGGTAAACATGCGATTGGCTGTGGCAATGAACAAAAGTTTGTTCCACCCTTGGTGTTTTGCCCTTGGCCGGGTGTGAATAGAGTGTGTTTGTCCAGCAGTACTGTGACTGCAGAGCGGATGGCGGCTGTGATAGCAGTTCCCTTGTGCTGCCGGGATCCATCAGTAACCATACAGCTACAGTGGGTCAGTCTGCATGACACCTGGCAGGCTCAGGCTACACACGCTCAAAACACTTCTGGACAGATACTCATGGGCAGCGTGGCCAATCGATGAAGGGATTCACTGGCTGTTATCAATCATGACAACAGCCTTAAGCCATGTGACAAAACTTATTAAGCTACCTACAACAGCCTTGCTTGCTTATGCCCCCAGGGAATGCATCAAGCTCAAAGAGTTAAGCCTGCCAATGAACTTGGCGTGCCTCATACAAATTATACGCAATCATTCCTCTGCCAATGTATACTTGTGGTGAACTCTACTTTACAAACCAAGGATATTGCAAAAACTTTGTAGGAATGAATGAAGACTGTAGACACGCACAGGTGAAAGGTGTGGTGTGCACTTTATGTATGTATGTTCCTCACCTCAGTTAGATCCTCATTTATGAAAGTGGCATCAACTATGGTGCAGATTCACGTGTAAACATTACGAAAAGTTACTAACGTGTTAGTGTCTACTTTGTCTACTTATACCGTGAAACAATATACATTTAGAACATTTAAACAACAATAAAAATACAATTACTACTTCTACTACTAATAATAACAACTACACATGAGATGTCTCCATTATACATTGGGACAAAAGTTCAGAGTACCCTTGCCAAGTAGCCAAATGTACTCTGAAGTTCCTTTCCCATGGCTTTTGTAGAGATCTTAGTGAGCAGCTAATAATGTAATAAGCTGGAATCCACATCAGCAGTTTACTCATTATTGGAGAAAAGCATAAAAGGGAACAGGTGTGTCTCAATGCTCACTCAGTCAGAAAATGGCTACACAGCTGTAAAGAAACTAAACTAACCTCTTTTGTTTAGGCCAGAAAACTTTTCAAGATAGTGGAAAAGGTAATTTAAAAAACTAAGCCCTTGGACAATAAAGAACACATCATAAAAATGAGTTGAGACAGCTTTCCCATTTCTAAGTGGCTGAACAGGTGCATTTCTGATTTCACGCTGCACTGAGCCAGTTTACAGTGATTGCAGGGGAGTTGCAGGAGACTGGGCATGTTTACACGGGAACCTGGGAGATGGAGTAGTGTTTACACATATGCTGGAAGGGAGAAAAGAGTATAGAGCTTTGCTAAGGAAAAACTGAGTGATGCATAAGAAAAATGGGACACGCATAAATGGGAAAGGGATAGAGATGAGGGAAGCCAGTGCAGTGGAAAGGACATGAGACCTGGGCTCAAGCAAAGTACAGGAAATAAGTGAAAGAGTAGTGCCCAGAAAGGAAAGGCTTAAGGGCAGTGGGAGATTGGAGGAGGAAGAGCGTGAAGGGATGAAGTGCAGATGAAATAAGTGAGGAAGGTGAAGATGATGAGGTGGAGATGAGAGATTTTTGTAAAACCAGGAAGAAGGGGAGACTGACAAGAAGATGGAAGAAATGAGGAGAAACGAGATTGATCAAGATCAAACCAGCTCTAGGATGCGGGCCTTTAGAATGTCAGTGACTGATAAAAGTGTCAGGAGGAAGTGGGGCTTGGAGAGCAAACACCAATCGTGCTGTGCTGTGAAAGAGCGGCTTGGCTTGCCACAGGGTCTTACTAACACTGACTACTTTGAGATATACAGGGGGATTTGAGGGTTTGTGATTGCGTGCTGTATGTGTGCGCAATCTGATCCAAAAACATATTCAGAAAGGAGCAGTGATTATAGAGACAATATTAGCCTAAGTTCTTCTCTTAGCCCTTTGTCTTTCACTAAGAGAAACACATTGAAAACAGTCTGAGGTTTTTGTCTGGATTTCTCTAGGAAACTCTCCTGGTGGCAAAGCAGCTGGCACCGAGTCACTCTAAGAAAGCCAAACAGAGAACTCAGAGTTTTTCCACTTCTTTTATTCGAACACTTTCAACACACAGCAATTTATCTTTCACCAAAGGGGATCTATTGGTACTGTGGCACAACAAGAAGCTAGAAGATAAATGTATTGACAGTGTTTCCTGTTTCTCACAGAGGCAGAAGATATGTGCATTCGTCAGAGTAAGATAACGGTAATGATCTATGTTAATCAGTGCATGTAGTATGTATTATTTTACGGAAATAGATTTCAAACTAATTAAGGTTAGGGACAGGATTATTTTTTCACCCATGACATGGGTGCTTGAAAAAAGTTTTATTATGCTTCAACATGACAGGAGACAAACGCAAAACAAAATAATTGCAAGCATGTGGCTTTAACTTAAATGTCTCACTTAATTTTAATATCTCACACTTAATTCTCTAAATCTTCCACTGTCAAATAAATAATGTCCATCTGCACTATGTTTCATAGCCCCAGTGAGCTGCTTTGAATTGGCATATTTTATTCTTTCCCCTCCCTGCTGCTACTGAAGCATAACTTATGAGTGTACCAGAAGGGCTTTGTTTGATTTCTCTGGGAATTGAGCCGAGAACTCCAAAATTGGACCAAATGAAAGCACGAAGCAGATCAATGGCGGCACAGTTTGCAGTGGTAACTGTGTTTTTTCCTTCCACCATTAGAATTCAGCTCAGCTAAACAACACTATTTGACTATAATATAAATATCATTGTCACATCGGTGTACAGCATATTTAGGTAGCAGTTAGTGACATTTGCATTGCATACCCTGTTTCTGTCTGTGTTTGTCTGTGTGTGTGCCTGTGCAAAAATATAAACTGAAGGGCTCTTACCTTCCATCCTGCCTTGTGATTGTGTAACCATAGGAAGGGTTGTTGATGAAACTGATGTTGACTCCAACCAGCGGTGTCCCATCTGAGGTCACAACTTGTCCACGAATGACACAAGCATGGCTGCATGGGAGTGGGAAAGACCAACATAGTTACAATGAATAAGTTTCTTCCAACATACAAGTACACCAGTGCAACCCAATGTAAGCCAAAAACAATCAGTAAATTGTCTTTACTGGTGGTGCTGAAATGCATTGTATTCACGTTTTTCTAACGCAGTCAGTCCACCTCACATATGCATATATGGGTATGGATAGGAGAGATGTTGATGGAGTATGGTCACAATGAATTAATGCACACAATAACAGCAAACAGCCTCAACAGAAACAGCATAACCTAACACTACCGACAATGTCTCTAAGGGTTTTTCTACCCAGAATGGAAGGATAATGAGATAAGGAAGCTTTACTTTGTTTTTGCTCTAATTAAAAAAAGAGGATTTATCTTTTCCATTACAGAATACAAGGGAGGGAATATAATAGGACTGCAGATTGCGAGACTTGCTTGGCTGGTTATCAAGACCTCGACAGATTTCCAGACTGACATCAGGTCTCCAGAAGCTGCATAAATTAGATCTGATCATCAGTCCCCACCAATCGATAGTGGGAAGTCATCCAAATTCACCTTCTAATCTTACTGAACTGATGAGTTGAGACCTTGCTGTATCACGTCTCCCTCGTCGAGTTCTGCCCCTGTCATTAGCAAGGCCCAACTCATGGTCAGCCATCGTTTCTGTAATCGTTTGCAAAAAATCCTCTAACAAATGCCTCACTGCCACTTCTTCATCATACCATGGCTATTTTTAATACATTTGGGTCTTAAACACTGCCACGTACTGGAAACAATTAACACTAGTGTGTTAGTAGCTGCCCTCAACATGTCCTTACCAGAGGCAAGATCATTCACCCCACACTATCCTGGTCCCCAGGAACCCAGTTTTATGTTAATTAGGCCGTTTCCCCTTCAGAAGACCTTGGCTGTCCACCACTGCACTGTAAACAAGCAAGGAGATACTGCTCTGAATCCTTGAGCTCATACCCAAAGATCTATCCGGATGTATTTTCATAGAATTACCACTAAAGTTAACCCAGCACGGCCTGGCTGTCTACGATTAATCATTCATGCCGACAGTTTATTTTAGGGTCTTGTTTGAAGAGGCAATCATCCACATTTTCTTCAGATGGAACTGTGAAAGTGGAACTATCTCGTTCCTGCCTCTGTGAACCACATGGGGAGATGATTCCTCGCTGTCAAGACAAATGATTTAAATATTGACATCAAATACAACAGAAAGAAAGAGCAGCAAAGGAAGCGTGAAGCACCGGCAGAAGAAACCTCCCCTCCATACGAGACTTTGCTAGTCCAAGAGGATTCACAAAGTCAAAAGGGACTTCATAATAATATCTCCAACCTCCACATTATCATACATCATTCACAGAGGGTAAAGTGATGACACATGAGAAATAAACAGGTAAAGCCCATGGACTCAGCAAGAAATCACTCATAGTTTATCTTCTTTAAAGAGGGAGTATTACTGATAACAACACTTCTACTCGAGTCATGTATGAGGTGCAGCAATTTGTAATGTGATTTAGTACATCGAGTTACATTGCATGATCACTAGTGTGTGACTACTTGTAGGCAATTGTTCCCCCACTCTAAAAGGAAATTCAAGGTGGAGAGCCACACCTCTGACTAAGTTAAGGAGGTCCACAAGACATCCATTGCACATTACGGTTTGTGATTTACATGAGCACATAACGGAACTTCCAGAGAGCAATCCAAGTGTGGCAGGAGTATTGGGAGCGATGTACTGCTGTACAAGGTGACTATTTTTAGGGGCTGGCAGCCAAATTTAAATCACAGATGTGGATGCTTCACATGCACATCTTCAGCCCAGCTGCACATCAGATTTCTACAAACAGCACAGTCTCATAGGGGTTGGCCAAGATTAGTGTTACCAGTTCAGTACAAGTGATTGATAAGATGGTCACAATAACTGCTTTGTTGAATAATGGCCACAAAAGTATTTCTGCAAAACATTATAAGGTCACAGTGAAATCGACGTGTGACATTTGGATGTAAAATGTCATCACTTCCCAATTTTCCAATGAAACATTTGTGTGAAATTTAGTCAAAATTACCATATGAATTCTTGAGTTGTGGCCAAATATGTGTTTTGTGAGGTCACAGTGACCTCTGACCACCACATTGTAATCAGTTCATCCTTTAGCTCATGTGAATTTTGGTACATGAGGAGATGAAGTAATATTTACAGCTTATTGCAGCATTTTTTAATAATAATTCTACTGTTCTATCCATTTACAACTCCCTGCTCAAGTGGGTGTGTAGCTCTGGGAAACCTGCAATAAAACAGGACAACCAAAGTGTGAAACACTTAAAGTTGTTACACTATACAATTTGTCACAAAACTGGAAAAATCCTTTGCCAATGTATAATTTTAACAGACATAATAACACAATATAAAAAACACATGCAAGTCTTAAGTGTAGGAAACTATCGATGCACTGCTAACAAATTTGACCATCATCACAGCAGCAACAGAAAAATTATTACCCACTTAAAAGATTTGACTACAGGATAAACCCTGCTCCAAACATAAGCATGCCACAGCAGCCCTCTCTTTCCCTGCCTGCGTGCTCCTAAGCACACTGAAGAGAGTAAAATGAGAAGATGTCAATGTAAATTTTTAGCTCTCCTTGTATATAATGCTGATAAAAGGGATAGAGCACGCTGCGAACAAAACAAACAAGAGATTTTCTGACACTAATGGCCTTATGCTAATAAAAGAGTTATAAATAAAATAATAAAAGTGCAAGCCTGTAAATGAAGCAAGTGGATTTTGCTTCGCTATTATAAACCAACTATCAATCTTTGACCAAATTGTTCTATGGACAAAGTCCCTGTTTACTATTCTGGTCAGCATCCACCGCTGGGCCTTGGCAGTCTCTTGTATTATGTGTCATGGTGGAGAGTCGAGACGTTTTATGCAGTGGCAGATGCTTTATTCAGTGGCACCTCTGCAGCTTTTTGTGGTGGGAAACATCAGAAATAGCAGTCCAACATGTCTACTAGCATGAGGAAGTGGTTAATGGATCAATAAAGAGATGATCAAGTGACCAGCGCAGGGATATCAAGAAGATGCTGAGACCGTGCCTGTAAGGCTCATCTGAAGCCCAGAGCCCCCTGTCATAACCGCTCATATCTGTCAGTGGGTGGGGAATGAATACCAAGCATGAATAATAGATTATCACTGATATTTTTAGGTGAGCCGAGGCCTACAATCTTGCAGCTCATCTCTGGATTCTTGATTTTACTTATTTATGGCTGCATCTTCTTGTGAGAGAGACAAGAGTATTACTCAACCCTCTACACCTCATCCTCTGTCCAGTGAAGAACTGCAAAATGTTGAGTGGTTCTTGAAAGCCAGAAAAATGTCAATGAGGGAAAATGTCACAAAGAGTGTTACAAGTGCTTCTCAAGTGTCGGCTGATGCTACTGCAAAAAGTTCAGAAACGGGCAGAATATGAATCTGGTCAGAGTTGATGTAATTCCATTAATTTTTTGTCAAACTCATACAAATGAATAGATGTTGGATGTCTACTGATATAGGTAACTAAGGAGCAAATGAGCAACACCCTGAGTACTGACAGTCTAGAGATCTTTACACACCTGCATATCTCAACAAGCAGCTAAATCTAAGATGTGTGCTGTTGCAGATTTTACTAAAGGAAATGATCCTGCTTGAGGACACTTTTGAAATCGATTTCCCTTCAAGAACAAAGCAACAGCCCTGCTGGACTAAAAATAGGGATGTCTGCAACACCAACCTTCTGCCATCATTTTGAAAAAAGTAATAAAAAAAAAGGGCCTCCCAGCTGTGAAGTTTGTTTGAATTTTTTGCTGTTTTTGACACTGTTTTATAAAATTTTATAACCATAAAATTGAGTATTCTTATTTTATCTCAATTTATATTGTTTTGGCTGTTGTCTGTTTGTTTCACAGGAGTATAGTAAGCCAAGATGAGAGAGCTCCACAAGCAAGTGGGATGCAAATAAGATGACACAGCCTCACAAGCGATTAAAGATGAAAAGAGAAGGAGACAAAGGAAACGAGAGGCAGGGGAACCTTATGGGACTTTGACAGCCATCCTGCCTGATATGAAAGCATCTCAGATTCCATGGCTGGGGTGTCGTGAGCTCTGCCTCTGGGAGTGGGCCCCAGATGGATTACAGTAAAAGTAATCACAATATATGAATATGAGATGCTTTTCATGCCAGGGAATGCTCCTTGCTTTTTGCCACATCCTATGTTTGTCCATCATCATCTGTCCATCATCCGTCTAGCTGTGCATGCCACCATTCCCAGCCCATTTCAACCTCCATTGCCTATAGTTACTTCCCCTCCTGAGCACAAACATCTTGGTCCAAGTTAAAAAAAAACAAACACTTCACATTTGCTGAGAACCGTCAGTGCAATAACCATAGCATTGTAATTGCAATGGTGTACACTTATGATATAAAAAAACACTGATTGATTTGTTCTTGCATCTGAAATGTCATTACTTGAATTAAATAAAAAGTCATGCTAGCCTTAATGCACGCTCAGACTAGATCAGTGTTGAATCCAATGGAAATGAGCAGAGCTACACAACTGTGCATATGATCAAAGTCAAGCAACCCGAGTAGCTGAATTGAATTAAAGTGTGAAACATATTAAATCCAGCAATTAATAATTTAACTGACTCAACTGAATGAATATGATTTCACAAGAAAGTGATGCATGAAAAACAAATGATGATGCAGAGAAAAGATGATTCAATGTAATATTGATGTCAGAAATCCCCTCCCAGGAGAATAATAGCATTTGTCTTGTTACAGAATGTTGCACTGGGTTGTGTCTGGTGGGAGTAATAGACTCACTTTCCATCAAACGGGTTGGCTCCAGGGATGATGTGGGTGCTATCCCTGCCCACCAGGAAGTGCACCCGGTCATAGAAAGTCTGCAGGTTGCTCTGAACAGAGGACATCTGTGTCTCCTGGATGATGTCCAGGGGGTCCGGGGAGCCCACACACAGAGAGGTGGTGTGACAGGTTGCCTGCAGACAGCAGTCTGGATCCATGCAGTCCACCAGGCCATCTGACAAGGTCAAACAAGTCGTACACACCCTCTCATTAAAACAACAGCCTGGACCCACACCTGGCAAAAGAAACTAAGCACATATATTTTAGTCACTGACGGATTTTTCATTTTGACTTTTGTTTATTAACATAAATGGAGCCACGTTATGTACGTTAGCCCTGCCAAACAATTCAACACCTCTGGCGTTGCTTGTGGTTCTCTATCTCTAATTTAGATGAAATAAAACGAGACAGAAACGGCTGCTGTGCAATGCACTTTACTTTGCTGAAGTGGGTCATAGGACTCCCTACCCTTTTCTTTCAGGGGCCTATCTGGCCAGATGGGTGATAAAAATAAACCCTGCTGTCAGGAGTCAGTCAAATCCCCAGCAGCACCCTGTCTTTGCCAGTGAGAGCCCTATGGTCCCTGCACAGTGATGGGGAGACAAACAGCCCCTGCATAAATAAGGGATGCTAGCGCATAGCTCAAGCCCGGAATGAGGTCTGGAAGAAAGGAAGTCACGTCTTCCACTTGGCCTCAAGAGTGGTGCAGCCCCCTGGCTGGCTCTGTGTGTGTGCTTGGCTCTGCTCGGGGCTAGTTAGAGGGCAGAGCAGGGACTTCCTCCTGGGGCCAGCGCATGCTCGGGGCCTCAGGCCAGCTACTCTGCTCTTTAATAAAACCTGTTGTCCAGGTGATTGACTGGAAGCCATTCCTCATCCTCACCTGCATAAGAGTACAACTGAGCCTGGAAAGCATAAAAGTGGTACAGTATACTCTCAAGAACAAAGGTGGTTAATTCTATAGTCATATCATGTCTAGTTAAGAGTCCCTGTTGATGCTTGGCCAGTGTCAGAAGGCACTGCTGTGTGTTGTTTGTGATTTTACCTCCATCGTTGTCCTTGACATCACTGCAGGCAGTTTCCATAGAGGTGTCACAGCCAGTGCCCCTCCAGCCCAGCTGGCACACACAGTACCAGCCATTGTTACCCAGAGTGCACCTACCATTTCCATTGCACAAACCAGGACAGCCCTCTGTGTAACAAAAAAGGACAAAGGCAGAGGTCGGCACAGAATATCAAATAAAGCAGCTTTAATGGCGGGCACATACTGTGTATTGTTTGTGAACAAGCACAATAGAACAGTGACGATAATGTGGGCTTGTTGATGACAATGGTTTGCAGCTAATACTTCTCTGACGGCAATAGACTAAAGTCAAGATTTTAAATGGATGAAGGTGGCTATAATGACCCTCAGCTGAAGTTGATTAATTTGATACACCTTTTGTGAAGCTTCTAATATCCCTTTGCAGTAAAATCAGATAAGAGGGATCTTCTAAATCAATATCCCCTCATTACTACAGTAGATTGGCCTCCAGTATCTATAGAACTACAGCAGGGTAATGAGAGCAGTGGTGTATATGATGGCATTCCTACACATAATTGGATCTGGTTTTATGTGATTTTTGAATGTGACCATTGTGATGATCATAGCATTACTGCATCTCTCATCTGCATTACAGAAGCATGGAACAAAATACCATGAATTACTGAAAAAATGGTCCATATATATCATTATTTGTGTTCTTGTTTGATAAAGCGTCTCCAGAAATCAGTAAGATCCCCCCTTGCACTAGGATGTGTATTCTGACATAAAGAGAAAAAGAAGTAGGACGTTGATGAGGCTGAGCTCGATAGCATTATGCAGGGTCGGATGCTGGTTGATACTGACAGAGTTCCCGGACATGTGACACCAGGAGAGCTAAAAGCAGGTTGGAGCAGAGCGACAGGTGAAACATTCCTCTGTCTCTCTCCAGTCAGGTCTTCACAAGGGCACAGATCAGAGGATTAATTCACACATTTTTCTAGGGCTCTGGCATTTATCTGGTACCTTATGATTCGTATCCCCTCGCTAAGGCAGAGGCAGAGGGTAACATCTTTAGATATCAAACACACAAGTCTGTCACAGTTTGTGTTGTTAGCAAGCTGCCTTGATAGAGAGAATGTTAAGCTGACCCATTTTATCAACTAAAGAGACTGGGGCAGCTGTCTCAATGCTCTTACATCACACGGGGAGAATAAGAGTCAGCGAACGAGAGAGTAAAAGATGGTGAGAGAGACGGGTGCAGTGAATGGGAGATATGTATTAAAGGGATCAGTTGAAGGAAGAGGAAGTGATGAGAAAGAAAAAAGCGATACAGTCAGTATTTAGGGAGATAAAAGGTAGTAGCAGCACCAAGAATAGATGTGTGTCGTAGGTCACATGGTTAGCGGAGTGATGCATCAGTTGCATTTTTGTTGTTGCAATACAGAGAAAGGACAGGATCCTGGCATGAGTCATAATGGAGCTGTGGATCAATGAATATTCCACATCTTTACATATTATTGCACATATGTTCCTTATGAATGGTGATTTTAAAAATATACCTCCCCCTCCCCAAACCAGAAATACATTTTGATTTATTGGAACAACTCTGACAAAATGTTGCCAAATAATGGCTCCAGTGGCTTTCTGTGATTCATTTCTGCCCTCCTGTTGGTCTAATATAGAGAGCCACTGTATAAAAATTTATTGTTATACAAGTTTCATATTAAAATATAACAAAGCTGACTGTCCTTTGGAGAACAAATCATGAAACATGGCAAGAACGACCTGCAATTGTATAGTCCCAGTGGCAGCTGTTCATTTATGCGTTACAAATACAGCATACTGAAGAGTAAAAACCTGAATCTATGTCACATAAGATACTGTAAATAAAAAAGGAGCAGCCAGGACGCAGACTATTGAATAATGGGGATAAATTGTGGAGCATTAAAAATTGTAAGGAAAAATAAATAATCGCGTCTCCATTTTCTTGTTGTTTCCCTGAAGAAACAGCCTCGCTGTTGAAGGCTAATGCCATTAGAGAAAGTCTTGCCTCCTAGACACGTCTGGGCATTAGCCGTCCTTTTATTGAGCAAATGGACAAAACAACTCTGGTTAGACCAGTGGAGACGGATGATTAGTAAGCTCCGAATGTTTATTACAAGGATAAATAAAGATCCGCTCTCTGTTGGCACCAGTTCAGCTTAATTGGCAGCCCTTTCAGAGAGGAGCTCCTGCTGAGCCCTGCCCAAGCCTGCCTGAAACAGCTCCAAACGTGAGGCTGCAAGTGTTCGAAGGACTCCTCTGGCAGCCACTCTCATGCCAGGTGGTCCATTACCAAGGACACAGTGAGAGTGAGAGAGGGTGCTGGAGGCAGAGAGACAGGGTTGCTGCAGAGCCTCCACCCCCTGCTTGCCCTGCACCAACCAGACCATGAACTCTTTTAATTAGAGAGGATGCGGCCTCAGCACCTATCAGGCCGTGCTCACAGCTGCACACTCATCCATAATGCATGGCACAGGTTATGAAGCCCCTTTCCCAACATCCCCCCATTGAGAAAGCAAGACCGCACACAAACCAGATATTCAACACGTAAAGAAAGCAGCACAACTTCACTCACCGGGTGCGAAAGTGCTAAGTGGAGATTACTGTGTGACAATATGGCAAAAAGTTGATGGGAGGTGGGGATCTTGAGAATGAGTTGTTTGGTGCAACAAGAGGTGCATAGTGTTTGCATATGTCAATGTGGGGGAAGAGCATGGTGTGTGTGCATGATTTGTTAATGCTGGCTGGAGTTACAATGGGAGGAGGGCAAAATAGAAGGAAGGAGGAATGCCATACCTTTCACTACCTTATCCAGATAGTGAGCTTGGGAGATAAAAGACAGGACATATAAGGGAGGTTTGAACACTGCCACTTCCATGACAAGACAGCAAGGCAAGGTGTTAGTTTACATTACAAAAGGTAAATAAAAAAAAAAGGAAAAGTGCAGTCATGAAGCAAAGTCATGCATTACAAGCAAACACAACAAATACAATCCAACACAGAGGGAGAGGGGAAGAGATGGAAAAAAGACAGGGGGGTGTTGTGGAACACAGAGAAGGAGAATGCAAAAGAGAGAGACAGAGGAGGAAGTAAAGAAAGAGTGAGAAAGAGAGAGAGTAAAAAGTGATATGTTCAGAAAGAACATTTCAATCTGTCCCCATTTATCAACTGCCAGGATCGGGAGAATATCTCAGGGGAGTATTTCAAAAGCAACGTGATTGATGCACATATTACCACCCTTAAATCTCTCAAGCAATATCGTACAGGAGGTCAGGATGTTCAACAAAAAGCGCTTTTAATCTTGAAACACCTCTAAAGACGATGAGGTCACCAGAGGCCTCGGCTATGGCCAGGCCACTGGAACTGCTGTGCTCCACAGCATGGGGCTTGGGGCCAACGCAGAGCTCTCAATAATGAAAATTGATTTAAATTGAGATCTTTGGCTTCTTAATGGATGACACTGAGGAATATTCTTGTCGAGGGAGTGGGATCTCAATATGGCACTTATAAAAGGCCCATCAATAATGTAAGGCCAGCATATAAAACATTCACAGACTCAATGCTCTGTACTCAGGCAGCTATGCTCCAAGATACGCACGAGGATACTGGGAGAAAAATGATCTTAGTCTACTTAAATATAGACTTAAGCATCCACCTATAAGACTGGCATCCTCAATTTCTGTCCCATCTCCTTATTGACTCAAATGTGTGGGAGCTGCAAATTTCTGTTAAGTGAAAAGCCGTGGCAGAGGGGGAAGAAATGGCCATTGTGTGCCCACTTCCTCTCTGATGCTCCAGAGGAAGGAGGTTGGATCATAGAATGATTATGAGTGGGCTACCCTGGTGGGTGGAAACTGTCCAAAAAAAAAAAGCAGCAGTGGATCTTTCAAGCTGCATTCACGTGAGTTTGGGGCAGAGGGTAGACGGCAGACGGACAGCACCTCTGGAAAGCACGGGAAAAACAGAAAATCAGTCTGATGGAATGGCCAAAGAAAAGCAGGCATGTTGATAATCTAGAGATGCATGTAGCAAAAATGTAGCTTTCTCCTGATGGTCTATCACAAACCTAGAATGTAGATTTCCTCCAAATATATATATGCAAATACAAAGTGTATGTTAGCTTTTCTTGTAATATCTTGTAGACGTAAGTTCAGATCATATAACCCTGGCTATGACTGCACCAAAAGTGTTCTAACGGTCTATATTATCCTTGTTTTCTCTTTGTGTAGGACCTTGTGATGAAGTTAACTTAACGGCAATATCATTCACCATTAGTGTTGCCAGTATTTTCTACCAGCTTTATGTAATTTTTGCCTACTAAAATGATGCCCAGTATGTCATCTACTGGCTGATTGAGTCTACGTGAATGCAGCATTATTTGTACTCCTTTACTAGAAAATTAGTATTTCCCCAATGTGGTTGATGTAGGGCTTGATTTTAAATATTTTCTGTTGTGTAGTATATAATAATTTGTGTAGTTTATAATAATGCGTTCAAGTAGATGTGGACTAAGATAAGAAGAATGAAGACAGATTTGTATTGGAAATACTCAAGAAGAGCATTAATATCTCAAAATCATACTTCAGTACAGGACCAAAGTAAATGAATTTAGTTACTTTCCATCAATAAGACAAAGAAATAAAGAAGAGGAGAGAAGACGAGAGAAGAAAATTGATGCAACACGATAATAGAATGGCAAAATTGCACGTCACAGACACATAGCATGTCATCTGGATGGTTTGCTCTGATGTCTAGATGAGGTTTGACAGTCCTGACATGAAATATCATGGAGCTAACTATAATAAAACACTTGTCTTAATGAGGTGAAGTTACACTTCAACAATGCAACTGTCAAATCTCACAACATCCATCACCATAAGTCAAAATAATCTTCATGCTGTCCTTTTGGCACCGGGCATTTCAAACAGAGGTGAATGGTCACAAACAGAGGTCAACTACTGCTTATTTATGATGACAACTTGGCCTTGTTACACATTACTGGAGACAGTAGTCACTACAAGTGTCTTCACCAACAAGTGCTCACAACAAGAAGGTCACATCTTCAAGAACCTCAACATAGCAAACATAAAAAAAAGTTCATTACAAGTGCAAACGTACTTTAGGTCAGCGCCTTCTGCCTTTTAACTGTTCTCTTTTTTAAGGATTTTAGCAAAAAAAGAGCCAACATCATCAGCCCATGAACTACTGCTGGCATATTCTGCTTGAGGATTATGAAATCCAACACAAACACAAAGAACTTTAAAACTTTACTCTCTGGCAACACAATGAAAATTCAGTTGAAAGTTTTTTGGGTTTTTTTTTGGTTTAAAAAAACCCAAGGTTTTCAAGTCAGCTCTTGACATTCAGTCAAGGTCTTGAAAACTTCTGCAAGTGTTTGCAGAAAAACAACTGTTAGTACAAACAGAGAGCATAAAGTGGTGGTTGACCTGCTCACAATGACTCACATGTCAGCATTTGAAATTAATAGTAAATGGAAAGGGAGCAAAGAAAGAGATGAGGAAAAGGATGAGTAAAATGAAAGGACACCTTAGCACATTCCCACATTAAAATGCATGAAGGCAAGCCTCAGATCCTTGAGTAAACCTGTTCATGCTTTACCGAGTTGCACAAATTCAATTAAGCATGCTTTTCCTTCTCTTCTCCAACTGGACCCTTCCCCTCACACCAAGTGCTTCATACACACGCAGGCAGGCAGACAGCCTTCGCCTTTGTTGGCCCCCGAAACCCCTCCCGAACACACAGCTAACAGACATACACACACAGAGTCCCCCACCCAAACCAAAACTTCTTCCCATCCTACCAATAGTGCAGTGTTCTCCGTTCCAGCCCGGACTGCATTCACATTTGCCATCCTTGCAAGTGCCATGTTCATTGCAGCGAGGGTGACACGCCCTCTGGTCACACCCAGTGCCCATCCAGCCTTCGTCACAGCGGCAGCTGCCCGACACACAAATGCCATGGCCACCACAGTCCGCTGCACAAATCTCTGTGGGAGACAGGGACATAGAGAAAGACAAAAAAGAGAGTGGGGGAAGACAGACAGAAAGGAAGGAAGGGGGGGTGGAGGTGGGATGGACAGGGAAGACAAGGCGGTGACGGGACAAAGCAACAAGGGTGAAGAAAAGACAAATCCAGGAGTTATTGTCAAGGAAAGGCGGCCACGCTCCACTACCTTGTCTGATGGCAGCTGAAAAGAAATTCTTGCACCTCATAAGGGGCAATCCTTTTTGACAATACAAATCTAATAAGTCCATTACAAAGAAAAGACATGGATTGTGGCGGCCTTAGCAGACTTATTCTTCTCCTTGCCTCCTCTCCTCTTTGTAAATTCACCTCTTTTTGCCACAAAGGGGGTAAAGAGGAAAAAAAACCACAGCTGGTACTTCTCATTGGAATGGAAACATCATCGGCACTATCACTTTGATTAAATGTAAATGTTACTGTATTTCCTTTGCTGCGCATGCAGTGTTCATAGC
Organism: Datnioides undecimradiatus; assembly: GCA_008933995.1. NCBI lineage: Eukaryota > Metazoa > Chordata > Actinopteri > Lobotiformes > Datnioididae > Datnioides > Datnioides undecimradiatus. The sequence goes on from WARS01000008.1 coordinate 4,863,108, forward strand.
TTTGCCACATGCTTTAACTATGGTGCCACAGGTAGGAGGTAAGACTAAGCAGAATGACTCAATGCATAAGATGTCAATAGGCTGTTTTTATTCTACCTAAGTGCAGCGTACCAGAGGAACGAGTACATTCATGGAATGAAGGAGACTCAGAGACACAGCCACAGTAAAGCTTGGCTGGCGCTATTGTGTGGCAGCTGAAAGACCTCCCTGACAGGCTGTGATAGAGCCTGGGACATTACCCACGTCTCATGAACTCGAGGGAGAGTATGACAAGACGAAAGCTCAAAGAAATTAAACACTGACAGATTTATTATGAATCTCATTGAAATGTTAACCTCTTTATTAACTATTCTGTTAAAAAAGAGGCTTAGCAGTATGGGCAACGAGGAACAATAGCCGTGTATTCCTGGCTTATTAGCAAAGCCAATTCAAATATGACCACAGGGGACCAAACTGGAGGTAAAATCTTTTAATAAGTCAATTACTGCCTTTACAGTGCCTATTTTGTCATTGCGACAAATTAAATTTGAGTGGTATTTTTGGCCACAAACCATAACATGACATTACCAGTTTAAAAAGCTTTTTAAAAAATCACTCTCCCCTGCTAATTACAGCTCAGCACTTTGTTAAACTATGAAAATGCTAATTTTGAATCTGACTTTTGATTTAGATGTACAGTGTACTAGCAGCAATTGAATCAATGCCTCTTATGAATGCCTAAATACACACACACACACACACACGCACGCACGCACGCACGCACGCACGCACGCACACACAAACTCATTAGACATGCAAACATAAAATATTAGAATTGATTCAGTTACAGAGGTCCATACATCAATCATTTTCATCATTATCTAACTATTTATTGAAGAACTTTGCCCCCTACGTCCTCAAAAGACAATATTAAAACAGCAAAATAGGAGGTAATAATGGACCTAATTAATATCTTGAGTGATCTCATTAGCACATGTGTTGAAAATTAATGTAAAAAATGACCATATCTTTCACAGAATTATTAGAATACATACTGGTCAGAGGAAACAGGAGCAAACCGACTGTGAGACAACTGTTCACTTGAAACACAGGAGAAAGCTTTAACGTGATAAAGATGCAATTACAGCCTGCAGGCAAACCCTCATTATCCGTGGCCAGAGGAGTCCACAGTGAGAAATACCCCCATCCCCATGATGGCCGTTGCCATTTGCACTAAAGGACCGTGTAAACAAACTTTCCTCTGGGTGGGAGAATGGCAAAAATGGCATAAAAACACACATATTAAAGGACATAAAACCTCAGGCATTGTTTTATGGCTTGTAACAGTATTACTACCAGCTGAGCACACCCAGGTTGTACTGTTCCAAAGCCACAAGAGAAAATGAGTTTGTGACTTAAAAGTATTGGGGAGGGAGGATTAAAGAATCTTGAAAGATATATTGAAAGCTTTCCATCTATTTCTTCCCCGAGTCTGCAAGGTTATAGGCTGCTAGCTGTGCTATCCCACTACCAAGCTTAGTGTTGTATTAGACCACAGAAAGCTCTACAATGAACAGGATAAAGGCGGATAAAGAGCCAACTCATCATCATTTACAGAGCTCTTTCTCTGTGAGGCAAACTCAGACTAACTGCCCATTTCCCTCAAAATCCCTGGGATTACCTAATAGGTCATTGTGTCTGCTTGGAATATAAAAGGATTCAGGGATCCAAGTGACTGCCAGACTAAAACTCTCAATTCATTTCAGAAATATTTTGTGTGAATACAAATTATGTTCTCTAAATGAAAGCAGCTGAAAGGCTGCAACTGTGTCAGCCTTTTTACAAAAAACAGAGCTGATGTACTGATTACCAACACATCAGAAGCCTGTTCAAACGAAGCTATCTGAAGCTTTAATCTGCCAGCGAATAACCACAAAACATGAGTACAGTCTCATATGAGCTTTTACACGTGTGGAAAATTGTGAAATTTTTAAAATGGTGTTACAGTAAAAAGAAAAAAAACCCAAAGTACTTCTTTTTGCATCTGCCAAAACCACATCAGTGATGTTAGACACATGTACCTGTATTTGACAGCTCTTTAACAATCTACCACAGAGTTCACTGAGGTTTTTCAGGAAAATATTTCTTTGGTAAATGTGAGCAGGCAGGCTGCTGTCAGAGCTAAACCTAAATTGTGCAGGACTTTTTTCCTCCTTAGAGCCTCAAGAAGGTATATTCTTGCTGCAAAACTGTATCTTACGCACAGCCTATCCTTGACTACCAAGGGAGAACATTCCCCATGGACAAAATGAACACATTGGGAACAATCCTCCAGAGCAGAAAATGCTGTCATCATTCTGCGAGCCTTGTGCCAACGTGAAGAAAGCCAGAACTCAAGAAAGAGCATTAACTTGCATTAAATCATGCCCCTGACAATATCCTTGCTATGCGTGTTTCCCTCCTTTCTGTGGCTGCCCGCAAACCATGTGGAGATTGAAGATGAAACCATTTGTAAAAGAAATAAATTTAGAGCAAAATCAACCAGAGTTTGATTGCTAGCTGTAGACCTCCAACTGATCATTGATGTGAATAATTGAGGCTTTTATGTGAGCCATTTTCTTTTAACATAATCAGAAATGTTTACTTCTGCGAGGAGCCGGCAATTATCAAAGCTATATTGAATCAAGCAGTGAAATAAATTCCAACGGAAAAGCAAGGACTGTTATCAGAGATGAACTGACAGAGATGTCAGGCTTTTTACATACTGTTTACTGTGAGGCATTAAAATAAAATAGCAAACTTTGAAGAGTCACAAATTGTACTAGTTGCAGTAAAATATTCATAGTGGTGTCTATTAGTCAGAAGTAGAGGATCGATAAGTGTGTGGGTGTGTTTCATGTGAACACAGGTCAAAAGGGACAACTTTAAACATTGTGTTACACTTTTTATCTCTTTACTTACTGAAGTTACAGTTCATTTTAGTGTCTTTATATATTGTGTTATTTAAATGTCTACCCATAAACAGGTAAAATGACCTTTAAAATGATGCTACATTCATAAACACACGTGACAACAAAACAAGTATTGTTTACACACAAATCTAAACTAATGTATTGTGACCTGTGGGTAATATTTTTGTGAATTCATTTACTTTTTCTACTTGACAGAAGAGCGAAATCAGCACTGGTCTGTAAAAGGGAATTCTGCCAATGTTTACTCTCATCAGAGGGAAGCACTCACCTGTAGAGCAGTCATGGCCTGTCCAGTTGGGATCACAGCTGCAGGTTCCAGTGTCTGCCAGGAAAGCTCCATGCCCAGAGCACTGGTCCATGCAGGAGGCCCTGGGGCTCTCACATCCTGGCCCGCCCCACCCCACAAAGCAGTGGCATTCTCCCTGGACACATACCCCTCGGCCTGAGCATGTTGGGTCCAGGCAATCCACTAAAAGGGTTCCAAAGAGACAGTGTCAGACACACCAGTCACCTGCTGTTTCCCTCTTTCAGAGGCAATCTGGCATTTCTATTTGAGCCTGAGCAGAATGACAACTGCAGTGGGCCGCAGCTCAGCTGCAGCTGCAACTGGCTTAGCGCATATTCAGTGAAGGTACAGCGGGAACAAAAAGAAAACGATGTGAGGGGGCCCACTTTCTCTGAAACCAGTGACAAGATTTACAAACAAGCGAATTAAATGGCTGTTTTTACTGGGGCTTATGGCACCAGCCCACAGGTACAGCCCACGCTCCTGCTGGCACTTTCCCATCATCGCATAATGAAAATTCCTCCCAAAGAGGGAAGGCTCCTTAATAAAAGCATGTTTCCCGAAAATGAAAGCCACGATGGAGAATAGTTCAAAGCTGGCAAAAACAAAACTCACATTTACAGAATGTAAAGGAGAAAATAGGTTAAAGTGAGGAAAAGCCTGGGGCAACAGTGAGAGCAAGCTCGACTCTAGTTTACAGAAGCCTTACAGTGGCTTCCCTCTGCTGTAGCATTTTTGTACACTGCATCAGTGTACGATGTATCAGTTCAATTAGTATGCAAATATCAAATTAATGTCTGTTTCTTTAGCATGCTTTCCCTTGACATGTTGTTAAATGAGTGCTCACATTGTAAGGCACAGGAGTTATGGGAGCATACAACCACAATAATAACATCGTATCAACCAGACAATATCTGCGTGGCACACACAGATGGCAAATAGGCGCCAAGCAGGAGCAAAGTCTAGCCACTGAGAGCAGCAGGCCGCGCCATGGCAGTTCCCCTTTACCATGACATAAATGGGTATAAAGGCCGTTATAGTAAGACAAACAGGATCTCTCGCCTCTTAGCAGATGGTTTGGGCACAAGCCACAAAGATCAGAGGCTAACTGACAAGAAACTCTCTCCTGGCAATTAATCATTGTGCCTGAAGGTCGCACGGAAGAAAGGTAAAAATGTTAAAGGGCCCTCGTCCACATTCCCCTCCACTCCTTATGGCTCACACTCCACCCAAAATAGAATAGGGGCCTATGGATGTCACAAACCCCCATTTATCAAACTCCCAGGGTCCATTTTTCATCTTGAAATGAGAGCCTTCAAGAGCTGACAAACACAATGGCTCCTTCAATCTTATCTGGTCAAGCCTTATCCAGCATCATGAATGTGGAGTTCCTTAATGGATTAACATAAGACTGCGTCTGAATTTCAGACAATAAATGGACTGTTTCGATTAACGTAATGCTTTATATCCACAATTTATACCGGAAAAGTCACCCAGGATGCACAGTGTGAAGTGTTATGGCCATAACGCTCTTCATAGAGGATGTTCTGTCTTTACTACTAAATAGATTGTTAAATAAGCCATACGAACTTAATAGCCGTTCACATTATGAGTATTCTTTTAAAATGTCAAGCTCTAACAAGCTAAAACGGCGGTTACAGCAGCCATATAATGCTGAATTTCAAAAGTTTAAGATGCACTACTACAACTTATTAAGACAATCACCTTCTTCACAGTTTTCCCCCTTGTAGCCCGGATTGCAGATACAGGTTCCCACGATACAGGTCCCATGGCTGCTGCATGTGATGTCAATGCACTGGTTGGTGGGAACGTCACACTCGGAGCCCTTCCAGCCGCTGTGACACATGCAGCGACCTTTAAGGTATTGACCATTCCCACTGCATAGCACTGGACAGGCAGCTTTGAAAAGAGCAGACAGCATACATCCATGTGAATGGACCCCTCCAACCATAGCTTCAAAGAATAGTGAGTGTGTGTTAAAGCCTCCATCTGACAATGAGCTTCTGACCAAAATGTTGAATGGTTTCCTTTCCCGTGTACGATATGCAGCACAAATCACTGCACTCTGGCACACAGTGCAGATGTGACACAAATTCTTACAAAACCAAACAACAAATATCTAATACCAACACAATTGCTGCTGTGTGGCTGCTGAAAATAGAAAGAAATAGTTGAATAAAAAGTGTCTAATATGGCGCTAATCAACACATGGATAGCAAACAGTATATGTGCAGATTTAACTCTCATTCTAACACATTGCCTGAAGCGAGTTATTTAAATTAGGTGAAACATGAATGACGCTTTGGTTTCAATAATTGAAAAAAAAAAAAGCCTTTTAAACCAATGTTCTCGTCTCTATAAAGTTATTCAAGGGTTCTTTTATATGTAACACAATAACACAATCTCCAATAGGAGAGACAGAGGTATAAAAATAATCAACGAGAGTAGAGCTGCCTGATTTAATAAAAAAAAGAGCTGGAGTATAATAAAAAATAATTGTAAGATTGAGATCGCTTTGTTCTGGTCACGGAGTGAATACAATTTGGTGAGCACCCTAAAATGTTATGCATCTGAATGATGTAAATCAATAAAGGCATTATGGCTGAGGATGTGACTCACCTCGCCCACAGTCAGGTCCTTTGAATCCTAAAAAGCAGTGGCATGTTCCAGCTACACAGTCACCATTCCCAAAGCAGTTACTGGGACAGTCATCAATAGAATCTGCAAGAGAGCAATCAGGAGCTTTTCTGAGTAATGTGGTTTGAAAAACAATTTTCCTCCCACTCATTTTCTCTGGGTTGATTATTATCCCTTTGCTAATGACAGTGATAAGCAGAGGCTCCAATCCTGTCAACATATCTATTTCACTGCAAAACATGTTTGAGTGTTACTAATGTTGCGCCCAAATGGGAGAATTTGCTAAAGGAGTAAACAAGTTCTGATCATCTGGGCTTCTACCAAAACTTACACAGCAAAGTTCCAAACGCACTGAATGTGATAAGTGACTTGCATCATTTGACAGACCTCGTTTGACGGTTTTGTGGGATGCTGCAAGCAGGCGATTTGGAGCATCAGCAACACTGGAATCTGCATCCCCCCCAGTGCCATGGGTAATGTTCCTGTATCATATTTTCTTCTGTGGTCTGATTTTGAGTCTGCTTTATGTATCTGCAGAGACAATGAGTAGGCCAGGCCAGACTAATCTGTGCCCCTGTTTTGTCTATTCATCACAATACTACCAGCTGAATAACCTGCAGAATAGTGATTTATAGTGCTAAATGGCAATGGCTGCAGCTGTGCTTTAATGTGCTCTTTCAATTGTGTTTGATTGGATCTTTGAGTCCAACCTATACACCAGCTCTGTATAAGAAATAATGAACAAAATGAAAGGATGAAAATGACACTGGGATATTAAAAATAATATCTTGACACCTTGTCTAAATCTAGCTGGACTCAAATCAAACAGTGTGTGATTTTATCACAGACCCCCTCAGTCATTCACTCTGATCCAGAAAGCATTTTCTACAAGTCGCTGGTGTTAATAGATGCCTCACCATGTGCACAGGAAGGCATTATTAAAAACTGTAAGACACAATGCTGTGTTGTCTTTTAGGATGTCATTTAAAAATAAAAGAGTGGCTTATGAGACAATTGCAACCCCTGCAAAAACAACAACAAAACAAATAGAAACAGACATTATTTTGCTGTGAAAGGATTTTGCCAACATGTTTTCTGGCAGAAACATGTGGGCACTTAATGTGACTGTTCTGTGGTCCTGGTTATAAGCCATCGCAATAAGTGTTTAACACTTTAATGCTGCTCTCAGTCCCCTCTTTACCTTTCAAGTGCCTAGAACACCGTATGTTAACGGCCTTGCGTGGCTCTATTTCTGTTTCTCTCCTTGTTTCTTAACAAAACCAAGAGCTTTCTTGTGTGCAAACAATCAGCACTCAGCACGCTCTCCATTATTTCATTCATTCATCCCTCCGATTAAATCAAATAAATTGGCAAAATAATTATTTCTACAACCATGTTCTGACACTCGGTTTTATTAGAAATAAGAGTGACCACTGATCTCTGAGGCGCTCGACAGCAGCAGAATTCTGAAACATGATGCTCACTGAATTAAGTCTGAAATGGTGCTGAAAAATATTCAGTCTTGTCCATTGCCTTCAGGCAGCAGAAGCTCTGAGGCAAAACTTACTGAACAAAGAATCTCTTGTGCTCCACAAAGGGCTAGAAATGTGAGCCATGGATTCAGCTTCCCTTTACTCTGGAGAGTCAATCATCACTGAGGATGCAATGCAAGACAGAGAGAGAAGACAAAGACAGAGAGGGAGGGAGAGATCGAGACAGACCAGAGATACAGTGAAAAGAGAGAGGGGTGGGCAGCGAGCAGAGAAACAGTGCTCATGTTTTTCAGTGCTGCAGGCTTTTGCCATGTTGGGTTAGTGAGGGGATGCAGGGGAGACTATCCTCTGGGGTGGTGCAGGCAAATCAGCATTTTGGTGGGGTTTTGATGGCTTCCAACAAGAACATCTACCTACTACAGTAGGAAGCCTAGGCTTTATTCTTTTGCTCAAAGCTGGTAAAGCCAGCAGTGTGTGTGTGTGTGCGTGTGTGTGTGTGTGTGTGTGTGTGTGTGTGTGTGTGTGTGTGTGTGCCCATTAGAAATTCCTCCCAAAAGTACAATTATGCGGGTGAGATTCCTGGCGTGAATCTTACTGTTCATGTAGATAGGGACCAAAAAATGTGTGGTTATAATTTATTGTTCACCAAGTACGGCACTAAAAGATCCAGTTTAAACTGCAATCTACCGACATATTAAGGGGGCGGATATTCTACATCCATGTGCCTCTAATTAGGATTATCTTATCTTTATCTATTCTTTGCCAAACAGCAAACCGTCAAATCGAACATATTTAATTGAGTAGTTGCAGAACTGCAGTGCTCCCATTCTGAATGCTGACGCAGTTTAGTAGACTACGCACTCCCCATGTCTATTGCCTCTGTTTCCTCTGAGAGCAGGCAGGGGAGGCCATGAATATCTCTTAGCCACACACTCGACATAGGCCAACGCATAAATCATGGATTCAAGCAGAGCTTCATTGAAATTCATTACCCTTCATATCAGGGGAGCTAACTATTGTGCGAGTCTCTCCAGTCGGTGAGGACAGAGTAGCGTGCAGTAGGCAGGTTTAATCAGCGCCTTGCCATGCTCTCAGAAGATGCTCAGCACCTTTGAATGATGGGCGGTTGTGTAAAGAGAGAGCCTCTGCTATAGAGTGAGACAGGATAAAGAGTAAGACATTGGTGCTGGGTCTTTGCTTCTCTTTGCTGTGCACCCCTGTATAGGAAGCCGTGCTTGTGTTGAAGCATGTCTGGCACCAGGCAGCAGGGACAAATGGCTTCATGCTCCAGAGGGCCGTGATACAAAACATTCAGTGGGACACATTTCACATTGCCATGGAGCCACAGCCAAGTAATGAGGAGCAGCCCAGATTAAAGGCAGGGACGCTCTACCCTCCTCCCCAGATGTATTATGGCATGGTTACGTGCAACAAGCAGACCTTTCATTTAGTACATGAGAAGAACACAAGGTGCCCGACTGACGGTAAATAAGACATTTTTGTCCTATCAAAGGCTGTCACTACAATAATTTTGTTAGAGTTGTATAAACAATGCTGCATGTGTCACTTGATGTGCCTGCTCTGGATATTGTTCACATATATTTCTATGCCTGGGCTGCGCTATTTGAAGGTCAACTCTATCCCTGCATGGCTCAATACAATTCAGGCAGTTGGTGAGATTCAATTTCTGCTGAAGGGCACTTAACCGGTGACCCATTTTAGAAAGGGCCCCTATGCCTCCCTCTGAGCTCCTGTGGGCAGATCAGCTCTGATACAAATGAACAGAGGCAGAATTCTAGCTCTGACTAACTCTGCCCCACCCCATTCCATCCCCAATCCCATTCGTTGCACAGAATACCTTATCTAGCTGGGTTTTCTTCGATGCAAACCACAGGAGACCTTCATGCACACCCAGTCAAGAAGAAATAAGCAAAAGTAAACATGCTGCCCTGACTCCCCCTCCTTGTGTCATATCATATATTAAGTATTGAATTACAGCTGTTGTTGGCACAGCAAGGGGGGCATCTCTTGCCTGTCTCCACTTGGTGTTACATTGGTGTTGAGGACAGCTTCTCATCGATCTGCTGCCTGGCACAGTCCCTGTCACAGATGGACTCTGGCCCAGGAGCTTTTAATTAAAGAGCATGTGAGAACAGCTCCCAGCTGCCATCCCTGTGAAAGTCGACACCTCGGGCCCTCTCACACCTTGCTTGATACAGCAGTGCTAATCAAAGGCGCTTTAGGGAGAACAAAAAGGAGCGTGCAAAACGAAATCACCCCCACAAAAAGAGACGTATATCTGAAACACAGCCGCGCACCATACACACTTAGTCAGAGGAGAGAAATATCTTCCCTACTTTGATATATGGAAAGTAGATGGAAATTGGAGCAAATCATGATCAAAAATGGCACTAGCAGGAGGGTACAATCATACTTTGAATTGTATGCAAATGGTTCCCAGAAGCTGGACCCCTGATTCGCACAGAAGACACTCAAGGTAATGAGGATATTATGATCTCTCAATGCCCTACTCAGGGGCATGGCAGGATAGCACTGATGTCCTGATTTTTGTAATATTCAACTTCACCTTGATTAACCTGCACTTTCCTTGGCTATTGAAATCTGCCAAAAACTATCTCTGACTCATGCCCTGAGTCTGAGCTGTTTGCTGTGGAGTACTGCTGGTTGGTATTATAGGGATTATGTGGATTGCTATTACAGGTTTCAGCAGCAGGTCATGCCCAGGGCACTCACCTATGGCTGTGGTAAGGAAGGAGACAGTTTCAGTTTCTTTTCCATCGTTGTAGATGGCCAGGTGCCAGATGCCCGAGTCCATGTACTGGATAAAACCTGTGTCGTGAGTAGTGATGGGGACCAGGCTCCGCTGCATAGCCATAGGCCCCTCCAGACCGTGAATGTCCTGGGCTAAGAGCCGCCGCCCATCCAAAAGCTCCACAAAGTCAAACTGCAGACAGACACACAGAAAGTGAGAAAGACTGATAGATGAACCGCAGACACGCCATTAGAGTGACACATGAGACTTGAGTGCTTTCAACCCTCTTTATAGCAGAGCATCATTTGGTCTGCATGAATAACTCATCATTCCAGAGGAGCTTGAGTAAGTCTTGGCACATCGAGGCTGGATAGGGTGTGATAATTTCATAGTCCACATATCCTATATGAAAGTCTTGTTTAAAACTATTACGGTGAAAAGAGGGAAGCTGGGAGGAGAAAAAAAAAATATCTAAAGCTAGTGTTTACCAAATAACATCTGCAACGATTTGCTTCATATTAGTCGTGACTCAATGAATATCAATGAGACAGCGTTTCATTTTCATCTACATAAGGAAAGGAAATCTTGATTCATCTGCCACTCTATGTGTAATCAGTCCCAGCACGCAAACTCCACTATTTCTCTTGAAGTAAAAATAGAGGAAAGAGACAAAAATGATCTTTTGACTGGAAAATAAATCACACTGGACGTTAATGCAAACAAAAACCATGCTACGAACAATTTGTTGAACTGCAGTTACATTTACAGAGGAGATCTAAACTCTGTGAACCGAGCAGTCAGATATGATTAATAACATGATATATCTGATTCTGTGCTGCACATAGATGGGAAATTAGTGTAAAGAAAAATCTCCCATTCCTGGCCCCTGAGCCCTGTATCTTTGGGTGATTCATTGATGATACTGAACCTGAAAGAAATTTGCCATAAATCCTTTCTGCAACAAAGAAAGTGATTCATAATACAATAAAGAGATTTATGAATTGGTTTGTATTCCTGACACGCTCCTACACAGATACATAGATTTTTTTAAACAATATCCCAATTTATATTCTGTGGAAGAGGAAGAATGGGAGGAAAAAAGCTGAATACTTAAACTATGCAGACATGATTGTAAATTGTTTCGCACAGTCTCACTTGCAATCTCCTATTGTCTTCGAAACTCCCTTTTCACACAACTAATAAGCACAACACAATACGATAGATGAACTATAGAAACAAATGAATGGGTGTCGGTGACATTCAAATATTTCCAACCTGTGTGTGTGACGGAGGTAGACCTCTCCTTCCATAGATCCCCACTAAGGCATCTTTGCTCAGGGACACATTAAACTTCAGGTACATGGGATGATCAATGAAGACCTGGGACCTCCAGAAGATACCAGGAGGAATCTGCTGCGCGACCTTGCGCCCCACGTCAATCTCTCCCATATCTATATAGCTGTCATCTGGGAACAAGCTGTCCAATTTGCCTGCATTGCACACAAAGTAAATCGGTCAAAGAGATCACACCATTAATCCAGCATGTGGAGGGCAGAGGGAGTCAGTCTGCTGAAGCATGATAGTCTGACCATATCACAGATATTCCATCACATCTCTGACAGCTAGAGGGAAAAAAATGTTATGAATGACCAATGCCAGCGGTTCCAGTACCAATTCTAGTGGAAGAGGGAGTGCAAAAGTAAAAATAATCTGACTAAGGATCAGTCTGTTCTTCAAACAGAATTAATCATGCCCTGAAGTAGTTTGTGTTGATTGCTGTTAAATGTCAAAAAAAAAACCCTGTTCAAAATGAAATGATGAAACGTGTCAATACCTGATTGTATTTGTTACTTCAAAGCACTGATATCCTATCATTAAACTGGGAAACTATACTGATTTTGTCAAAGTTGCTGGCTAAAACATGGCAAGTTTGATGTCGTTTTATGATCTTTACACATTTAACAAATCTTATTCATCAAAGTAAATAGTGATGAAAGGTTCTAAAAATATGATTTAAAAGGCTGAACATATGGAGTGGAAAAGGTATGAAAATTATTGGAGAAAGTACAACTGCTTTAATACTGTGATAAAATACGCTTATAATTGAAGTAAAAGCAATAAAATGAAAATTGTGAAGATTGTAATTATAGTAGAGAGGGATCTCTAACGCTAGCACCCGCTCAGGTACTAACATATCCACAGCCAAAAATTGTCCATATGCTCCATAATACACCTTATATTGGACTCCGTGGAAATGGCAACATCTGTTTGCCCATGTAGATGAGCTAATTTCAGCAGCGATGTCTACTAAAGCAGACATCCATACAAACTACCCTCAGGACTTGGTGGCAGACACGGCTTTAGGTTACACGTGGCACGGCAGATGGCCGTCTTCTCAAAAGTCCATCAGTGGCAATGGGTTTTATCGGAGTAGACAGGGCGCACTCCCCGTCTCCCAGATCTCAGCTTTACATAATGCTACAACACACGGGCTCATTTTCCACATGTTGGGGTGTGTTTGTATTTATGCAGCACATTAATGGTAATACTCATCAGGTTGTTTAAATAAATCATAAGCCGAGACCAATGGTAATGGGCCTCATGGTTAAATAAATGGTTGTTGTACTCCAAGCAAAACTACAGCATAATGCTTTGATGGAAAGACAAGCCTCCGATAGAGAGCTACACTGAATCTGAACAGGGACCACATCTGCATCACCTTGATAAAACATTAGATAGCTCATCATTGTTTCTGGTGACAGCACTGCAGAATGAGACTTACTTAGAAAACTATGGCTATTGATTTCCTATCAGCAACGGCTGCCACGCAGGGTCTAAGCTCAGCTGTAGTCATGCTTGCTGTTAGCTAAACACACTTTGTGCTGTCTGGTAAATGAAAAAGACAACTCCTGGATTCATCTATATGGTAATGACCCCATCTTCTACCTATTGTAGCCTGCCAGTGGCAAATCACATGGTTAAATCTGGGCCCATTTGTTCAAGAATGGAACAGAGCAAACTTTCCACGAGTCGAGCAGTTGGTACCGTGGGGTGAGCACATGCTTTCTTTGGCTGCCAGGAAAGGCAGCCCAGACTAGGAGATGAAAGGATCACATCCGTTCTGAAGAGGACAGAGTGGCTAATCCCCCTCCAGCCCCTGGATACTCTGTCCCTTAAGCTGCCCCATTTTCTCCCTCCAGGAACAAATAACACTTTCCCACTTACAACAACTTTCACAGGATTACAATGCAGATCTCTTTGCATACCACGGAGACATGTGAACACAATGTGAAACTGGATGACAAAATAATAACAAACTTGCTTGAGCCCCAAAATGTCATCTGTAAACTTTAAGATTTGGAGAAACTTCTTTACTTCTGCAATGCTGTTTTTCTCTGATGTGAATGCAACAGTGTATTACAGTCAATTGAGAGTCACACTGGTAATCCTGAAAATATAATCTGCATTAAAGTGAGTTTATTTGAGTTTTATTCAGAAAAAACAGATTATGTAAATACAAGAAACATAATTGTACTTACTATCACCTTTTCCCTTGCGGTCAGGTATTTCCAAACCTGTATTGCCTAGTGGTGGCAAACTCAGATCAGTTGGAAAAGGTAGCCCGCTAGTATTGTCCTCTGACAGCTGGTACATCTGTCTCTGCATGGGTTGCAGGTGCCAGTTTAATCCAAAAAGGTGCATGGCTGAAATATTAAACAAAGGACAACCGCACAATTGATTTTGTTAATATTTACATGCGTTTGATTCGAGCACATATTATAATCTAAAACTTAAATACAAAGTGACCCACAAAACTCTCAAGGAATGTTTTTTATGGTCATACATCAGATTGGATTTTGGTGAATCCAAAGGGGACAGCTGTGAGATGGAGAAACAGGAAGTAAATTCCAAAGGAAGAAGAACAATACATGGTTTAATGGTTAATGGCACTTTTTTTAAAAAAGTGCTGAGCAGCAAGATCTGAAGATGAATGCTATCCTGACCTCATGGGACAACATCTGTCTCACCACACATAGACCATCCCCAGTGCCCTGTCATTTTTCCAACCCCATTACCTTACCATTCCCCTGCAAAACTAGGGGACAAAAGGAAAAAACAAAACACATCAGCAGGGAGACACCAGGGGTGTTTCAATGTGAACACAGCGGATGAAGCATGCTGATATTTTACAAGGTCGACAAAAGAAATGTCCTTTGGAACAATGGCAGTAGAGTGCAGGACAGAGGAGGAGGGGCTGACCATGACAGATCACCAATAAGAGAATGGACAAGACGAGCTTAGCAAGGCAAAAGCCACCTTGGAAGTCAACAGTCAGCAGAAAAGGCCCAGAAACTCAATATAGCTATTTTATTGGTTTGTTGGTTCTTTTAAGCTCCTCAAGTAAATAACCATGCAATTCAATTATAAAGAGTGAAATTATCAGACAGTTTTAGACCGAAGCTGGGAGTAAGACCTCTCCAGTCCTCTCAGTATTGTTTTCTTCAAGTGTATTGCCATGCTTTTCACTTTATAAGAGCATAAACTATTCACTATTCATGTCAGCAGTAAGCATTTCAGCAAATATTCAGACAACAGAGAATGAGCTGTGCATGTCATTACTTAAATACATACAAACTGATTTGTCAGTGAGACATACAAAACCAACACTCTTATTTTCATACCACTTTCACCGATGCATAAATTATAACATCTTATGAAAACTGACAATTTGTTTTCTTTTGTTCAAAAGCATAGCTGTGTTTTGTATTTTTTTTAATTCCTTCAAGGATAGCTTAAAAGTCACAGGGACTGTGCCTTCAGTGTGGCAGCAGCCTAGGAGACCACTAACTCCACTTAGTTGTTCTGGCTGTCATCTTAAGAATGGTATTAAATTTGTTTAATTTCTGAAATATGTTGCACACAATTGTTGTGCATTTTACAGCAACGTGCGCCTGGTGTTTTCTGAGAAAGAACGGCAAAATAAAAAAGGAAAGGAGCACACTGATTGACGCTAACGGACAGATGTTTTAAACACTACTGTGTCTTCATCAGGATTAAAAAAAAGTGCTTTAGTAACAGTGAAACATCAAACTGAAGATCTCAAGTTGCTTCATGAAGCAATGGATATTGTATTAAATTATTCCAGTTCAAAATCATACGTGATCCCCAAAGAGTATGGAGAGCTTATTTGCCCAAGCTCAGCTATTAACTTCAAACTGTCTGAAAACACCATATAAATGTGACAAGTTGCAGTTCAAATTTAACTGTGGTGTCTGACAAATGGAATATGTTGGGTCATTCCCAGAGCCAATTCCATCACAGATGTATTACCAAACACCACCCTGCTCGATTCCTCCATTTAGATCTCTATAAGTAGTTGGCCTAAGAATAACAGTCTTTCATAAACTGAAAGTAAAAAACACATTTTAAATAAAGCTAACATCCCCTAAAATGATGAAAGTTCAACTACAATGCAAGCATCTGTTCTTTGTCCGTCCAGTGACTGTGTCAGTGGAGGACAACCAGTGAAAAGACAGATGGCTTTGTTTGTCATTTTGTAAGCTTCGGAAACACATTTCTTTTGATTTGTAGTTCTACATTGACTGGCAAAATGGAAATAAAATCAGTGTATGCTGCTGACAGAACTATTGCAAAGTCACCAGACAGGGTGTAATTCCAAGACTCCTCATGATCACGTATTTGTGAGCCCTATTCTTTATCCCATCCATCCCTGAGGCCTTTAATGGAAACGGCTGAAGAGTCCTCCCATCCATAAAGATTTACATGAATGCCTGGTATCTATGATATGCAGAACACTGCATTGGAGCCTCCCATGTTTGTTTTGCTCGCTTTTCAAAGACTGCGAATATTGTACAATGACACTCAGAAGGCTGCTGCAATTGGCTGCAAAACGAAGACAGTTGTAGGAATAACAAGGTACTTCTAATGAGATGGCTACAGGCAGAGACAAGCTGTGTCTGTTTTCTAGCGATGCCACTGACCTGTCAGGAGTACTGAACTTTGTAGCATCGCCCATTTTTTCCTGAGCACATGTTGTGCCCTCCTTTCGCTTATCTCTTGGCAGGAAGTTGGGTCACGCCATGTGCCAATTAGGGAACAGAGGTACTGTAGTACTGTACCGTAGTGAAGACTTCTCAGCCAATCTGAGAAAGTCAGTGCTTATTGCTGTGGGTCATCTGCCAGCATTCCTGTGCCTCTATCCTCTGATCTGAAGAGCACTTTCCAACTAGTGCACACTTCAAGGGTAGCTAAGCTGAGTAGAACACTTTTTTCTCACCATACTGGTCAAAATCATCAAATACTGTGAGGATCTAAAAAAGCCAAACTATCTTGAGGTACTTCAAAAAAAGCCAGCATAGAATGGTGTCTCTTACATGGCTTGGACTGGAAAACATATTAACCATATGGTTAATTAATCTAATTCAGTTCAATTTATTATGGTATGGAATAGAATGATATTTGTATTTGGAAAATTCACAATTGAATATTCCTTCTTGTAACCCTGCCATTGAGGGATGGCTGTAAAAAATACTACTTCATCTACTACGACTACTCAGTCAAAAGGCATATAGGTGAGGGTATAATGGTACAACCATTTTTAATTGGCTTAAGTCCAGATGAAGTGACATTTCAAGAGTACCTAGCTTCTGTACTGACCATAGAAAATTACAGTAAATCAGAGCTGTATGCTAGCCATTCAATTAAAGAGGGCTCCTCACTGCCTTCAAAAACTTTATCATTCCTATTTCCAGTGCAGGCAGACATAGCCCTGAAACAGCAGGAGGTTGAGTAAGACAAGGCTTGGGATGGCGAACACCTGAAGGCACACCATCGTACCATGCTCCAGCGAGCTGACTAATGAATGTTAGTTCTGTACTGTGTAAGAGTCGAAGATTGATTGATGAGTGGAGGTTATGATATAATCAATTAAAATTGGTTGGTTCAAGCCTTTAGAGGCGCATGTCAGGAACAGGAAGTGATCATGATTGGATTTTGTTATGAGAATACAAAGAATTTGAATTCTTTTGGTATTTTCTGGCATATACTGTTATATGTGTGCACAATATGATGATAGTGATGTGATCTACAAGGGTTAAAATGCATTTTTCTTTATTTAATCTTGACTTTAAAGATCAATACCACACAGTATCTTACATGAGTACTCCACTGTGTTTCAACCCTATCACCCTGCCTTTTATAATTGTAGAAATGATCAATATGTGGCGCAAAGTCCAACACCACTCTGTCTATTGTGGCCAGTCCAGATCCATATTTTCTGTGATCACCATATAAAAACTACAGCACTCCCCTGCGTCTGCCACCAAAGGTCAAAGTCAATGGTTTGGGTATTTTTTAATTAACCTTGTTTGTCAATGCTTAAATACTATCTTGAGCATATGAACACAATAATTGCCAGGGTTAGAGAATCTTTGCTAATGGTAGATGTAAAACTATCTTCAGTATTGTTACATGCTCAACTCTAACTATTTAATGGCAATGATATAGAATGGTCATTGTTTCAACTGCTGTTGGCCAGAAACATAAATGTACATATTATTTGATTGTTTACAACATACAAAAAGATACAATATATTCAATTCCATGTTGGTACATTGGTAGGATTAACAGCTCCTCTGGCAGAAATATTAGCATATTCAAATATCAGTATGACCTAGCAAAACTTGCGAGGGCATGTAGCTGTGCATCGTGGCATGTGAATGCAGCAAATCAAAGAAATGGGCAGTTTCATTCATGTGGAATCACAAACATTGTCTACATTGTTTGCAATCAGCACTGGCAGCTGCAACACAGCCGAGCCACAACTCCACATAGCTGTGCACGGTGCAATCTTTAGGTTAGAGTAATTGACAAATCTATATACTACAGATATCACATTGGCATAATAAAAAGCCAAAATGATACAGGGCAGTCATTTTCTGAAGAACTGAAGGGACAAACAGGTAAAATCTGTGCCGCAGCGTTGGATGATCATGCAGTGAAAAATGGTGTGGGGCCCAATCTCTTTGTCCTTGGGTAAATATCCAGCATGAATGAAATGAACACAGGAGGATACTGATGACCTTAAAATGAGGACCATTTAATACATTTGCTAATAAGGGAGCAACCACAGAGAAAATAGTGCCATCTTAAAGATCCAACCTTTCTATACTTCAAAATGTGCTGTATAACAAAGCTGTGACAAAATAAAACCATGCTGCAAGTCAAAACATCTGTCATGAAGTATAATTGGGTTCATTAGACATCTCACCCAGAGTTCCCAATTACAGGCCTCAATAATTAATTGCACTTGAAATTAAATGTATTTTCTCATCAGCCTTTAATTAAACATGGCCCTCGTTCTTGATTGGAAATTCCGATCTTAGGGTGAGGTTTGGTCTCCAACATGTTTACTTGTGGTGCATCGGGAGATGGTATGAGTTTTGCAGAGTATAATTACACAGTCTGATTAAGCACTATCAGGATGATGAGTCTCTCTGGCTTTTGGCCAAGTCACAAGCAGTAAACTGTAGACATACTGTATCGCTACTTCTACAGCCAGACCACACTGGTGATGCCAACAACAAGCCACACCAGAACTTGCTCACACAACTGTCATTGATTTCAAAATTACTGGAAACATAGATAATCACCACAAGCAGCAACCAGCTGATTCTCTCTTTTTTTTTTTTTTTTTTTTAAATCCAGCACTGTTCTGAATTTCAAATGAGACAATTTAAATGGCTCTGGTGACAAAAAAAAAAAAAGAATTATCAGATTTTAGCTCATTTGGCCTCAAGGAGAAGCAGAAACGAAAGCTTCTGTGATTGTTATGGCATAATGCATATCTATAACAAATGTCCTCGATGAAGAATCCATTTATCTCACTGATGAAGGCCATGCAAGATGATCTGGTTGTTCTTTCATTGACTTCATGCATATGAACTACAATGTTCTCGCAATCCTGGTCTTTGAAGAACTATTTCTTTCTCCGTGTGAGACTGAATTCAACAATGTCACCATTTATATGTTAAACAGGTATTCACAGCCAATCAGATGTATTTCATATGGTAAAATATATTAAATGGAAGTGTGTATCCACTCCTTATTTGAATTTGTAACAACGTACCAGGGAGAACTTTCTTTTTTTTTAATAAAAAAGGTACCGTTAGCTTTTTCATGTAGATCAATGCATTCTTGGAACTGTCTGCCAATCCAAGCAACAATGATATTCCACAATATCTAAATCTAGACCTCAAACTAACCTGTTTGACTTTATGTTTCAAGAATCTTTACTCGTTCTCTCACACATTACTGTTCTACAGGAACCCCATTTCCCTTACTCTGTCACTTAATCCTAAAATATATTCCTCCTATTAGCCAAGTTCATTCAATGATTCAATCAACATGTAGATTACCTACCTCACCCATACCCCACAAACCTTTTTCTGCATAAACTGAAATGCCCCAGAACCCTTCCACTGGAAGACACCAACCTCACAGTTTTACTGGACCTTTGACTTACCCTCCATCCTTGCTGCTTTCCAGTCCTTCTCTACCTGACCACAGTGTTACTGTGAATGCTGCTGCTATTGCTGGTTGACTTTGAAGCAGTAATAGAAATATTCTCTTAAAAGAGAATGTGTGTTTTCTGTGCTGGCACGGCTTTAACAGTAGTGACTTAACAATATCTACACATCGATACTCTTCTTTATGGTTCTTTAGTTCTTTTTATTACTACGTAACCACAACTATTATAAACATATTATAATAAAAAATAATCATTCTTACATAAAATACTGAGTTAAGTTCAGAAAGAATGAGGAAGACAGACATCAGACAGTATCAGTCCTTCCTACTGTCCTCCCCTGCTGATGATTCACTCTGATGGTACCACTGGTAGAGGGAGGGGGGGCTGCTTTGTCTCAGCCAGAAGCAAAGTTTACAAGAAGCTGCCCAATTTTCAGATTCTCAACAAACAACGATGAACAGTAAGACTACACACAAAAAGCTTTGGATAGGAGCATTGGACAAGAGACAGAGCAGAGTGAAAATTTACTTTTCAACACACGTGATGTGTTGAATAAGTTTATTGAGAAAGCATTGCTCTTGCACACCAATGTGCAGTTGTCATCAACCTATATGCATCTGTTTCACCTCTCTGTGTCTGGCTTCTTGCTGTACAGGCCGGCACAGACAGCTGCAGAGAAGATGCTGCAGCAAGATAATAAATTACACAAATTTTTTTTAGAAAGTATCAATACTAACAAATAAAAACTGGATTTTGGTTCCCATTCCTTGCTCCGTCCTGGTATTTTACGTGATATAAAGGATTAGGAGGATTAGGATGCAAGTGGGTCCACCACCCAAAGTCCACACACAACATACATGTGTCATTTAAAAAACAATTGTGTGGTGAACTCTGATTTGTTTATACAATACAAACCTATAACTAACTGATTCAAGAGACTTTTGTGCTTGCACCTTACTTTCATTCTGATTATTTACTTCACAAATAGCAAAACTGGAGTTGGAAAAAAGCACTTGAGCCACGCACTTTGGAGCGTGCACTAAGATTTAAGATTTCCTTTCATTAATCAAACACCGGGGAAATTCCAATATAGATTATTTAAAAAGTTAGGAATTAAAAAATAAACTTATTTTCTTTTATCTTTAATTTATCTCACTCGAAAAGACTTAAATTTCACACTACAGACAGAGAAGTACGGAGGAACAACATTACAGC
Source organism: Datnioides undecimradiatus (assembly GCA_008933995.1). Classification (NCBI taxonomy): domain Eukaryota; kingdom Metazoa; phylum Chordata; class Actinopteri; order Lobotiformes; family Datnioididae; genus Datnioides; species Datnioides undecimradiatus. Next base: position 4,884,034 of record WARS01000008.1, read on the forward strand.
AATTATTTGCATAATTCACCTCCATGTATTTTCAACTTTTGACTTGAAAAAGACTGTTTACACAATATTTCACATTTACTAGTAAAATGTTAATAGACTTGTATATAGATCACACAGATAAATAAGAGACTGAATTATCAGACATGGTTATTATTGCCTTAGGGAATAACAGCAGCAAAAAGAGCAGGACTGACTTAATGGCAAAACTCAGATATCACAGCTGGTAGTCGTTACCCAGCTGGGACCTGCGTATGCTGGTCAGGGGTTCTTAAATCAAATAAGATGAAGATTCTAAATGTGCAGTCTTCTCTTGTGTGATGGCTGATGTCTTTTTAATTCATTCCCTATCTGACCTATTCACAAGCACAAGAAACCAGGCTGCCCATCTCTGCAGATTTAGTCAACCGATTCTTTGAATGATAATGTTATTTCGGACAAGGAACGTGGGCGAGGAGTCAATCTATTGTCCCTATGTAACCGTGCTCACGCAAGGCAAAGAGCGTAGATTCAACACTATTAAAACGGATGATAGAGGGACCACAATAAAGCACGGATTCATCCTGTGTCTGCAGTTAAGTGGGGGGTTGGGCTTGGGGCGGACTGGTAGACGCACCCACCCTGGTGTGTGGAAGTATCTGAGGTGACTCACCAATGAAGTAGGCCAACAGGAACAGGAGTGTTACTGAGATGAGGATGGCACTGAGAGCAGCACATTTCCAGTTGCAGTGCTTATAGGGTTTCTTCAGGCTGAAGGCAGGTCGAGAGAAGGTGTTACGAGGCAGAGGACGTGGGGGAGGTGAGTACACCGTGCTGGAGGTCAAAGGATATCCTGGTGATGTTGTGCAATACATTGGTGATGTTCCACCTGGTTTGAACAGGAAGTGCCTAAAAAAAACACATTTTCTTGTTGGTCTGAGCAGAAACCCTCCTTTCTCATGGACGTCTGTTGCGATAATACTGTTGGTTACTGTCTTTCCAAGTCTAGTCCCTTGCACTGGTAAGTAATTCTGTTTCCAAACACATTCAGTACTGTTACCATAGTCACGCTTCTGCTAGATTAGTGAGAATACGAAAGCATACTGGGTTGTGCTCAGTCGAAACTGTGAATCAATATTAAATCTAATTTACAGGACTAGTGACCGCAGCTGGCTCTTGTTTACGTATTCATGCCAGCGTGGTGAAGAGTAATTCCCAGTAACTATGTGTCAAGGCTGTCCAGATGAGAGATACAGTATATAAGGCTGCGGCATGGAGTTGAACAGATTTATTCGCCCTTGAAGAACATGGCCGGCTATCTCACAAAACATGTGTAGAGCTGCATGTCCAAGAGCCGTATGAGCAGCCCATCAGAGAGTCAGTGGCAGCAGCACTGTAGTCAAGGCCGTTTTACTGACAAGTTTACAAGAAGCTCCCGAGTGACAGTGACATGAACGTGATTGAATGTCACATTACAATGTATGATGTGGAAAGTCACTGAAACCATATTTTATTTATAAATATCGGGACGAATCTTTGACATATCCTATTTTAGCAATAAGAGATAACACAGCCAACTGTGTTTCATAAAGCGGTCATGCTTAACATTAATCAAAAGCAATACAACCCAACAATGTGACCGAATGCAAATTGTTAGTTGTATTAAACAGGAAAGGGACAAACAGTCAAAATTTTACCACTGCAGGAGACATATACCGATGACTGACAGCATTTCAAAACAGAGGATGTTTGATGGAAAAATAGCGCAGGCATCACTATTGTTTTCATGGCAAAGCAGATTCTGACAGTAGTGTGAGCTGGATAACAAACATGCAACATACCCGTCGTTGTATGAGGCATCGTGGCGTGCTGATGCCAGAATGTCCATCTCAATGAGGTTGTCCTGTAAAGTCTCTAGGAATGTCTGCTTTGCTATGTTTCTACACACAGGTGGAAAGATGGATATGAAGCTAGTGTGAGATGTGCGTGCAAGAAACACAGAAATGCCAGTACTGCATGTGATCACCAGGCAACAACAACAACAACAACAACAATTGACAAATGGAGATCAAGACAAAAGGCGTGGGACAAAGAAACCAAGGCCCTTATGGAACTACTTCTACAAAGGTGTGAGACAAATAACATCTATCTCTCTTGTTCCCCTCATTTGTGCACTGCCATACCTTGTTTTGTACGAGCCCTGCCCTTCTCTGCAAGCGTCTTGCTCCTCTCTAATAAACATTAGAGTATTCTGGCTCCTTTAAGGTTGTGATTGGAAGAAAACAATGCATCACTTACAAATTAAAAAACCTTAAGTTTTCTAACACTTATTTCAGAACAAAGCACTGTTTTTATTGAACTTTTTGAATAACGAATGAACTTATCATTAAAGTTTCATAGAGTTCTAATGAAGTAATATCCTCAAGTACACTCCAACAAACAAAACAAAACACATATTTCAGTTAATTCTCATGTTTCTACGGGTGCATCTCTTTGCATGTCTCCCATAAGCCACTACCCCCTCTATAAGAGCTCTGTTCCATAAGGAAATACTGCAGCAATGCAATGGAGACATGAAGGGTTCACATGCAATGGGCAGGCTGAACACATTCAGTGGTATAAGAGAAAAGCCTCGCTTTTGATCCCTTATCTGTTCATGGTCCCTCAAGTTCGTGTTTTGAGGAAGAATGTAAGTTTTAATGAACGGAAAGAGAGACATTTGGCAGAAACTCGAAAGAAAATGGCGAGGCTAGGTCAGGCCAACCAACTGTTGGAATCTCTCCAGTGGCAGAGCAGAATAAGATCTTCCAGTGCAGAATTCATCAGGGTTGTTACATTTCACAAAAGGGACAAGAGGGGCCCATTGTAGTACTATTAACTAAGTAAAGGTGACATTTCATATTTCTCTGTCCATGCAGATATTACTAATGGATTCAGTTTCATTATTGGAACTTTTGTAGTTGATCTTTTTTCAGAGCAATAGGTCATAAAGACTACATATGTGGTTTGAGCAGCTTGCTTGCCTGTTGCAGATTCATTCTCCACACCATCTGTTTTCTGCTCCACAGGGAATACCTGTGCAGGATTAACTTTGGAGCTGGATGACATGTAATCATTCATTATACCACTAACTGTCCTTCTACCAGACGAAATTGATGCTCATTTTCCTGTTGACTGAACCGTCTCACAAAAACTGAAGGGAAGAGACAGTAATTCTGTTCATGGCTAATTGTTTAGCAATGCCAAACTGGCTCTTTGCTTTTCTTCTTTCAACAGCATTTTCATTTGTGGGAACATGTTTACTATATACAATATAAATCATAGTGTGGTCTTAAGCATTTCATTGCTTTAAATAGATAATAATGATCCAATCATGCAAAAGAGAGGAATTATTTTCTTTTTAATCTATAATAACTTCAAGGCTGCCAATGGTTTTTTTGGGTTTGTTTTTTTTTTGTTTTTTTTTTACTTAAATCTGCTCAGCAGGCAACCTGGTCACACGGAGAAGTTGGGTTTTGTTTGGGGAGCTTTTCTGCTGCTAGTGGAGTGATGTGATCATTACGAGCATTGAGATAATTTGCCTTGCTATTCTTGATTTCATACCGCCTCGCAATAAGACCAGTGAAAGAAATACCAACAGATATTCCCTTTGTTACAATAACACTTGACAGATCTACTTCACACAAGGGCCTCCTATTGAGAAATGTGCTAGAGAACTGAATACTGATTAATATGAAATAAATAAAACTCAGGGCTGAAGTGGAGGAGCTATGAAGCCTGCTCATGGGAGCCGGAATGTAATTTTGCAAGAACTGTTTCATATCCAACGCGATTATAATTACTCTGCTGTTTAAACTCAAAAGCTTCCACCGTTTGGATAACTAACATTAGACAAAGATCCCCAAAACAGGACTTTTCTCTTTCCACAAAATCATGTTCATCACAAATGTAGGCCTTTGCCCCTAGCAGGATAGTTTCCATTTTATTGCTTTGCTCCTTGTTAGCACTGTGGTAATTTAATATCCAGCAGACAGCATGAAAACTTGTGTTCAATGGCACCAGCTCAAGCTCACTTACAGATGCCAACATCTCTATACATTGTCAGGGAGACAAGTTACACGGTACCTTGTTTCCAGAGGGATGTTGCTGTTGAGTAGCCAATTGTCCTGTGCGCTGCCGGAGTCTTGACCACTGGCCGGACCCTCAGGGGGAACAGAGCTGTCTGTGGGAGCGGGACTTGGGTTGCTCCGTGGCGTGTAGTTGCCTCTGTTCAAGGAGTTAATGGAGGCTGCATGGTGCTGATGATTGGGTGAGTGGGAGTGGGAGAGTGGTAGAGGAGGCGTCCGCAGCCGAGAGTGGTTTTGAAAGGCTCCGTCTGAATGCAAAAGAGGGAAGAAATAAAACGTGTTACAGACATTTTAAAAAGAAGAACAGATCTGCTAAATCAATGTTCTTTCGGGGTACTTTCGAATCTTGGTTACCATTGGACACCCAGATTCACAGAGTTTTGAAACCACTGAGCTGCAAAGCACTTGCGTGAACAACTCTTAAAAAAGTCCCTCTTCTGGTCATTATTCCTCCCAACTGGCCTCCATCAGTGTGCTCTCTACCTCCCGCAGAGATGTGGGACTGTTTACTCAGACAGACTTGCTCCTGTGTAAACAAACGAGACGGCCTCTTCTAGAGGCTGACCAATTCTTCAGTTTTTTTGTTTCTTTTTTTTTTTTTTTTTTTTAGCTAGGTCGTGATGTTTCAGCATGTGTAGTCTTTTCATTAACAGCAGCTTGGGAACAATTCACAGTTATTTCTTTTGTTAACAATCTGCTATATTCAGTTGCATGTCATTATCAGATTTGCCGAGGTCAGCCTTATTAGAACATTGGCCTCACACCTTCAGAAACTCAGCAGACAAAACTTGTTTTCTTCAGCTATGTTGTCGCTTTATATCGGAGAACTTTGAAACTTCATGAAGTCTAGAAACACGGATTGTTTCCAGTGGTCCTACTGTGTATGCACTATTTGATACACTCTGCACTTCACAAGAAAGAAGACCAACGTCCTTGTGCTCTCTGTATCCATTTATTTCCACATCTGCTGAGCCATTCATCAATCAATGAACTCCTGGCTTTACACAGTGAAAGAGTGGCTTTTCTTTAGAGCAGCAGGCCTCCTTTATTTCACAGATATCCACAACACCAAATTGCCAATTTACAGCAGACAAAGTGGAATACAGACACACCGAAGGCTTATTTTGTATAATCAGCTCCTTCATTAAAGCGACACCCCCAGTCAAGAAGCTTAAGAGTCATTTTAGATTTTTCAGGGGAAGAAGATGAAGCTGCCACATCAACACGTGTCAATCAAGGTAGACTGATAAACAAACTGTTGAGGTGCAAAACTGGCTGTGCTGAGAACAAAGTAGCAGTAAGCTTCAGTGCTTGAGGCATTTTGGGAACGTGGAAAGAGAGCCCATTGTGTTCACAGGTGATGTGCTAATGAATGGCTCAGCAAGGACAATCAACACAAAAATGTAGTGCGCTGCATTTAATCCTCAAGTCTCTACCTGCTTTCAAGGAAACTTGAAACTTGCATAAAGTTGCGTTTATAAAAATGTCTGGAAAGTTCCTGATTTCTAGATTTCTGTTTGCATTCTTTACATTTCTTAAGCCATAAACAAAAAAAGGAGAGAACAGTGATGCTCACCTTCAGATTCCATTCTGACGCACTGCCACACAGTCCACGTATTTCATAGGATGAACCACTGACAGAAATCATTTTATTTCTTTTTCATTTTGGAGAGAGCGCTATATCACGCATCTGTCGCACTGACAGATGGTCCCATACTGAGCACACTTTTGCACAGTGCTGCCCCTCGTAATTAGCCGAGCCTCTGAGAGAGAGGCACACCACAGTCCTGATGAACAATAGACTGGTGTGAGGTAAAACCACACAGTTGTTGATGACCTCCCTACTGCTCAGTAATGTACCTGATCCCCAAAGCCATTAATAAGGTTATGCTAATTCGATACAGGGACAGCACAGACATACGCAGTGAAATATATCACAAGGACAAATGCATCATTGCTCTGGAATGCATTTACTGCTCGGTAAACAAATACTTTACTTCCTGCAACGATAAAGCAAATGTGGGGCAACAAGTAAGTCATTTTTCTAACACTTGGGGACATTTTTTTCTGAGGGCCACACTAGCAATACGTATTGAGAGTCATGCTATGTCCTCAAACATTACTGCAGAAATTAATCAACATATATCAAGTGTACGCTTAAAAGCAGTATTCACTGCAAGCCTACTGTAAAGACTAGCATTTTGCAGTAATTCTGTATTCTTGTTAATTTGTCCATTCCCTTTTAGAAGTGCACCAAAAATGGAACTGGTTTTGTCAAGGCCAAAATGATTTAGCAAATTAATAGACACTGCAGTTTGTGTTTAGAAATACATGTGTTAAAATCTAGCCAATTAAGCATGAACAAGAATAATTGTTGGGGGACTGTATCTAACTACACCGCCTGTGTAGTTATTTCAACATATAAATTGCTCTGTCGTTGTATAATTATAGTCTTAAGTAGCAGACAACAATTTGGTCCACCTTTGTTTCCAATTCCCCAGTGTTATTTGATTAAGTTAAGTTTTAATACTTTAAGTAGTGCACTTTATTTTATGAACTATATTAACATTTGCAATCAGAAAAACTGATTGAGAGTACTGTGATTCCTCAGTGACCATGCAGTATTATAATGTACATATTGAGAAGTATCTTGTAAAGGAAGTTCCCTCAAAACGCTTTAGAATCAACATAGAAGTGTCGCTAAACTCGCCTATTTCACTCGCCTACTTATTTGCATCCAAGCCATCATCATTTTAATGCATTGCACAGCCAGTGCTACAGTGAGAGTGGACCAGATAAGCATTGCGTCATGATTAAATTCACTATCTGACTGTATGCATGTTTGTCCTTGTCCAACCAATAGCCCTTCAACAGCCAGGTAAGTTATTTTTGTGCAAATAAACAGAGAAACGAGAAGCAAGTCAGTTTATTAGACAAAGCACAGGGCAACACGACCCCCACAGATGTGGTGAATCAGCAACAATTATTCACTAGTATCCAAAGGACAGAAAAAAATAAATGGTTTTCTATTGACCTGCTTTGCACAACGCAACTGGCAAGAAAAGAAGATTCATTTGTTATCAGAGAGACAGAGGAGGGCAGACCTTGCTACAATAGCCAAACTTTCACATGGCATTCAAAATAGAAGCCTTAAGATATCCATTCAGTCCGGGAATGTGGGTTTTTCATTTTTCTTTCTAACAAATGTATGCACTGGTTAAAGCCTCCTGACACTATTCTAGACAAGTAATTAAGGCAAATCCACTTCATTAGCTAGAACCTCACCCCCCACCCTCAGAGATAACAGGAATGTCTGTCTAATGCTAAGATGTTTTAATTGCTGGGAGGCAACTGTCCCGCTTGTGAGGTATCAAATAGCTACACTTCTAAATGAAAACTATTAATAACTTTCCAGAGTTTTCATTAAAAAACTGTATATTTCAAAAACCTTAATATTTAAACTGACACACAGATCTAGGTGAGGTTTTAAGGAACAAGTTAGTATTTCCTGTTATAGGATTGGGAATTCTCGATTTTAAAACACTTACAATTCTGAGCATGTTAACTATTTGCCCATGAATTCCTACATAACACACTTATGTGAATGCAGAATCTGATTGCCAATTACTGTGAATTGTTTGATCTGGATTCAGGATTAAATTAAATCTAAATAAAATTCTGCAAATTAACTAACTTAGACATACGAATTGTATTATTTGGGTGATTTCTATCACTAAAATGTTGATGGAAAATGTATTAAATGCATTTTTTTATGTAAACTGCAGTGTTGATTATTAGGAAGACTACACTGAGTTTAATCCAAAGGTGATATATATTAATCAATAAACCTTAATGACACTGGTGTGTTGTACTCAAAAAACCTGTTTTCCACCCCCAATACAGCTATTTGATGTATATATAGCATGTTTAAGTGATTGTAATGAAAGCCAACTGTCTTATAATAACACTAAAGAAAGCTATGAAGTAAGCAACCTGCACAAGAAATGTAACAAAATTGAAATCAATGAGTTTAAAATGTTTTAGAAACTATATTTTTGTAAATTATCATACTGACATGTCTTGTCAGTCATAATGGCACTGTACAGCTGGCAGTTACTCCTGTAAATCTCACCCTTCACATCAGCTGGTGTATGGCCTGCCTGACTAAAATCAGCAACAGTAGTCATGGAAACAATTACAATACCCTGCACTATTGCAGTAAATCTATATGTAAAAGACCAGCCTTTATTTCACTGGGTGACTATTTCAGTAGAGACAGTATATAGCTACCAGATGGTTGATATTGTAGGTATGCAACAGTTTAGCTGTTAGGAGCGAACAATGTAAGCTATGTAAAGCAAAAATCTGTAGGCAGCGCTACATGCTGTTGCAGCAGCTGTAAAACTTTTAGATGAATGCTTTATTATCAATTATCAATTAAGACCATCAATAAACTCATGAAAATTTCTACATATCTACAAAGGTGGATATGTAGAAATATAATATTCAAAACCTTCAAACAGCCTACATTAGTTTATACCCCTACATGAAAGACGTTGCAGTGGCATTATTTTTGCCACATTAGGTTTGCTACGGAGGATCTCTGGGTTCTGACTTAATTTGCCACTCAGTGCGGTGTCCAGGGAGATGGTCTATTTCTGAACAAGGACAGTGGATAAAATTCACAGCACTAATGGTCACACCTGATGAAATAAAGTGATATGACATGCCCCGGACAACCGATCAACGCACTGAGGTGTGAGCCATTCGATACAGAATTAATCAAAAGCTATCCAGCGCCCAGATAAATCATTAAATCTTGCTTACTGCTACAGCCCCTATGGCTAATCACAGGAGCAAAATTTCCAGTTGAGTAGCATTTGTCTATAAAAATACAAATAGAATTTATCATGAAGGCAGTGAAGCTGCACTCTCTCCTGGCTCCCTCAAGCTCGTTCTCTCTGCTGGCCCTGCTGTTTCCTACACCATTAGAAAAGTCTGAAGGGAAGAGCCATATGGGAATACTAGCTGTCTTTCCTGGACTCATTTGAGAGGTAACAGGTACCACAAACAACACATGGTAGGTATAATGCTCAGCTCTCCACTGGCTCTCTCTATGGGAATAAGGGGAAAAAGACCTTCTGGAATCTGTACACTAGCTCACCTTCATTACTAACTGGAGGAGAAAAATTCTGCTATTGTATAAGTATATAAGATCCTGCCACCAGCTCTCACTGAGGACACCAAATGAGGTATGTGGCTAGAAAGCTGGTTTCCAACAATATTCTGTGTGCATGTGGAAAATGGTAAGCTTTTGCAAAAGGAAACTCAGACATAAAAGCATAAATTACACATACGAACGACATAAAAACCCTGCAAATAAAAACAATATTTAAATAGACTTTTTTCCCTAAAAGTACAACAGTTTGCAAGCTAATCCATTAGGACTAGTCCTGGCATATGTTTCTCCCTTTCAAAGATCACATGGATTTTCTGTCACTCTTTGAGCTGCCTTAGCAAGAACAAGACAAGTGGTTATGCATGATGCCCTGTCCCTGTTCTGCGTGTCACTCTGCTGCATATCCATCAAGAGGTTGAAGATTTTGTTAGAGGGCACAGATGGTCGGCAATTATCATGGAATGAAAGTAATGCATCTCAATTTATGTCAGTGAAAAGAAGATATGTAGGTATGCAAAATGCATTATCTGTGGTATCCGTGCGCTGACGAAAAGCAAGTTGAATGAAACTGGACAAATTGTCTGTTGGCTCCAGTTCACTGATAACTCAACATCAACATCAAGAGAAACCGATTCCTTTTGATATGTCAGCTCAAAACTGGAATCTCAAATGTTCCGAAAAACAGGGGCACGGCATGCAAGTGCCATGTGCTGCTCATTAAATTATTATTTAGCCTCAGATAGTTTCATTCCTCGTGGTGTCTGTGGATCAATTACTTTCTGGGATGACCTCTTTTAACCACATTTCCCCCATCCGTGCAGACACAGGGGGATGATTACGCAGTTCAAATGAAGACCTATTTGAATTCAAACACGACCACGTCCCCGAGCCTTCTAAACCGCTCAGCATTCCTGCTTGGTCAGCTGTGAGGTGGTGGTGCGCTGGCCTTTTCACCAGGGAGCCCGGCTGCACTGAAGCCAACACTGGCCGACCTCATGCTGTTTTGCATTAAAAGATGCTAATACAGGGAGGTTGCAGTGTCTCAGATCTTGCGGCTCAGCGTGGCAGCGGGCTCCCACTGGCAGCCTCCCCAGGAAGAAGCCCCTCAGAGAAAGCCCAGGGCCGCAGTGAAACACATGCTTCACAAAAGGACTGCAGGCTTCAGCGAGCAGCCTCGTCAGCCTTACAGAAACCCTGGCTCAGTGTTCTTCCAAATGAAAACAGGATCCCGGAAAAAAAAAAATAAATAAACACTGCAGCCTCGAAGGCTACTAATGTGAATAACGATATGCTGCTGAGAGCGTTTACTTGTTCAAAATCCAGCAGAACATTTTAAGTCCTGTATGTGGGCTCAAAGATGACCTTGAGCAAATGTAATCTGGAGTGATAAAAAGCCACCTGTTTTCCAGTGCAACAGATACACTGTGAACCAATTATTTTAGGCATACATAGTTTTCTGTGGTTGTTTACTGTCTGTAAAAAAGTAAATATTTCCTGCACCATGTCAACTCTGAATTTGAATATTTCCTCAATGACCGACCTGTATGTCAAAGAGATCTGATTTGATATTCCAGTCATTTTTACCATGGTGGCTTTTAAATTACCTTTTTTTGCTCATGTGATTCCCACTGACAACCTGAGATGCATACTTAATTCCAGATTAAGTATGCAGCCTTTTTATTTTCAATCATAATTCCGACATCTGCACCAAACAGACAACATTAGATATTATTTTTCACAAATTTGCTTGTTTTAGATTCAAGAAATTCTGTGATCTCTGCTGTGATCATATTGGCTGTGCAAGTTGTGTGCCAATGACCCTGTTCTGTATGCCACTCTCTCCACAACCTATTTGGCTCACTCTCATTTTGTCACCTTGGGAAGATGAGGTTTATGCAGCTGAAGGGAACAGTGTCGCTACACATTGAACAAGTTTTAATGAAGTCATTCCATTCCCTGAAACGCTTTAACCTGACCGGTTTGATTGAGTTATTTAGCTACATATATTATTTGCCACAAAAGCTTAGGGGGATGGAAATGTTTTAAATAGAAAGCAATCAGATATAACTCTTTCCTTGCAAAACTTACACACAAAACAAAGCAAGGGAAAAAACTAAAAATTCAACACACTATCTCAGTCAAATCAGACTTGGCAATGCAAATACTCCATTTTCATTCAAATCAAATGGCTACTGCAGAGAAGAGCCAAAAGGAGTGCATTGTGGAGTTCAGAGATAAAAAAAAAAAATAAGGTTTTAATAAATTCTAGCTTTTGAGGTAATTGGACATGGTGTGGAAAATTCCCGAGAAGGCACGGGGCAAGCTTACACAACTCACTAGGTGGTTAAAGTGAACAAACAGGAGCCTCTTTTCTCTTTTCTTTCTGATTGTAATTGGCTCCTTACTGACAAAGATTTTCTGCGATTAAACAATGAAGAACGTCAAAGAATAATCTCAAAGAAAAGTTTATTTTGCATAATTTACTACTTATTCATATGCAACTATGGTAAGGTGAAAGGTCCTCAGAATGGACAAGAGCATCACTATTAAGAGTGCTGGTTCTACGTTAGTGAGTTATGAAAGTGAGAAAAGCCTTTGCACCCACAAGGAACAGAAACACGGAAATATGCTGTACTTTGCAACTAAAAGGGAATCTTACAAAGCCTTTGGGTGACTAACGTAGCAACTGGAGCTGGGGAGATTCCTCCTCAGTCCTCTCCTACTCCTCACTGACAGCCTGAGGCCAACCTAAATGCTGTACCTATGCAAATCAGCGTCATTGTTATGAGACAAATCTGCCGCGGTAAAGGCCAATCCCCCCCGCCCACGTCCCCTTAAGCAGTCATGTTACTGCTGGGTGACCAGCGTGTTGCTGCTGTGGAATTAGGGGGGGGGGATCTGCGACGGGATTAATAACTCATTCTCTAGGCTTTCTGAGCAGGCAGCTGGGGCACTTTGGAGTTTGATGTAATTCAACCCTTTGGGTAGTTAACTTGGAAGCTTGATCAATTATTTAGACCATTTTATTTTGTTTCGTGTTTGTTGTGCCAGTGGGATAAGCCAGTAGCTGCTGTAGTTGAAAGGCATCCACATTTGCGAATCAAAAAATGTCCCTATTCAGCACGCAAATTGATGACTTATGGGAGATATGCAGCATAAATCGCTCAGTTTGATCGACAACATGTTATATTTTCCTGTTGATGGATCATAAACAGGAATATGCAACCTGCTGCACTTCCAAGTGTGATAATTTTTTGACAACATTAATAGATCTGGTTTCCTGAGGTTTACTCTAAAAATCTGTCCATGCATTTTTCATATGCCATGCAGAAAGTGTTTGCAGCGTTATAAACAATACACTGAATTAAGGAGCATCAAGGCCTTTTCCACAGTAATGAATTCACAGGAGGCAATGAATCTGCAGCAGTTACACAGCAACGAGCAAATAATGTTATATAAACTCAATAAAACAATTTTTACCACATGGACGATCCAAACTATATTGTCTGCCACTCGTAGTTCATTAGTGACCACAGTGACATGCTGAATAAAATCTTCACAATGATTAAATAAGTGAGTCAAGTGCTGCTACACCACGCAACATGCTTTAACTGCTACTTAGTAAATCAACTGTACATGTTTTACAGTCACTGAGTTTTTTATCGACTGTCAACACCATGTTTGCAGTTTGCAGCGCAAATGTCATTCTGTCAGTCTGAATGAGTGTTAAGTCAACAGCAGGATACAAGTGTTTCAAGAGGAATGAGAAGCTGACATTTATTAATGAGAAACCACACTGGGAATGTTCAAACCTAATCTAACTCAAGACGCCCCGTTTGAGTTGTTATCAAAATACAAAACTACAATATGTCCTTCAACACTAAAACAGTGTTTTTAATGTAACTTCAAAAGGAGTCAGTTCTTGTAACAATATGTGATCCAGCAGGGATTTATATTACACTTGGTACAGAGTAACTCTTTTTATTTCTTGCTTATTTCCTGTCTAAGGTGTGGAGGTTACATGCAGGCTTGTTTCTGCTTCTATAGAGGGATGCTAGATGGTTTCTCCCACCAACACACATTGAAATTGAAGAGAAATATCTGTGACAAATATCCCACTGAACCAAAATCGTCCATCTCTTTGAGTGAGACTCTGAACTTTGCAGACCTTGCTTCAGAGAGTTCTGTGCATTTCCTGAGGCTACATATCGACTCAAAGTTTCAACTCTCTCTCATGGTGCTCGGAAAAAAAAGGGACATATTCTTGCCCATAGCCATCTGCATGACCTATAACACAACATATCCATGAGCAGGGGAAGGCTAACCTCCAGAAAGCAACAGTAGTTTGAAAACCAACTCACCATCAGCAGTTGCAGTGGCAGGAGCATACAGGTTCCCTGAGCCAGTTTTAACTAAGAATGAATTGGGGCCAAACTCATCCTCAGAGTCAGAGTCCTGGGCTGGCTGAGCCGCACAGTTACCTAGCAACCCTCCCTGGCTCTCATTGGCTGCAATGGAAGGGGGAGGGTATGGGAGCTGCTCAACGGGGGAGGAGGAGGCGGATGAACAATGCAGCGGAGGACCTGTGGACCACAAACAGAGACAACACATGGAGGGGAAATGAAACACACCCAAACATGGGCAACATCACATAGCAGCAGAAAACCCATACACACACACACACACACACACACACACACACCATGAACACACGCATAAGCAAGACTTAACTCTGACACTTCAAAAACAAACAGGGACACATCTGCCTTTGTCTCCGCCACCTCACCCCAGCTGAGAAGAACAATACAAACAACGCAAATGACTTTGAGATAGAATAGAAAAGGCAAATACCTGGCACCGCTTTAAAGACATGAAAACAACAAAAAACCTTTTGGGGATGTTAAATGCAAAAAAAAGGTGAACAATCCCAGGTTACAATGCTCAAATCTTTGAACCAAAAAAAGACAGAGCTGATCAGAGGTGCACAGTATGCATATGTGAAAGTGGAGACTATAGACAGTGAGAGAGCTTTGTCGGATCAGAAACATCCACTCACATACGACTAAAGCATTGCAGACACACTCACTTTTGAAATTCTTTCAAAATAACACCGGCTACAGTGACAAAACTCCACCTCTCACAACTGCAAAAATTACAATAGCAATTCAGATTTGTGTACTGTGCAGCAGTACTGTGCAGCAGTAGGCACATGAATAATATGTTCCCAGATACGGTGGGGTTGTTAATACCCCCTCCTGTGGAAATATATATAACCCCTGCCAGCCAAGAAATGAAACCAGCTTCAACCAATCCTTCCTATTTCTTCTGTACTCTGCGTCCATCTCGGCTTTCCGACTTGTCAGTAATATAAAATATCACAGGGATTACACTGGCCACTCACCTTAACAGCAGTATATGAATAATTTAGAGTTCTGATTATTTTTAGCTTGTTGTTACATACAGTAACAATCTGCTACCGCAATTCTTGCATAGGAATATCATACAATTTCTTCTTTCAAGGTTTATTGGCTCCAATCCCCACGCTGTCATGCAATGTTAAATCTCCACAGAGCTCATATTAATGTGTGATTAACTTCTGATGCTGCTCTGCGCCACCCTGAAAATGGACTACTTAAGTAACGCGACTGCAGCGAACAAAGCCATCAGCTCGGCGCTCTCCCTGCCTTCCCATCAGTCCGTCGGTCTTGATGTTGAAATTCCTGCTGACTCTCCCGTCATCCATCAGGAGAGATAAATTTCCTCTCGCTCAGTAATGATCCCTGAAGAGTATTAAAATACGACTCACTGACTCGCATCTAATTAGGAAACAATTAGTGATACTAACATATCAGCCACAGCCCTACACAAGCAGCAAATGTCCACTGCCCCTGAGAGTCACAGTTTGTGCTTTATATATACTTCACCCCGCACACTTCATTTCTCTCCCAATCCTCTAATGTCTGTGCAGGTAATGGGTGCAGAGGCGCAGTCTCCATGCTGTGGGTTAATGACCCTGACACTGTTGTGCTTGAATATACGGCAGAGGAAAATCTCTTGAACAAGACCATCATTAAAAGTCATTCCCACAATCTCTTGGATCCATCTTAGACACCACATTTAGCATGTGTCCAAACAACAACACATTACTGCAGAACAGAGCACTGCTCAACTAGTATCTACCCACATGAAACCAGAGGCAAGAGAGAAATTCTTAACATAAAAGACAAAAATGAGCTGCAGCAGGTCTTGGACCAAATATTACAGCATTTCCCTCAAAGAGAGAATTAATAAATGTGACGGGAAAAAGATTAAAGTCCTCTAAAAATGATCAAAGTCATAACCTAAATGAGGTCAAGGTAGTCATGCTCAGCAGCCATTAGTCTTGCGCGCAGAGATTTTACTGTCTCACTGTGTTTAATTAATGCTGGCTTGTGCAGTTCAAGCCCAAGCCACATCCACCTAAAGTCACAGACAGGACTTCTGCAGGCGAGAAGCCATAGCTTGATGTGACCAGGGAAGTTTCTCTGGCTGCCAGAGTTGATTGCCTTTGCTTTCACTCACTATAATACCGCAGCAAAACGGGACCTTTACTTAGGAGGCCCTGGACCATGTGCTATCGCTTTTGTTCCTAACAGCTTCAGGAAGTGCTGGTTATTGTCTGGTTCGGCGTAACTGCCAGGAACAAATTATAGGTCTTAATCAACTCATTAGCAACCTATTTAAAAGAACAGACAAATAAACTAATGAACTGCAGGTAAGGAAAACTGCTAATGATACAGTGGTGTTTAAAGCAACATCTTCAAGGGCAAAGTGCTGAATACATGCTTCGTATAATATATATTTTTATACATGTTTTTTTAAATACCTGATGCAAAAGGTGCAAAGATTTAATTACCTTGCAAATTTGATATTTAATTTGATTCATTTTGACAAGGTTAATTCCACAAACACTTTAAGAAAGTATAGCAGTTCCACAGTGCAAGTTGTAAAACAAAACAAAAGTGGTTCAGGCAACAATCATCAAAGTCCCGGTTCAAAGAATGACATTTATTTTCAAGGGAAAAACGATAACAGTATGTGGTGCTCGGATGAGAGACAGAAGTTGAAAGATGCAAATGTGGGCGGCTGTGCATCAATATTTTTTTTTTATTTTTTTTTTTTACAAACCTAGAGCATAGAGCGTACAATAAATAAGCAAGTAGGTGTTCTGCGTTGTGCTCAAAAACTTTGAGATGACACATGTTGACGGGCATCCAGCGGCTGCTGCAGAGCCAGAACGTGAGATCATTTTGCAAAGGTATTTTTTCCTGCTATGGGCAATATGAAAAATACATGTTCTGCATAATCTTATGTGATATAGCAAAATGTACTGCAATTAGGTTAATTCACTGGAAATTCACGGGGCAGTGTTGATTTAGCTGACACATACACATAAGTCCTGAAAATCCAACATAAATATAAAACACTAGGGATGCACCGATACCACATTTTTTTAAGTACAAGTACTTACATTTGAGTACTTGCCAATACCAATATGAGTACTTATTAATGCCATTACACACATTTACTTGAAAACGTGTTTTATTTTCATCACATATTGTTACATTCTCTGGCTGTAATCCACTGTGCAGTTAAAATGATGAGGGACACCGGGCTAACGCTGCTCGTCCAAGTATCAGTGGTGAAGCTGAGGGCTGAAATGTGCGCTGAGAAGACGTCTAAATCCCATATTATCAACAACCGACAATGGCTGGTCATCAAGAGCAATGTACTGGGTAAGGGCCTCTGTTATTTTCACTGCGCGCAGGTTGTCTCTTGACATCTTCTCCCTCTTCTCCAGAGTTTGCTGCAAAGTTGGTTGCTGCTGTTTGCCGCTATTAGCAAACTCTTTGAACTTGGTGTTGGTTTTTTAGATGTTTGATCAGATTGCTTGTGTTGAAAGTACTCGCTTTCATACCTCCTCTTGACAACTTTGCAGAGCATAATTTGCAGTCCGCTTTACTTTTGTCACCATCATCCACTTTGAAATACCTCCACACTGCCGACATTGCTCCTCATTGCTCTCAATTAGCACCTGACTGCCAAACTGAACATCACGCTGCCGTAAAGTGGCATCGGATGCTGTGGTATCGGGACACTTTTATGAATACGAGTATGAGTACAGGAACAGGGTATCGGACAGACACCCAATGCTGGTATCGCTATTGGTGCATCCCTATAAAAAAACTGTATACAAACATGTATATAGTGACATCATTTAGCCATAGCTGTGTCCAAAATCTTTTTTTTAAAAAAAGGAAAACTCACTGAAAAAGCAGTTTTGGAAATACTGCAGACACATTCACTTACGGTGTTAACGCTCAACCAATTATTTTATGTTTTTATCAATTTACTGTCAATCAAGAAATAAATAATTATAAACTTCAAAAGCACTGAATCAACTTGTACAAAGATGTCTGAAAACCTCTGTGTTGTGTTATCGTGATCTATCTGTGTGTGCATGGTTGTATATACGTGTAGACTAACACGTGTGTTGACTTAAGGAGTGGAAGCGGTTAGAGACATCAGCACATTTGTTTAACATCACTTACCCAGTGCAGAGATTAATGTGGGGACTGTGATGCAGAGTCACGCGCTGAGATCTACGAGCATAATCACAATGATCAAGTTTGAGCACGAGAAAGAGTCAGAATCAGGCATTATCACCGCACGAGTGCACGTGAAAATTCATGTTAAAAATGTCGTTATTTGAGAAGGCTTCTCTGGCGAAGGGAGAGAGAATTAAATCAGGTAAATAGAGAATATAATTTAGAGGGAGAATGTAATCGAGTGAAAAGAAAATCGAGTAAGAAGAGTCAACATCTTTCATCCGGAGAGTCCTGATCTTCGGTTTTCTCTCTCTGTCTCTCGCTCTACCTAAACCTAGCTGGTCTTTCTGATTAACTGCAATAAATTCTGAGGCTATAGATAGAAATTCAGATAAATTCAAGGAGATAAAAGTTGTTGTTCTTCCAATACACAACAAGGTAAATAAGATCTATGACTACCTTAGCTAAATGCACCACACACCCACTACACCGAGCAAGGTGAAGCAGATGTGTGACTCCACGGTGACAACAGGAATTATCTGTTTGCTCAAGGACTACAGCTGCGGGCAGCATCTATAAAAAATGCAGTGTATTTGCAGATGAACGTCGAAGGAAAAAACAAACATCTCGGCGCCTGTCCTGCACCATCAACTGATGCCATTTGGCATACAAAGCATTCAGGACGCGGAGGAATGACTCAGAGTCTCAGCGGGGACTGAGTGTCATCATCGCACTGCTTCTCCTGTGGTAAAATGCAGATTGTGTTGAATCTCCTTTTTACCATAGAGTTTGCACGTAGGATTCACGTAGTCAGGATACCAGCATTTTTATTCAATGCTGATGCTAAATTCAAATGTTAATATTCTACAACGATGCCTGGGCAAACAAGAAAAAAAAGTGTAATCACATTGAATTCGATGGTTGTGTAGTAACATTCAAACATGGGTGTGTGAAAGGTTGGCAGTTTGTCTTCAGCAGATCAGTAAAATATTGCGTAATTTGCTCCTGGCACTAATTTTGTCATCCAGCGTAGGTGGAGTGGGATCCACTCCAAGATGTGATAGCATGCTTGAAGCTTTTGTCATACTTTCAGCTGTTTGACTCTGTTGACTTTGTTCTGACTGCTGCCGCCACCATCAAGGGCCAGACTGTGAGCACGTACTCAGATCCTTCCTGTTCTGGAAATGGTTCTTACTGCGTTTGCGTGTGGACGTCAAAAGTATATGTCTCTCTGGGCACATAGCAAACGCTGTAGTGGGTGGTGTTTCAAATGTAATACTCGCCTTTGATACTCCCCCTCGTGTCAGTGGCAACCAGTAGCACACTGGAATTTTAGTGTGGAGTTTCACAATAGTCCACAGCCTGCTCGGTCCAAGTTGACGCCACACTACATTTCACACAAGTTGAGAGCAATATATTTGCTTAACTGTTACGTTGAGGTGCACCTTCGCGACTCTCTGCAAAATCAGACAGACCCCTTTAATGTACGTTTTGCTTGTCTGCTTCACTTTCATAATATATTCTTCAATCAGCCGACATCTAATTGCTCAGAAAAAAAAAAAGGAATTATAGGAGTGACGCCAGAAAGGCACGCTAAAGATTAATGTCTGATTCTTACCAGCATCTGTCAGCCACAACAGCTTTCATGTATGAAGGCCTTCCCTCTGAGTTGATGAACTCTCTCCTCTTCTGGAGGTAGCAGGTATGTGACTGTGATTGTTTGATGCAGTTTATGGAACAAAAATCAGAGTTGGGAGACTGTGACATTCTCATGGCCTTGTTATAAATGCATGTTCTGTTGTTAATGTTAATCCTACATGCAATCCTTGAATAACTGCTGCGGCAAAACATTTTTTTTTTACAGAGTATGTAATCAGGGTGAATCATGAGCAGTGTGTACTTTGTAGATCTGAAAAAACAGTGAACCCAGAGTTTTCACGTTGCTTTGACTAAAACATTTTGTCATAATAAGTAATTCATACTTCAATGTGAGTCCATACAAAAGGCAAATAAGCCTATTATGCATACAAATAATGCAAATAACAGTCTATTAATTGAGTTATATTTGCCTTCAAGGTACTTTGGCCAACAGGGTACCTTAATTGAATATTTAATAGTTTTTAAATTGCCTGAGCATCATCAGTTCCTTTTTTTTTTAGCATTCCAGCTTTGTCCCCTTAAAGATGTCCCTTTGCTTAGATTTAGCGGCCGTGTTTACAGCATGCAACAGAAATGTTCGCTCATCAGACTCAAGTTGTCCTGGAAATGTTGTGCAATACAAAAGGATTTAGAGCTGCTTAACCTATGAAAGGAGGTTTGATGCCCTTTTTGATTTTTTTTTTCCCCGAACTGACTGGCAGTACTTGGGCTCTGCCATGACTGATTAAATGTGCCCTCTTGCCTAGTATATCACTGCTCTTGGTTTGGATTGAACTTCAAAGGACTGTGGAAAGGCAGCGTTAGTCCTGCTTTTGTGTCACTGACAGTCTTAGAAATTCAACGTCTTTGTCACTGAAGGAAATAAAGCCCCGCAGTGGTGTTTTTTCAATGTAACATGATGAAATATGGGGTGAATATTGGCTAAGAGACCAACATACTGGCGAGTGCTGGGTGATATTACTACATGCAGCACAGCATACTGTGAAAATAATCTTTCAAACCACACAGATTTTGCTGTTTTTGGGGTTTTTTTTTCTGTATTACGACACCGTGGTCAAAGTCACAAATCAATAAGCAGGGCTGTTCTTTGTGATAATCAAGTTACAGGACATGTTATACCTTGATCTTTCCTGTGTTTACTTCACTGGTTCTGATCAGGTTATTTTACCTATAAATAACTTTTTAATCAAATTTCCAGAAACTATACAATAACATATAGACTGTAGATAACACTAACTAAACGTATGACTTTGCATGGCCAAAAGCATGAAGTAATACATGTAATGCAAAGTTAAATTCATTCTGGTGAGCTGATTTTTAACCTTGTGCAAAAACAGGCAAAGTAGTGCATGTGATCAATGAGAAATTACTTTAACCAAACCACTGTATACATACTATCTGACAATAGGCTGATTGTCTCCTCAGGGTGAAAACTTCTTTTTTTTCACTCTTCATTTGCAAACATTTATTTGAAAGACAAAGAAACAGCAGCTGAAATCGCAATTAATCATTAACAACTGATGGGGCTATAAAATGAGCCAAATTCATAACAGTGATAATTCATCAAATCAATTCAAGCTCTGTATTTATTTATTTACTTACGTTTCCTGGAGTTATTGGTGTATGTGCTCAGTAACAATAATTACACTTATCAGATCCCTCTGTGTAGTACAGACAAGGTGGTCTAATTCTAGTTTTTGCATTATTAAGATTCACAAATTGACATAATTGTTTTCTATTGCACAGCTGGAAGCCATAACTAGCCTTTCATGAAATTAATACGTGATATGTGATCTCATCTAATGAAAAAAAAAAAAATCTAACAAATGAGACAGTGTGCAGCTCGAAGGGACGGTTTTGAAAAAGTCATAATCCTAATGCAGCAAATGAAAGTGATAAACGGCCTTGTAAACATGTGTCACCTTTAGAAAATATTTGTTTTTCACTTTTTTTTCTTGAAGCAGAATCAAGCTATTACCTGTTTTTACACAATCTGCTCAAGGTTATGCTAAACTTGTGCCTGCTGCAGGATTACAATTTCCCAAGTTGATATGGTGCAATGTCATAAATTTGTCAGGCCCACTCTAATTCTGCAGGATTCAGCGCAGAGTTCAACACCCTACCTCAAACCACACAACATAAAACACGAGCAGGCACGTGGGCACAGATGCAGAGGAAGTGGGAAATGAGCTTTTATGGACCAACATTGGAAAAATGATAAAACTTTCTCTGACGGTGCCATTTACCTGCTAGGAATCAATATTATAATAACAGAGAGTGAACATAATGTATGATAAGGTTGAAAACAAATTGTAAATACCCATAAATGTTTTTTATAGACATGACCATTACTGAGAAAATGGAAATTATATTTGTGTAATAAAAAAGCATTACCACAGAAGGCACAGCTCCATTTAAGGCTGACCCACAACATTTCTGTCAGCACTTTAAGCCCAGCATCCGTTACTTACAACTATTGTACACTCTTAAATAGATGCTGAATGCTGAATTATAAATGGGTGGTTAGAATAAATCGAGAAAACGAGTAAAAAAAAACTCTGCCTAATAATAAGATATTGTGGCGCCTGCAAAACAGTTTGTACACTAGAAATAGTTAGAAATGGTCGATCTCAATTAAATTAGAAGTTGTCACAATATCCATAAACATGTTCACGGGCCGTGTGCCCAAGAAGGATCAAACCTCGACCTCTTACTCCTCTTTAAATTATACTAATTTAAGGATGCAATTAGTCAGCGCTAATCTATTCCTCTGCATGGAGGGGGAGGGAAATATCCAACTAAGATAAGAAAAAACAGCAGCAGTGGTGCCCAAACCTTGGCACAGCAGACTACTGATGTCAGTAGCTTCCCAGAGTATCACCTAGGAAGATGAAAAGGAGGCTAGAGTGGCTGAGACCAGAGATGGCATTCATTCTCTGGGTGACTATGAGCACAGACTCCTTCCCCGGTCATCCTCCACCCACATCCCCGCCTGGCTTCTGCCACTCTCATCCATCCGGTCCACTCTATTTCTCTGTGCTGGAGAGATAGCGTGCCCTGCAATCCCGCCGAAAGACACCATCTGTTTCGACTTCTCAGGGACAAACAGAGAAATGAATCAGACTAGAAAAGTGAAATTGAAATCCTAAATGAACAGAATGAAAACGGCTTCTGTTTCAGGAGAAACCTTACTACTGCTGCACTGTCCACTTCATGGAAAAGTCCACGGGGAGCAACTTTTTAAGCGTTAACCCTGGGACATATTCATTTGCTAACATGTGGAGAAAAAAATGTGCAGGCCATATTATAATACTAAACAATTAAAAGCAACTGCATTTTCAAATTGCGCTTTTTGAAACTGCGTGATCACTAATTAATCCGTTTGCAAAAGGCCCCAGTCTTTACGACAGGGGCCCAAATTTTGCGCTCTTTACTTCACTAGTCTTTTGAATCAATGTTAGTTCTGACGAGCTCTGACATTGTTAAATCCCTTCATGCAGCCCCATTCAAGCATCCCTGGGGCTTTCTTTGTTCTAGGATAAAAAGTAAAGGTTCCAATCTCCTCACCTCTCGCTGTTAACAACATCCTGCAGGCATGTGATGGCTGTTTTTAGGGAACTCTTGGTCAACACATGTTTGTAACTGACATCGTGAGAGGATATCTTCTCTAACAGCACAGAAAAAGTGGCATAAAAACGGGCTTATGAATGCATCCACGCCCGTTCGGCGAGTCCTCTACAGAGGATTCCGGACATCAAAGACGTGCACATGGTAATCTCCTACAAATGGATGTTTCTGGGCCTCTATCATAGCTCGATCATCAACTGAGCCGACTTAAACCATGGCTGAAAAAACAATGCTAATAGTGGATAATTATCAGCTTTTACTCCGTCTGCACTGGCTGCTCTATTCCCTCTCCCATCACACACAGAGGCTGGTGAATAAACACAATGGCATGAATAAATAATGACCCCACAATCCTCTTAAGGTCCCCGAATAGTGAGGGGAAAAAAGACAAAAGTTTACTTTTGGTGTTTGAGAGCAAGCGGAGCCTGAAATTGTAAGCGACTCATTAGGGCTACATGTGGCTTGCCTGGGGCCTTGCTGAACAAAGATGGCACCATCCCCATCCTGTCATTCCTCAGCGCTCTCTAGGCCTGGCCTAATAAAATTCTAAAGTATACCCTTAAGAAACAGCTACATTCCCAATAAAAGACAGTAAAGAGCTTAAGCACTGCCTTAAAAATGAAAACCTTCACATCTTCCAAACTTTCTTCTGGAATCAAAATTTTATTAGACTGAGTGGGAATTCTCAGAGTACTCAGAAGGCCACCTTTGCTTGATTTGCGCAGATTTGCTGTGCTGTGTATAAACATCATAGTAATATGCAAGCTTTCATGCTAAAGGAGCGTACCTCTGTCAAAACATTATTTCCTCCTCTCATCATTCTCTCCAGATAGCTTACATAAAGGCTACTGTTTTTCATTTCAGACACTTTGTCAGTGTTAAAGAATTGATCTGCGTGTGCCTCCCAGCTCCCACTGAGTGCACCACGGTTCAAAAGGCTATCTAAAATACATGCTGCCAACAGGCTTGTGATGCTAAGTGCTTATATAATTTATACCATGGTAAAACTAAAGCCACTGAGAGTTTGCAACATGGCAAATACGGCTTGTTTATGATAGAAGTTGTAACAAGAACTAAGTATTAAGGATGACTGCATCACTTGGCCAAAACAAGAATCCTGATCTGGTATCGTCATGTTGCAACAATTTAGGCTGATCACTTACAGTAATTCTCTTTTGTTTAAAACGATGTGTAAAGTATAAAGTAAACAAGTAAACAGTGGTAGTGGTAAGAGCGTAATAATAAAAGGTAACTTATGCAGACAGGAAACACCTTTTCCGGGGCATAATTAAAAGGGACTTTGGGCAGAACGAGTGAAGCCATTTTCAATTCCAACTTTCCACTGAGGCGATGAATAGAAATGAAGTTGCCTGGGGTAGATTGGAGTCCTGGTAACTGGAGATGGGCAAGAATGTGAACATCAGAATTATCCTTTAATACTCAAACCAGCAGTTTGCCTTTTCATTTCTGATCCTGAATGTTTATTACGTAACCTGATCATTTCAAAATGGGCAACTGCAGTCAGGAGCAGCGATGTGCTGCAACATGCTGTTTTAAACTCATTCATCTGACCACTACTGAACATAGTCCATCCAATTCATAATTTGCGTTTTGGTTCTTACTTTGTGAATCTAAATTTTGCTGTACTGCTCTTGTCCTGAACTGATTTGCAGAGTCAGGATTGAGGCCAATCAATTTTTAATTGATTGGTAGCAGCTGTATGAAACCTGATCTATTTTCAGTCTCGTTGTTTATGGCACTCTGGCTCATGCTTCTGCTGTTATCTGTCATACATTACATTGTCTTTTTTGTGGAATGTATCTTTGCATTTTCCATGAATGCTTAAAAATTACAGCAGCCTCACTCATACGGACTAATTGAAGTTGGTATTTTGCCGTGAGACATATACTATTATTCTCAGACACCGCTCCTGTATACTACGAGCAAGGAAGGAGGATTCATAACCACTCTCATTTTTATCCCACTTTATCCTTTTTCACATTTAATGTTGATCATGCTTTTTATGTCACAATACCTGTTTTCGTATTTCACTTGGACTCATAAATACAACATATAATACCTCTGATTTATTGTCTTGTGTACACAGAGAACAGAACAGAGAACACAGAGAACTCTCACTGGGCTGAACTGTTTACATAAAGATCCATCAAATTAATAGAAAAAAAAACAAAAACCCACCCTGGCTACATTTTGTGACCCATTAATCAAATCGCTTTTTATAGCTGTGTAGCTGTGACTTTAAAAGTTTTGACTGAAAGCATATACTCCATATAGTCCGAGGCTGCATTAGGCTAGGAGGCTCTTCTCTTTTGCTTTCCTAAACAATGCATCTTTACTGTCTTTCGAGCAATATTGACGTTAAAAAGACAGTGCAATCTATTACAAGGGTAGCAACTGAATACAATTAAAAAACCACAACAATTAAAGTCTGACTGAGGATCGAAAGCGCCAAGCATCCAATTAATGATGCACAATTACAAGCTGGAACCCACAGCCTCTTGCTGGGTGAAATATACACAGGCAATTCTTTAAAACTTCTACAAAAGTCAAAATTACTTCAGGGAAATCAGCGTCATCAGGTTTATCCCTCAGACCTAAAAAAACAACCAATTTTAACGCCATTTGCCATTTTCTTACTGTCTCTGTGTACACAAGACAAGACAACAGAGAAAAAAGATACTCTTTTAATCTTTCCAGGTTCATCTCCGCAAGAATCCTACAACATCGTCGTCTCAGCCATGCGCCGTTTGTATTCTACAGGGTTAAACAACCAATGTATGTAAATAAAAGTGACAGAAGCCAGTTTATTTTCTATTTTCTAGAATTAGGCTGTCCAGCTCAACATTTTTAAAGGACATCTCTAAACCCAATGTGAAAATGTGTCTGCCGATCCTGGACCGCGTTTCCCATTAGCACTTAATTAAATGCTAAAACTGTCACACATCCAACCTACTGTGAACTACTAAAAGTGCTCAGCTCATAATAAGTCTTTAAATCATCTAAATAGCTCAAAGTGTGCCTGTGCCAAAATTTGGTAACTCACACAGTGCAGGCATTGAGGTTTGAAGACAGAGAGAAAGCAGCTCTGGTGTGACCTGCTGCAGAAGCCGGCGATTCATACAGCTGAGATAAGACTAGTGTTCCCAGTGTGACAGCAGTACTTTAGGGGAACCACTGAAGGGAGAGGGAAAAAAACCTAAAGCTTATGTCCCAAGCTATTTTCTTCAACATGCACAGGCTGTGAAATTTCACTGTGCCTAGCTACTTTCACTGGTAGAGAAATAATCCAGGAAGAATCTGAGCTGTCCAGCACAACAAGGTTTTGGAACGGCAGGGTCTTTATGTGTGTGGAAAGCCTATGCGTAAACTACACCTATATTTAAGTGCTAATCTTATTTTGAGTCACGCAGTGCTGACAAACCTTGACAGCTAAAGCGGGAACGGTGCAAATAATTAATCAGAAATTTGCACACAAACAATTTTGCATTGCACTAGGTTCAAAGTAAAAAGAGGCACAAATGTTCTGCAGTTACTGTCATAGAGACCTGTCAGCTCATCTCCTGTATATGCTGTGCTGTTCTAATTCAAAGGCACTTTGATGTTTATTTATTGTTATGTGGGTAGTTTTTTGTTTTGAATATATGTTGCGCATGGATGCAACAAATATAAAGATATGTGTACAAATCATGATACAAAACACGACTTTGTATTCTACATGCATTTATGTATGTTTGAAGCCTCCGACATACAACGGGTACTGTAATGTAAATCCAGTCTCAGATTAAGAAGAAGTCACAGTTCAAATATTTAGATTTCCAAAGCCGGTGTTTACTGTTTGTTAACTGAGCTGCCCTGAACGTTCTGTACCTAGATTTGTATCAGACACTTATAGATATCAGGGGTGGCCGCTAATGAGAGAAATCTCAGCATGGAAGTTTAATTATTTCTATCTCACACTAGGCCAAAAGCACTTTATGATCTCTGCATCCTCAGTCTCAATAACAACCGTTAATTGCTTTCAGTAGAGATAACTGGTCATTGAAATCTGTCTGGAATTTTATTGCAAGGGACAGTTATACAATGTTTAAAGGCAGTAACAAATACCTTAAGACAATAATTTACACAAAATGAGATGAGATGACATGAGATGAGATTACATAACGTGTTTAGATAAGATAAGACACTTTTGTTATGTATGCGCAGTGGACTGGGTGTGAGGAATAAAACACAACTAAAATTTCCCAGAGAGTGTGCAACTTACATCTAAGGATCCCATTTCTTGTGCCCAATGTGCCAACCAATATTGAGTACTGATGTGATACCAGTGCTCTTTTTCTCCTTTTAGATTAAAAATATGTTTACCTCACTGCGTGGGAATGATTGGACTCTAACTACATAACTCTTCATACATACGTATGAGTGGTGAGATGTTCAAACAAAAACCTGGGTTATATTGTTGTAGATGGTTTGCGAAATTACTTTTTTCCCATTTATATAACAAAAGTGACTCTCTATTTGTATTTTGCATTTGATGTGCTTTGCCTGAATCTGGTACCTGATCTGTTTCATAAATATGCGCTGATACAGATCCAGAATATTAAATCACTGCTTTTCTATTTGTATCACATTTTAAACAGGCAGAGGTTTTTCTGAAAGCAAACATAAATATAGCATGAGCACAGATAATTGACTGTATGTAGAATGGATATTGCTGAGAGAGGGACAGAAGCTGTTAGACTGGGTTTAGGATGATCCTCTGAGGAGAAGGGCTCATCCTGCTCCATGTCGTACTTTGAGCCGTAGTGAGGCCCCAGAGCCTTGGTGGCAAAGATGGGCCCTGATGTGCTGTTGGTTTAGACTGTCAGAGGCACTGGCAGGGAGCGGGTATGCAACTCCACAGATAACAGACCAAAACTGTCCACAAGGGCCTCTAAAACCCAGCAAATTAGCCTGCAAATGAGCCAGAGAATATCTCTACTAATCCATGATCTGAGCGGAGACTCTGCCAAAAAAGTAAACAAATAAATAACTTCACAAGAAATACTGGGAGTGGAAATAACACGGCTGTGAGCTGGGAAACCACTAGTGATTTCTTTGAAGCATCATTTCGCCTGATATTCTGCTGCTATGATGCCTGTGACCATTTCAGAACAAGCTTCCATGTTGTGCTCGATGTGGATGCAGTGAAATTACAGATCCCGATATTACAGAAAACACTGTCCCCTACAGCAAAGGATCACAGTCTCTGTGTCTCCATCGCTGATGCCAAAAGGCGATCATGCATCAAAATACCACTGTTTAATAAAAGTGATTATATTCGTCTCTTCAGTAACCGACATGATTACTAGTCGTAACTGTATAAATGGTATAATTGTTTCTGCAGTTCTTAAAAACACAATATTCCATACATATGTCTGAAACAATCCTTTTTTACAGTTTTACTTTCTTTGACGTTGATTCTTTATGACTTGTTTCAACCATTGCCCTGAAATTTTAGATGTAAGAGTTAAAGCATCAAATTGTAACATTTCAAATAAGACCCAGAATTAATTAAACCCAAATTAAAAATATAAATAATCTGTTTAAAGCTGTTTTTTAGACTTAGAAGATAATTATTATGGTGTTTTTAGATAAAAATACATGTACTGAAACATATAAGCAGATGAATGTTATATCACTGTAAGTATTATCATTACATACGGCTGATCTTACAGAATATTCTGTAGCGCACAGAGAATTACAAGCCCAGACTGTGATCAAGAGCAAAACCTTGTAGGGCAGTGGGGCAAGGTAAAGAGACTCACTCCACA
Organism: Datnioides undecimradiatus; assembly: GCA_008933995.1. NCBI lineage: Eukaryota > Metazoa > Chordata > Actinopteri > Lobotiformes > Datnioididae > Datnioides > Datnioides undecimradiatus. The sequence goes on from WARS01000008.1 coordinate 4,913,021, forward strand.
TAATCTGTTAAAATATTTAAGGTAAGACATCACACACAAAATATGCATTTTAATTTTTAGATCTATTAAATTTCAGCGCGCACACAGTCGCAGCACACTGGAATACACAGTGCATTTCCATGCTATTCTATTATAAATTTATGATTATTTCATTTACTATAACAAGACCATCACATAAAACTGTTTTATGTTAACCATCAAACGTTAGTGTATAAAAACAATAGGTATTAAAACAAGAAAGGCTTTACTAACTATATTAAATACATCATTAAATTAAAAAGAGCAATAACTCGCTTGTTGTTTAACAGGGATGTAAAAGTTTTAACAAAAAACAGGTAGATCTAACAATATATTTTTCTCATGTATGCTCACTGATTTTCTTGTCCAAGGAAAAAAAATTGTTTATTTCCTTAGCTGCTCCACACACTCACCCTGCTTTGTGTCCATGTTTCTGCGTGCATGCGTTCGCCAATATGCTACTGTTACTCCAAGGTCACAAAAAGAAACCCCATCTCTGCGGTCCTACCACAACGCTGTAAAACATGCCCTAATGAATGCAGCCCTGTTACACAGGAAACGTCTTGTCTAATTGGTAGTCTGATTTCACTTCACCCAACAGGCCACTAACATATAGTGGTTCAAAGCTAAAACACATGGTAAATGTGGAGTGTGCATCGAAGACATTTTCACCTGAGAAGGGCGTGGCCATCTGCACTGGTACATCAGTATGTACAGTCTATGAGGTACAAGATGAAGCTGCTTGTATCAAAGTATGAAGATGCTGCCTCTTCTGTGGTTACTTCTACTTATTTCTCATTATGCAGAGAGTACGTTTCTAATGTGATTCCTTGTTCTCATTCATCTGCTGTAACTCAGACACAGTCCAGCGAATAATGATCAAAGAAATCCAAACTACAAAACACTTGTGTCACAGTGGAATAGCGGTAGTTTAAATCAATGTTCATGTAGACACTGCAACACAAATGTTCCTGTGACCTCTGCTAACTCGGATTTTAATTTGCCTGTGTCTATTGGAAAAACACAACAGAGAGTCAGAGAAAACGGACTAATATTAGAATCAATACTGAACAATCACCCTCAAGGTCACACAGTACTTCATGATGCGAGGGAAATGTGGTTTGGGCCGAGTGACTAGAAGTGAACAAACACTCCTTCAGTCACTATCAGCACGGTTAGGGGACAGGCTGATGTACTCTACGCACAAGTTCAAATCTGCAAGAGATTTGCTTTTCAAAGCCCATCAGCCTTTTGGGGCTGTGACAAGTTTCCACGAGGAACACCTGTCCCTCATAGACAGTCATGCTATGTTCAAAGACTCAGAAACTGAGCACCACCCCGGAGCTCTTAACCTCAATCTTTCAACAGTTCAAAGTTTCCTCAGAGTCTTGAACCTTCCAACAGGTATCTGATACAGGTAGCAAGGGAATAAGTCAGCACCGCTGTGGAGTTTGCGCTTATTGCAACAATTTCTGTTCCACAGTCCATTGTATAACTCGTGAAAAGTGATTCTAATTATTATAGTAAATTTACATATTTTAATCATTGTTTTTTGCAGTAGTACTATTATAGTAGTAGTAGACCTTATAAGTATGATTTGATAAAGAAGAAGAAAAAGAATCATCTTGGTAAGCATTGCTTCCAGTAGTTATTCATTGCTCATATCAGTAATTTTAAGATTTGTGTAATTTGACATGTGCAAAGCAGACCAGCTTCATTAACATAGCACAACCTGAATAACAGTAAAGCACTTTACATCTCAGTATGAAAATTTAAGGCCGTCAGCAGCGGCCAAAAAAACAACTTCTAAACAAATCTGTATGAAAATGCAGAAAATGGGCTGCGCATAGCAAATCCACATGAAAAGAGCGGCCACTTTTCATCTGACAACTCAACATCAATAAATATGGCTTTTACACCAGCTAAAAGCGTGATCACATCAGCACATTAGCCACTACTCGTATGTGCTTTGAAGGTAAAAATGCTGATTGATGACTCATGTTTAATCATGCAGAACAAAAGACAGAATTGAATTAAGAAACCGAACATCATTCATCTTCAAGTCCCGTTTTTTGTTTTTTTTTTGCAACTCCAACTCATTAGTCAGTAGAGGAGCCTAAGAACTGTGTTGTTCCCATACTTGGTTTGTGTGATAAAGGCACGGCTATATGAAATGTGAGAAAAAGGATGGGCACACAGAATAATTCAAAGTTTACTGCAGGCTTGTGAAGCAGACATTGCTGGAATAGTTTAGATAATAATCATCTTGCTTTCTCCAATCATTCTCTTTTCAATTTATTGCAAAATGAAATTGGTCCTCTCCTCAAAATAAAATTGGGAATTGTCATTTCTCTGTTCATTATGTCCAGTCAACTTTAATGCAATTCCTTTTACATGATCATAAACTCATCCAAAGTGCAGCAGCCTGGCACTAGAAGCAAGAATACATCACGTCAGTCCTTGCATCATTCATCTGGATACCTGAGAGAGTTTCTGAATCAGGCTTAAGACTTTTTTGAGTATCATTAATGCGCAGGTGTTTCCGGTTCCATCTGTCAAAGCTTACCTCCCTGCTTGCTGTATACACGTATATGCACTCCTGTTGTGATGGTGGCAAAGATAAGGTTTGCAGATTTGGCATAACTGTCATTCAAATGTAGAACGTTCTGTTTTAATTGACAACTGAGGGCACTACTATTACTACTAACAAAAATATTAATAATAACAGGTCCCTGCCATGTTATAACTGTTTTTATTATTTCATCTTATCATTAATATCATGAATTTTAATAGTAGTAGCATTACTAGTAGTAGCAGTAATATCTCTGTCAAAGGGTGTACTGTGTGATGATTTTGTTGGTGCTAAGACACAGCTAACAGTCAGGGTTGTGTTTTAATTGAATTCAAATGCATTTGTTGAAAACTGAAAGTTGATTTAGTGATTTCAGAGGCGTGCAGAGATCTCAACATAAACCTCCACTAGTTGCTTCTGTGCTGCTGCAAATAACAATGCAGCTGAAAGGTTGTGTGAGGGACTTGCACAGGAAGAGTTCATCGGCGTTCCTAGAGACTTTGCCCTAAAGCAATGCCTAAAGCTACCACAATTTGAGTAATGAGCAATAATGAAAAATAATCCAACTCCAAAAACTGAATATCACACAGATGAGTCCCACACCATAAGAGTTTCTGCCATCCAAATCTATGTCTAAACCACTATATATGTATGTGTATATACATAATAAATATGTATGTATCACACACACACCATGCATGTGCACGTAGCAGCTACAAGCAATAAATGTTGAGTCATTATACCAAGTTACGTAGTGTCATCACCACTACATTACACTTCTAACCAACACACCTCCATACCCCCACCACACACACACACACACACACACACACACACACACACATATAGATATATATACATCCACATCCTTAATCAATATAGAACAGATCTCCCAAGAGGATCTAGAAGGGGGGAGCCAAATCAGTACAGTACACAACTAACCACCCACTGGAACTAATTACATTTTGTCTGTAGAAAAATACAAGTGTCAGTCACACAAGTGTTTTTCTATCAGCAGGAAATGTGTAGGCCTTAGCTGAATTATTTTTCTCTGCAGGTTGTGGAACACATGAACAACAACAGTCCCTCAGCAGGCTTTTGTGGCCACTGCTGGTTCTCATGGTTACAGAAACGAAATAGTCTAGCCATGGCAGTGGGGGAAAGTTAGGATCAGAGGACACATCTGGATAAGCTGTAATGGGGTAAAACCCAGAACAGCAGCCCTCTCCCACAAACAGCAGGTTGGGCTGGCATCCTTGCTGTTCAGCCTCTGTAGGATGTGCAATGACTCAGCAGTCACAGGCTGCTGGAAGTGTCCTCAAGGGGCTCCCTAGGGACCAGAGGCATGCTGGGTAGGAGACACACACATACCTGTACACACTGCATGAATGCACTTTAAACCACTCCATGCACAGGACATGCATGTATTCAGCCATGTATCCATGCACAACTAGAATGAATCTTAGTATTGCGTGTCATTATCAGCAAGGATTTTTATTCACAGAATATACAGGATGCCTCGGAATCACTTGAGCATCAAGAAAATTGTTCCAAAATGGCTAACGCTTATTTGCATGCATTAAAACTGGGGTCAAGTAAGTCACATGTGAAGAGCGGGAGAACTGCCCAGCGGCTTGAATACATTAAAGCAGAGTAAATGGTTTGTTGATTTTAAGAGATTAAAGCACACACAAGCAGGCCTGCTCGATGGATTTTAATTAACTTGCCATATATAAATTGTATGTTATCAGGCATTACTGAATTAAATGCTGAATACAAGTGCTCTTTCTGCTTGGGTGAGTTGAATAAAAAGCTACTTAGAATCTCGATTGGCTCTCCCAGATGTAGCATGATGCTGCAGCTACGGGTGCTCTGAATACATTCCAGCATGCCAACACCCGAACAGCCATCCAGAGAGATTCTCTTTAATTATGTACAATACAGCCAAATTCAAGTCCCCTGGCATCTCAGATGATCAAGCAGAGGGATGCCACGTTCTCTCCCTGAGTCATTCGGGCAAATGGATTCCACTTCCAAGAGTCATTTCTGTCAGTTATAATAAGAAGCTAATACATAATGTGACACACTCTGAAATGCAAAACTATTCACAAGGTTCTCTGCAAGGCTGTGCAGGGGCAATTAGAATTTTGCCGCGAGGCCCTTGATGAGTTCCTCTATTTCCAGTAGTACCCTGGGAACAGTATCATAAATCTGCCTGTTAATATGCATGATTTAGGTTTGTGTTTAACTTTGCATAATGTGAAACAGAACTTATATTTTACCACATAGCATGTAGCACTATGTAAGGAAAAAAAGGGAAAAGAATCCATTTTGGCAGAAAGTCAGGTAAACAAATATAGAGAAGAGTAGGTATTGTACACACAAAAAGGCTACGTGGGTAAAAGAAACCTGTCTGTCAGGTGCTGCCTTCACACTCCACTGAATTTACTCCAAGCTTTTTCTTTCAGCGGATACACTATACAAGCAATTACTAAGATGTAACTGAGTTTACTGACAAATAACCGCTGGGGGGACTCAGCTGAGAATCCAAATGACATTTCTGCTTCCAAACAGAATTCTGCAATCTCGTGACTTTGCGGCACACTAATCTACAATTTGAATAAGAGTATCTTCAGCATAACCGCTATTATCTTCTGGCATTTTCTGGCACTTGACATGGCTCATAGTTATATATTCCCAGAGCTCAAGTGACCTTCTGAGCAAGCACACCGGCTCATCTGGCCCTTAGGGGGAAACACCAAGCCACGGAAAAAAGGAATTCAATACATATTGCTTCCCACTTCCTGGCACTAATTTCGCCAAGAAACCTGCCAGACCAATTCCTATTAAAGTCCACACATGATTCACACGCTGCAACAAGAAAAAGAGAGCTAGGATAAAGTGATCTGGGAGTGATGAACAGCAGAGGTAATGGTTTGCCAAATGTGTGGCTGTGATGGTGGAGCACTGGTAATTGTCTTTTTTTGAAGAGGTCAGACCCTAAATATGTTGGGTTTCAGCCAATTCCTGAAAGAATGCAAACAGGGATTTTAGGAGCTAAATAAAAATGTCAAGTTCAATTTGGTCAGACTGAAATAGTGTGTACCAAGACATTTACGAAGACAGAAAAGCTGCAGTTCATCTTGGGGTTGTATGGATTCCAGTTATGCATTGTCAGAAATGAAACAAATCCAAAGCAACATAATCATCATTTGGTTGCAGACTGAACATTTGTAAGAGTCTAGCTCATGGGCCCAAAAGCAGCTGTCCATCCACCAGTGATGTCCCTCAGAAACATTAAGTGTAACCCCATCAAGTGGATGCATTAAATTTGAACTCGTTGTACAACACTGTGCAACTGCATCAAACTGCAGCCCCCCCCCCCCCCATCACATTGGAAATGGCAACTTGTACAAGGCTACTAATTGTATGGCAACTAGTGGCACCTCCAGAGTTTTGCAGAGATGACTTTCTCTCATCAATGCTTGTGTTTTTTTTGGTGGAAACCTTGCTGTTTAATGTGGAAGTGACATGGAAAAGCCACAAAGAAAAAAATGCATGGTGCCAGACCTTAACTGCAGATTGAATTCAGTCAAGAAATTTTATGTAATGTTATTTTAATGTATTCCATGAACATGCCATGTTTCCATTAAGAGACCGATTGCAAATCCTACAACAAGTTCATGGATTTTTCTATGCAGCCCTGAGTCGTATTCTGTGATTAAACTGGCACTCAGTCATCAAAACTATGAAATCCCATCGTGTAGCTTGTGTTTTTTGTTGGCCCAAAGATATAGCATTCATAGTCATTCTGCTTCACTGTACAGGAAACAAACACAAAATTATCACCAAATCAAATCCACATGGAAAGAGTGTAAAATCAGCTCAGACTGGCAGAGAAAAGTGAAAGAGAAAAGTCCCCTACCATTTTCTGTGTTCTCATGTTCGGTGTCAGTGAGGGTTAGATTGGAGTTTGCCCTGCTGGAGAGGCACGAGCTGCGGCCTGACTTGGTGTTGCTGCGGCCCCATAATCTGACCGCATGCTCGGGAGACATGATGCCGTCTGTCTCTGTGTCTGCATCTGAGCCCACACTGACGGAGTAGTCGCGATGTGGCAGCCCCAGGTCAGTCCTGTACGTGGCTACGTGGGATGGGAGTGCCTCTCCGAAGCCAAGGTTTCGAAGGGAAAAGTCTGCTCCTGCACCAAGCCAAGAAATACAAAGCTCTGGTAATTAAATCTGCCGCTAACTGCATCACTTAACATAATGAACTGTGTTCATCGCAGGAGAAGATGACAGCAATATCCTGGCCTTCAGAGGTGTAGTAATCATTTAATAGCAAAAGTTTGTCAATGAAATAGTTGTGGAGTTACATGAGAATGAGAATCCATGTACATGTAGCATTTAAAGTCCCTGTGCGTAAGACTGCTGTATTACTTTAGAATCTTTACCATGTTTTATGTGTCCACCACATTCACCTCAGTTTCCCCTAGTCAGATTTATGTTACCACTGGGTCTTATAAGTAAATACAAGTGGTGCTTTGCACTCGTTCATCCCTTTCATTCCTAAGCAATGTTAATATTCAAGTGCCATTTTCATGGCTTTTATATCTTTAAGAGAAATATTTTGTGTTGTTGTAAAACTGAGACATCTGCCTCTTCAATTTTACACTCTCCTAAGTTCTCTACCAAGGTAATTAGTTAAGTTAAAGGCTTGCAAATCAGTCCTTGATGATCTGAGAGCCTCACTATGTTCTGTAAGTGATTAAAATATAAAAATATATAAATAAAGGTTGTTTCTTTCCTTCAGTGCACCACCTCCAAAACATGTCATTATAGTTAAAAATGTATATTTTTTTAGAATGGCTGGCCCATGCCTCAGCTGGATTAAAGACTTCCTTTGCAGTGATATCACATCTGATTTGAACTTTGATGATCAATAATATATCTGAAAGAGCAGGTAAAGGTATGCATGTCTCCCATGCAGTTTTTAACACTGGCATGGTAAGTTCAAACCCTGGCCAACTCTGTTAATAGTCAAACAATGTGGAGTGACCTCTACAGCGGCTGAACGTGACTCACCAAGAGACTCCTCATTAAAAAGCAATGATGCATATTTCGAGAACAGGCAGTCATATGCCCTTTAACTAATAACTGGGGTTTTCATATCATTGTGCAATGCTGATATACTTATAGATTGACCATACTGATATCACTGACAATCTCTTCTACTGACATGAGTGTTTCTAGTGTTTGCACAGCTAAGGCTAACCTTGCCGACTGAACTCGTCCACCTCATGATGAACCATTTCCTTGACACGGCTCCCGTAGGCCATCCTCGAGTCATGGTCAAAGGCCTTGAGTGTTTCACTGGAACTGTAGGATTTGGGGTTGGGTTTCCCATCCTCACTGTCTGCTGAGGAGCTGGTGTAACGGCGCTCTGTGTCCTGCCGGGCAGTGAGTGAGCGGTAGGGTCTACGTTCCTTCACTTCCATGGCTGCCTCCACACTATTTTCAACATCAAATGTGGGTTACGATGCCTGTTCAGTTTGAGTGATTCTGTAGAAGAAAAGTATACAAAAAAACAAGGATGTGTCAAACGATGCACTGACAGCAGCGGTGATATTTAACTGTAACCCTTCCATAATGCATTATCAAACATATCATCACATGCAACCATCATTAACTTGCAATTCAAGATGTATTATCTTAAAGAACAAAAATATCCTTGATCATTTGAAAGTGGAAATCACCGATTCCATCTACATATGCTCTCACGCACACATGCACACACAGTAAACCAAGCAACTGTGGAAATAAATAATGTGAAAATGCATGTTTCCAAACAGCAGTGTATGCATGGCTCAGCACACACAGGGAGAGCATGAAGAACCACCAGGATTAGATTTAATAAAATATGGCACAACAAATCTTGCACCTATAAAGTTTACGGTGCAAGTCTCTCACAAATATTCTATTTTATGTGCCATATAGAAATGCTGGGCCTCTAGCATCTGTAAAAGTGGCAGGTGTCCTTCCATGAATTGTGTTGTTTATAAGTTACAAATCATCACCGGTTGAAAACTGAGGAGCCAAACAAATCTAGGACTACACTGAACCGGCAGAGATGATTAAACTCTGAAACATAAAACCCCAACTGTCAAATAGCAAACCGAGCATAAGATCAATAGAGAGAGAGAGAATTTTAGCATCCAGCGATGTGCCGCGTTTTATTTTCTCGCCTTGAAGGACAAAATATTGAAGTTATAGATGGAAACATGCTCTAAAAACAATTCTGATATATTTAAACATAACTGTTGTTGGTTTTGTTATATACTTACGTTGGCATTTAAAAAACCAAAAGAGACAAAAGGGAAAAAAACTAGACTGCTGTTTTAACGCAAAGTGGTATAAATAAATGTGCAATATTACAGCTGCTAACTGATGATGCCTTGCAAACAGCTCATGCAAAGCGATCATATGGTTTAAAGATGCTGAGTCGGATTAACAAACGTCAGTGTGGATGCAAACTTTAAAGATTCAAGATTAAAGACGTGGTTACTGTTTACTGTGAGGATCAATTATCAAACATAGGGAATTTGTGAGCGAGACATTGCAGCGCCGTAATATATTTCCTCCTTTTTCCAAATGCAGTGTCACAATGATATATCCATAATTATATATCACGAGCTGAAAACCTTATCATTCATGCCGCAGGATTCTACTTCTATACTACTTGCTCCCGCACTTGCAAATGTATTTTACTATGAGCCAAAAAGGGATGCAAGTCAGTGGATAAGCGACCACAGTTCTTTGAAAAAGAGATAAAAACTACTCCTGGCAAATCTGGGACTTTTTAGTGACAATATGCCTGCGTTGTTCAGACAAGGATTTTTCTACAAGATAAGCTCTTTATGAATACTGTATGAGATTTGTGCCGGACAGAACAGTAAACAATAATCCTCAGTGAACTATATTTGCCCCTGCTTCAAAAAACAACACACACACACACAGACACACACACACACACACACACACACGCTCTCACTCTCATGCACACAAAACTTTTATTGACGTCATTGTTGGGTTTGGGGGTTTCTTTTTGTATGTATTGACAGCTGAAAAGATCCTAGTGATTAATGACTTGGGGCCTCAATACCAGGACCTCCACCACATGGGGGGAAGAAAATGCTCCCACTCTGCAGCGGCAAGAGCACTTCAGCTGCTCCCAAGATTTCAGATGCAGCTTGCATGGGTTGCTAATTTTTTTTACCTTTTTGCTCAAGATCCTTGATGCTATGCAAATGTGAGAGAGCACAGAACAAGCAGCTTTCTAAAGTTTCAAGAATGTTCTGTAAAGTGCATTGTTTTTGTTTCCAAAGAGCCCGGCTCAGTGCTTCGGCCATCTCTCTTCTGTACAGCCCTCATTATTAATCAACTGGTATGCAATGAGATGTACCTTTGAGGCCATGGGAAACCCACAGGAGTTTTTAAAAGAGGCAACAGGCCATACACGATGACAGATGATATGGGATGCAAATGTAGGACCTGCAAATGCATCCAACTTGACTGCAGCTGTCAGAATTTTCGCACAAAGCATATTGTAAAACTAAACAGCAGCCTTCTAAAATAGGCTACATCTGGCATTAACATTGTGTTTCAGCGCCAGAGAGCAAAGCTGTCGTTCATATTCATCTGTCTACATCTAAATCCTGGGAGAAGGAGCCAAAACAAAGCAAATGCCACCATTGTATTATTTTAATGTGCTGGTACATGAAGATTATAAACAGAGGTTTTTATGTAACCAAGATGTCTCAAAACTTAATAAGAAAACAGAAGTACGAAGTGATAAGGGGACTATTTTTAAAGTATTATTATCATCTCATAGTAAGACACAGGGGACTGAAAGTAGGAGCTTGAAACACTTAAGGAGAAGGTTAATGAGGGTACCGTCACAAAGACTCGGAAAAGTTATTTACAAAGACCAGTGAAAAATGACTGCCATAGATTGAAATCTCTGAAACGAAGATAACAAAAACAGGCTTTTATTTCAAAGACAAAGTTCCTCTAAAGCTTGGGCTGCAGAGCTTGAGCACTGCCAGAAAGAAGCTAACTGCATATCTATGCAATGATCCAAAATCAATTGAGGTCTCTCTGGATAGACAAAAGGAATGGCGGATGGTCTGTTTTCGCCTTTGAAACAACTGCACACTCTACATTTTTCATTTGCATTGTCTACATTCGCCAATATAGAGTCAGGTGTATCTGTGGGTATAAAGCGAATGTATAGCAGCTGTATGCAATGCTATAATGTAGGTTCTGCAGAAAACTCGTTGCAGGAAGCTATGAAAAATGAATTGTGTGAATTAAACTCATTGGACATGGTAATGTGGCATACAATGCTTCTTACATGTTATGACAGACAACACAATAGACAACATGACTTACAAAAAATACTATTCAATGTGTGATGGGATGTGTGAAAGCCTGGCAAAACTTATCATCGGACCTATTCTGCACTTCAAGGTTGCTAATAGCATGCATGCATCAACTACAAGCAAATTATGATCAGCTATGATCTTAAATATATTCAGTCCAAAATGGTTTGGATTAGCACATGAGGACAAGGGATGTACAGTGCAGAATACCATGACACATATGAGTCAAACTGCTACAGACAGCATATGATCAGTAGCACAGGCATATCATCTGTCTGGTATTAACAGTTCATTTTTTTATGCCGTGTGTATGATTTCACCACCTAAGGCAGAGCTTATGCTGCTGCAGTGAAAAGCTAACAGTGCTGTCAGTGTCGGCAGGTGAGTAACCACCTCAGCCATCAACCAACACACTTAAATACCATTTGGATTGGACTGGCCAGATGTATGTCCATCTGTTAAACACACCGGTTATTTTCAACCAAGACTATTACTTTCCTACATTTTACATTGAAAATCTAATCATCTTTGCCACTAGAGATCTTTTCACACTGCCAGTTAACTTATGACGCTACTCTTAAACACAACTCTTCAGTCATAATTTTTATTAGCAATCAATACCATTTTTTAAACTTCATTAATTAAAAAAATTGTTTTATAACTGATTTTCAGTCCGAAAACCAAAAATGATCCAATTTGGAATAAGAAAAGAAAATGTATGCAACTCCAGCCCAAAACTGGGGTTGATGTTAGTTTTGGTTGAGTGTTTTTCTGACTGTGTTCACTTTATTCTGCATAATCAACAGTTCTTTACTTCCAAAAACCAAGTAATACTAAAGCCATAAAAAGTTGAGTAGGCTGAAAACTTTGGAGCTTTAGAGAACTTAAGAGAGTAGCCTCTAACATCATACAAACTCTGTCAAGCCAATCCATAAAACAAACCACCCACAGTGTGAACAACCAGTTACAGAAAGCTGTTAAAAAAAATACTTGTCTAGGTTTCTGCTGGGCAGATCGTTGTGACCACTGCTCCAGTGTCAGGAGTTGGTTAAATATGGGATCTAAATACGTGGGAGGCATTTGGGGTACAATATAAATGCAAATTGCTCTGTACTATCCATCAAACAATTAGCAGTGTGCTGAGAATTGCTATTCAGTGCTGCTGCATATAAATCTAGCCTTCACTCTGCACACAACCCTGTTTTCCATGATAATTAAACGCTTGCTGCTCTTTACATGTCGTAGATTTTCCGTGCAGAATCCAAGACTAAACGCTAACTAACATTTTCAGGCAACACAAAAAACAGACAAAGTAGCACACATGCACAATGTCTGACAAATCCCTTGGAGTATAATATAAGATGATTACAGATTACTTGTCTGTGAAATCATTTAATTACTTACTATTATTACTAATTACTATAAGTAAGATTGAGACATAATGTGTTACTGATTAGTGATGACATTTTTTTGACAAATGGCTGCTGATTTACAAAGCATGAGCTAAAGATTTGGAGAACTTTTCATGTTAATATATGATCCACGATTAATATAAATATCCTAACCTTTTAACAGCTCCAACCCACATAACCCGCCTACATTTTAATTTAGGATGAGGGTTAGAAATAAAATGATTTAATTATGCGTATCTGTAGTTGTTTGTGTGTAATTACTGGTAACATCTGTGAGACATCAGCTGACTGACAAACTTTTTGAAATATATTTTTGATGGATTTCTTGTTAATCTAACCTGGTCACGTAGTCAAAGGATTAGTGACAGTTAGCTCACAACACTGCGGACAAACATGTACACACAAAAGCAGCCTGTAGTGCAACAGAGGGGAAATTTGGGCAGATATCAAGAACATTGTCTACAAGGTCCATTGAGAGTAAGGAAAGCTCCATACAGGCACCACTTACCTCTATTCTGGAAATCTTTCACATGCCATGGCTCTATAGAAAACCCTCCTCGATCAACAGAAAGGTGTGTTTTCAATAGAGGAAAAAAGACTTGGGCAGATGGGGTGGGGGCTTGCCAAACAGACCTGAATTCTGTAGTGCTAATGCAGGCTGCGGAGGGGGGCATGGTGGGGGGTAGGGGGGGGGGCATCTCAGCAGCCGCCTCCTTCCGGGATCAAAAGCGAGCCCCGGCAGCGAATAAAACAGAATACGTAAAAGCCTTAACATAAACAAAAGTAGCCGGGGACCGCTACTGCAGCACGCTCCCTGCTACTAATCACTCTAAGCAATTCAAGGTTTAGTCCTGACAGAGGGAGCAGGCAATGGAATAATGCCTTTAAACCAGCCTGGTAAATAACACAGAGAGGCAGTCTATTTACAATCACTTTCTGCATTGATGTATGTCCCTGACCTTGGTCAAATACAGCAAAATGTTGATGCCAGGCTGAAAATGCTCACTTATCCATTATCAATATTGCTGCTGAACCATAATAAAATACATTTGTGTGTTTTTCTGGCTTGCTACTGCAGTATACGTGTAGATGTGGACTAAATTAGGTGGAATGATCCAAAGTGGCACGTCCTAAACTGAATTAAAGGAAGTAAGTAATTGGGACACACAAGGTTCACAACAGCACAGAAGAACAACTGAGACACAATATATTTGAAACTCTGGAAGGTTTGAAAGAGGACCCCTGCATTAGGCTGAAGTGCTTCTGTTCCCAAGCATGATGGCTGGTGAGTGCTGAGGTCACCTGGTGGTGACCTGTCTCTCATTAGTCCACGATTAATGCTCATTATCCAGCAAAAGGCTAGACCTGAGTTGATTTACAGGTTGGCCTGCGGTGAAACCAAACCTAATACCAGCTAAGCTATAATCAACTTACTGTAAACTTGCTACTGTCAAACTTAGTGTTACAAATGTTTGAGGTTTGCAGCTGTAGCCTAAGGAAGGTCTATGGGACTGAGAGACTGCAAATAAATGATGCTCTAAACAAAATTATTTTATGTGGTGTTCCCTGGCCTTAAGAGTTGATTCAATGGAATTACAAAAAGTACATTTTTTCACAGCATGTAAACTGTCTATTACATATGCCATGTCTTGAAATATCTCCCTATGAGATTTCAGCCACTACTCCTCATACAATGGAGGTGAATATAATTTCATTTCTGGTACTCACAGCATTAAAAATAGCATTTGAAAATGGAATCACCACCTCACAGTTGTATATCAGCCGGTAAAGTTGCAGTTTATTTCTAAAATATGAAGTGAAGACTTTAATCAAAGGAATTATGTATACTTTTTGGCCAAATGGTAAGAAACATGCAATCCTCACTGAGAGATTATTTTCTAAAGTAGAGCTTTGCTGCAGAAAAACCAATGAGCTTGCAAGGACCACAATGCTTCAAACATGGACGCTACAAAGAAACAACAAATTCTCAGTCGTGGATGCTTGGTTGCCTGCTAGCACAGAAGATCTAAAAAATGAGCAGAGTTTTAAGATTGGTGTCACCAGAAGTGAAATACAAACACAATCTCTGTCTCTGTTTCTACGTATGAGTTATTGCACTGAATAATGGCCACAAAAGTGTTTGTGCAGAACATTCTGATGTCACAGTAAAGTAGATATTTGCCCATTTGAATACAATCAGCAAATTATCCTATTAGATTTTTGTCATAGATAGCATAGTCATGGTCAACATTGTGTTTGTTTGGTCATTCCTGATTTACTTTTTACTTTGGCCACCAAAATCTAAGCTCATCCTTCAGTTCAATGAACATTTGTGTTAAAGCTGAAGGGATTATTGAGGTGTTCCTACTGTATGACATTTCTGAGACAAAAAAATGTGTTATGTAAGGACACAGTGACCTTGAATTTTGACCTTTTATCACCAAAATTAATTCATCATTTAGTCCATTTGGACTGGTCTGCCAGATGCAATTAAATTCCCTCTGGCCGTCAGGATATCAGGTTCACATGAACAGGAGGCCACTGCAACCTTGACCTCTGAACAACAAAATCTAATCAGTAATCCTTAGGGTCTAGTGGACACTTTGAAGAAGGTCTCTCAAAGAGGCACAAATGACCTGAACTGTGGTGACTCTTTGGTTTCTCCATCATGGTGCAGCGCAGGCACACAGCCCATTCAAATGCATTGGGTTTTTGAGGCTATACCAACACAACTGTTCCCCCCACCAATGCTAGCTGCAAGATTAGGCGACAGCCACTTTGCCCTCCTGTCCAAAATAAAGCCTAAGGGCTGCCACCTCGACTCAATGAGCGAAGTCCAGAGGGCATCAAGCACACATCCCCAGTGATGCTTTACAAGTTTACATGACTGTACTCCCTGACAGCGATCCATAGCAAGAGCATGGTGAGTAGTGTAATGCTGCACAAGGTGGCAAATGTGTAACTTGGTCAGTGTAACAGATTTTAGCAGGCACAATAAAACTGGGCTACAAGCAGGTGAGCCAAAACACATGTGGCTCATGCTTTTTACTTTTTCTCACCACGTTTCTGAATGGATCGAACCTTACACCACAAAATCCATTTTTCTAAATACCAAAAACAAGTACACCTCCTAGTACAGCCTCACAATAGCACCAGTTGTGATTTCTAGATAACTGAGGTTCATTGCATTTTAATGTAATACATTTGTCTTACGATCTCAAAAGGACGTTTACCATTGTATTGCTTAATATACCAAGAGCTTGTCTTGGTCTCTCTCATAAAATAACTCAACTAACTTTTACTGTACAGACCAGTTTTGTATATTTCTATCTAGTATTAATGCAACTGATGTTTCCATTTAACAGGATGCAAAATGAGGTAAAAGCTCATGTTTATTGTTTTTTTTTCTTCACAGCAGTTTATTAGTTTACCATTCAGCCTTGGCTGCCTAGGTAATTTAAAAGACTTAAAAGAGTAGTAAAGGCAGAGAAAAGAAAGGGAGTGAATTGACTCTGCATATCAGTCCGATCCTTTTTCCATTCACTTACTGATTTCTGATCAGTTTTCAATGTGGAGAGCCAGCTGTAGAGCCTGTCTGTCATCATCTAGTGAAATGAATGAAGATTTGTACAGTACATGTTAACATCTAGGAAAAAATCTACCAAGCCTGTCTGCATGGCACTAACGTATTTGTTAGCATTGTATATTTACCCCTTCTAATGGATGTGCAGCTTGGCTGGGAAACAGAAGCACTCGTGTGTAAAGTGTCAAGCACAAGCTACTCCTGAAATTTAAGTCTCTGTTTCTTGAAAAGATGTTTCAGCATATTGTTGGTGTTTCCACCCTAATTTGAATTTTACAGACATAACTGTACGTTTCCAGCAGTAGAGACGCATGAGTCTACAGAGTAACACAGTGATATAAATGCTTAATTGCACTGATTGTGTTAAAATAATTTCATTTACTTAACATTTTGTAAAAACACATCTGTTCAAGACAGAAATAAACCACAGACTAATCTGGACAAAGATGGTTGTCAGTCAATGTCCTACACACATGGCTACACAGAGGACATGCATTAAAGTTGAAAGCAAAGTAAAGTGAGTAAACTCCAAATGTTTCACCAAATTAAACAGATACAGGACAGTAAATCCTGGCTGTGTGTGGACTGAGATAAGCCAGATTTCAGTTGACTCAGGGCATCAGAATTTGTCTCAAATGTGTCTCGAGTGACCACTTGTGTTTGGATTTCACTTCCCTGTTCAATATGCAAATAACCATGTAAACCATTTCCATTTCTGTAAGCCAGAAAGAACTGACTACAGATCAAGTCTGTCTGTATTCACAGTTCGCATGCGGCTCTACATTCCTCCAAATGTGCTTCAGCATACTGGATATGGATGTGGCCTTGGATGCACTTGTACACTTGGATTAGATCACCTGATTCAAGCTTTTCTTTCAAGTGTGACATTAGTTCCATACTTTCAACACATACTTCCATCGAGCCTCTGTGTAGAAACCCATCAGTGTGCTTCTTTCTCTGCGTGCCACATTATGAAGACAAGGTCAATAAACGGCCACTGAGTTGTTCTTAAGGAGCAGCCAAAGTGGAAATACTCCACTCAAGGATACTCTGAGATAGTTCTGACATACTGCCTGGATACCAATTACATTCCACACACAACAGGGGTCCAGATATTTCCTAATGTGTAACACTTATCAGAATCTTCAAATCACCCATCACCACTGTCCTCTGCAGGAATTCCTTCCTCAGGAGAGAACTAGTCATGTCCTTTAAACTTTCTTTTTCCTGAGACATTTGGCAGTTCTGTGCAAAATACCGCCACTGGGTTCACAATGAAATTTAAGTTCTGCTGAGCATTTTAAATGAGATGCTGGTTTGGCTGCTGTCCATCAAGTCTGTGTTCACTGTGTGAACTGAACTAAGATGAAGGAGACACAAACACAGTAGAATGACTTATAAAATACACTGTATAACATACACACAAATGCATCTCTCCCATACCCAACTTACAAACTGTGGGAGGGCTGGATTTGTTTCAAGTAAAAGCGTCAATCAATCACACAAACTAGACTAATTAGGTTTCCTCACAACAGCAGTAAAATGGATCTTAGCTGGGCTTTGCAAAATGAATTAGCTAACATGGCGGGCTTGGGAAGATATGAACATGAGAACCATGTGATAACCTGATGCACAACAAGCAGCAAGCAAAATTGTGTTGTTAGAGACAATAAAACCAGCGGCTGTTCAATATCAACAGTAAAAAATCAGCACACACAGCAAAGCCAGGCGGAGGGCTCCTGCATGGTAATGATCTTACTCTAAGTGCCTAACTGAGTCATCTCCGCAAGCACTGCTTTGACAACCACACACCTCCCACATCTCCCATCTCAGCAGCCTCTGGGTGGGGCTAATCACTCTGTAGCTTCATCATCGACTGCATGACAGCATAGGCTGTAAAGATGCTATGTCTAGAAGGCGTGGCTGCTGCAGTGGCCTACTGTAAACATGCAGATCTTGTTTTCTTGAGCTGAAAACAGGGCATCACAACATCACAACATCAAAAAAAAAAAAAAAAGCCTTTTCGCAGAGCACATGCAGACATTTTGCCATCCTTTCAGTGCTACAGTGCAGACAAGAATCCTGAGAGGATTTTCCTGGGGCACTGAGAGTTGGTGTATGCTGATTTGCCCCTAACTGATTATGACATGAAATGGCTGACGGGTAGCTTGGCAGTACTGTGTTGACCTGCACGATCCCCTTCCTCTGCCTCTAAGGCACCATAGGTCTGCACTCTCTGATCCCAGTGGCTGAACATTAGACAGTGCTGAGGCTTGTAAAAACCCTTGTGCACAAATGGCTGTGCAATTTCTTTTTTTCCTGCTTATCTCCTACACTCTTTAAAGCAGCTTTTAGTCCCCACTGAAAGCTCCACGTTACGTGTCATGAAAACACACAGCAAAACAAAATCGAAAATACATGTTGTGCCTTTTTTTCTGTCGTCTTGATTGTTGATGTATAAGAGGGAAATGCCCTTTCATCTATCAAGGCAGGGCACTGCATCCCCCTATATATAAATTTAATTCACCAAGTAAATTAGGATTGATCACCAAAGCTCCAGGCCACAATCAGCATCCATGATCTAATCAGGGCTCGGCCCTAGACAGAAAAGGATACTTCCATAAATAAAAACCATATGAGAGCCAGCAAGTGCCCATAACACTGGGGGGAAATTTGATTACCCTCTCCTTCTCCACAGGTGTGCTTTTAGCCTCCTACCTTCAAAGTCTGCCCGTCTGATATAATGCCCACACTATGTGCAGCCTCACTGTTGTTTTCTTACACTCAGGGTTTTACATCATACTTGCATCAGCGGATGTGAGCACCGCATGCTGGAGTCACTGCTAAGCAGGCGATGCCCATGGAAGCCTGGCTGAGGACAATCCCAGTGAGACAGGATCTGTCAGGAGCTCCTTGCCCAGCGACACCCAGGGTAATAAATTACCCAGAATTAACACGTCATCCTGCGCTCCGCACAGCAGCCGCACTCCACTCACGCCATGCTGCTTAATGGATCTATTAACCAAATGGATACAGGGGTAAACTGCTTTCAGCGCTGAAATTCTTGTTTGGTAGGTGCAGCAACATAGACTGGCAGAATTTTGCTGTTTATTATTAAGTTATTATAAGTGTACTAAAACATGTAGGTAGGTTTTATGCAGGAATCATCCACACAGCTTTTTTTTTTTTTTTTTAAACATAAACTATACATTCTTGATTAATCAATGATTTAGTGTAAGAACATTTTGATATATGGAGGATTTGTGCCCACTGACTGGCAGATTTTTAACTTATCATCTACGTTGCGGAGTACTCATGACATCCTGTGCTTCAGACAGAAAATCTGTGCAAACAGAAAGCCCTACGAAATGACAGCATGCTCGGAAGCCACCCGCAGTGCTCCCCGTGTCACCTGTTTGGGAATTCCTCTGAGATGTGTCTCTACGGCCATTAAAAGCATACTCCCCCGTTGATGCCTGTCACTGATAGCAGGGGGATATTTAGTCGAGAATTCAAAATGCCAGTTGTGCAGCCTGTATCTCCTTGGCATCTCTGGCACCCAACCAGCACGGTGACATGCTGACAACGTGGCACACAGCGCCAGGCAATTTTTGACCAGTGCTCACTCATCACAAAAGGTAAATACAGATAAGAGAGAGGCTCATAGATTCTCGCATTTCTATTGGACTTGTCTAAGATGTTTTGACTGTGGCACAGTTGATGGACACAGTTCACATTAACACTCAAAATATATAAAAACTGAATAAAAACTGTGTAGCAGGAGGTTAGAAAGGCCCTTTTTTTCTCCTGGGCTAAAACTGGTATGAACTCCACAACCATAATCCCCTGTACTTTATCTCCCTGCCATTAGGATAGCTGCAACATTTCTTCTCCCTGAGCCTCATATTTCCTTTTTTCCATTTTTTCTTGCCTGCATCAAGAAGAAACTAGACCTTTGGAGCCACAATGAAATTTTTATAAGTGAGAAAGCATGAAACTTGAAAAACATAAAACTATGAAATCTGAATGATAAAACCTTACTGAAAAGTTATGCATAATGTTGGTGGTTTCTGCACAGTGAAAAATTGTAATTCATGACACTGTTTTATGCACAAAATGGCAAAGATCAGTTTAGTCAGTCAGTTTAGTGTCTTCGACTGACACATTTCTTGTTGATTTTCTCTGAAGTCAGGAATGCAGCATGTAGATCCTGATTTAAGGCTTAGAATTGTGTTTTTTCTTTCCATGAAATTTAAAATACCTCCAGAAGGAGTGATGTATTCTTTGAAATTTCACCGTTTTGTAGGATTTATCATGACATTTGGTTAGCGCATTCTAACTTTTCTAAAATCATTTTCAAGAATAAACCCGCAGATGATGAAATATCAAAAAAATAGACTCTGATTAAGAGATAATGCTGCAAATCATATCCATATCATCAAAAGATGATTTCTGCTAGATGAAAGCATTCCTGTGGGCTTGACTCCTAGAATCCTCCAAACCTCGGCCTAGCTTGTAAGGAATCCAACCATTACTGTAGGAAGACTGCCGCATAAGACCACATCCAATTCGTGAGGAGTTAAGTGGGATGGAACTGCCATTATAATTGACTTTTTTTGAAAGTGTAATAACTGCAGTATGTAGCCGTGGAGACAAATTCAAAATCTGTGTACACTGGACAAAAACCTTTGGAAAGCTAATCAAAGCAGCGATCAACTTTTCTTCAGTCCCACATTATGTGTTCAGATGTAGAAGACAGCCAAATCTACAGCACTGCCCAGTCTGAGTCAGTTAACAAGTCATATGTATGAAATCAAGTGAGAATTATTAACAGTCCAGTAAATAAAATAAAATATTGTAATGGTTTCTCCATAAAATACATTCACATGGTTATTACATGGTTAACCATGTTAACTTTGTTTTTTAAAATCGATTTAGTCAAACTCAAAATCAAATCTTTTTGGATTCCTTTAATTCAAGTGATTTAGAAAAGTTAATATCGCGCAAATTAAGGAAAGAAAAATATCATGAGCACCTCACAAATTTTGAATGAATTAAACAAATGTTGATCTTTTTTTCAATTTTTTATATTAAAATTCCACACCTACCAAGTTTTGTTTCCTGGATTTCAACTCTATTCACCTTAACTGGTCTCAAAACCACATTCTCATAGCACACACATGATGAACAGCACACTGAAATTTTTCTTTATCACCAAAGAAAGTGTTGAGCATCAAGATTCAAAAGAGGAAAGGCCTCCTCACGTGTGCTCATTGTCTCGTGCTCGAGTGGGGTCAAGAAAGAGCACATTGAGTCAGCCTCACCAAAAAAACACCTACTCTTAACCCGACATACCACGCAGCATCTCTCCAGCACAAAGACAAGCTTTATCCCCCTGCACTTAGGTGCTCTCTCCTGAAGCCTCTTATGAGGTGGACTTGCTTAAAGTTTAATGGGAAAGCTCATACAGAGTGAGGGCCCGGTAAGAAAACCTAAACTCAAGCCATCGCTCTGGATCTGACACAGTACGTTAGGGCATACATTACTACATGAGACAGAGAGGACTGGAGGCAAAGGAAGAAGTGAATAAAAATACTGAACAAATAACACTTAATTGAGGTCAGTGTGATTGAACGCTGCAAGGCTAGGATGGCTTTAACATAGGTTCCAGATGGCAGGCTGTTATTTCACTGTGCCCTGCTAATACTGCAGGATTCGATGCTGGTAACCTGAGTGTCCCTTGGGCCCCCCTGGCTCCTCCACTGCACTGAAATCAGGGCCAAGCTCCCTCCGCTTCTACTCTGCAGGTTTACTCAACTTCGAAAGGGGGGGTGTTTGGGTATGGTAGTGGAGGAGGGGTGTGTGTGTGTGTGTGTGTGTGTGTGTGTGGATGTGGGGGTTGTGCAGCAGTGCTGGAACAAAGCATGTTAACACCATCTCTGTGTTTAACAAGTTTGGAAACAAGCAGGGGTTTCCTTCAAATCCTCATTGGAGGCCGTTTCACCGCTCCTTGACAGCAGGAGAGAATCCCGGAGTCTACGCTCATCCTTCTTCCCTGGGAGGCTTCACGTTAAACTGACTGAAACACACTCATTCTGTCATCTGAATGTCTGCGATACAGTACACGTCAATACCTCTCATTACTAATTCCTCAGAAAATTAAGAAGAAACACGCAGATCGATGATGCATCTTTGAAAACATCTTTAAAGCCATTACATTCACGCAGCGTTTTCAGTGTTGTGTTAAAATAAAAGTACATCTGAGAGTCCAGGCCACTGCTGAGAATTCCAGTAACATTAGTTTTGGGTCCTATCCAAGTTTAGGGGTTGTTCTTCCTTCTAATTCTGTTCTTTTTTTTCCTTAAAAATTCGACAAACATTTGAATCAGAGTCTCATTTACATTTAGAATGTAACCGTTTCCCTTTCCTTCCTATGAAAGCACACAGACACAGGCTCCAGCCCCATGTGGTCCTAAATTAGAGACAAGAACTAAATATAATGAAGGTCTGAAAACAAACGTTTTATTACTTAGATCACAGACAGAAATAGAAACAATTTAAGCTAGACAGAATTTACATCTGGCACTAAAAGACATGAGGATAAAAGAGGCAGAGTAGCAAAACACCTTTAGATAAACTTACCTACATTATGTAGCCTGTTTGTCTGAATTTAGTCCATAGCCATTCAAATATGACATGTCATCTATTAAGCTCAAAAACCAATGGTTTATGAATTAGCCATCCCTACTATTGTTTTCATAAATGCATTCATACCTAATAACCATGCACAAAAACAATATGAGATGATAGAAAATCCCCCGCCATGAGTTTTGTGTCGAAGTGTTAGGCCACAAGACACAGGAATAGTAATGAAAGTAATAATAATGATGTTTGGCTTGAATCTGCTTCACTATTGCATGAAATTATGTGTATTAGTGCAAATTTTCTGGATAATCTTTACTCATGACTGTCTCAACACTAAACATCACCACCACAAAACATGCAGCAGCCATTTGACAGCCTCTCTGCCACCTTAATTAAGTAGAATAATGGTATTAATATTTTATTGTACTCTGCCATATGCTCTCTGACCCTCAAAACAAGAAAACAGAGTGAAAACCATGTTCACTGATCCAGATTTTATGAGTCTGTGCTGATCGGTTATTATCAAATGTTGACAATTTACGGGATGAAGTGAGGTTGAACCACGGTTTCTGGGATCAATAGCCTGTTTGATTCCGGCTGTGGTTAAATAAAGCACGCACACAACACAACGGATAATTCATAAAACTGTGCATTAATAGACGCTTTTCAAAATAATGTGTAATAGGCTGATTTGCTATGTTATTAGGCAACATTAACATAAATCAGTGTGGGAGAGACTGTAGCTGCTGCAGTGTAAGAATCAAATTTTACGGAAAATCATAAGCTTGAGGAAATCTCTCATTATGAAGTATGCTTTATACATACTGTATAAACAATACATATGTTTGCTTGTCAGCACAGATTTCTCTATTTTCGAAACAAAATTATTTATTATCCCCTTCCTGCACTTAACATAAGCATACCTCTTCTTGAGACCCACAACCTGCTAAAACAGAATCCAGATTCCGTGCTTGGATCATTTCCAGCGGTGATAAAATGAAAGGCCAATTTCTTTTATTCTTTTTTTTTTCTTTTGAGGAGTTATTTTAAGCACGTTTGAGCACTTTTGTTGATTTATAATGTATGATATTTTGCCATTAACATAAAGATGGGAAATCTCTGTGAGAGCCGGAGATTTTACAGGCTCCTGCTCAGTGAAGCCATTTCTTTTTTTATGCAGTAGCGCCAATGAGAACAGATGAGATCAGACCAACAAGGTCACTAGCTAAAACTCAGCATTTGTTTTTATCTTTTCATTTTCTTTTCATATTTATGTGTTTTTGTTTCGTCTTCATCTTTTCGGTTTTCAGCTGATCAGACTACAGTTTATACCGCACAGGACGGACAAATCAAAACACTTGGAAAACTTAATGTCTTTACCCCCTTACTGTGCCTCAGCTGCTTTTAAAGTGATTTATAAATGATATTCCACAACTGTTATTATGCGGAAGAATAATTTTAGTTCAGATTAGCCCTCATCAGTCATGTACATAACTATATTTTTAGAATAAGAAACAAAACCAGTTGCATCAATGATACTGTGTAAAAACATTGTAAAAACCTTATAGAATTCAAAAGAAAAGTTTGGCCATGTGCTGCATTATACTACACACTTTAATATAGGTTGTCCTTAACCCACAGAGCAACACTGAGTCCTTGACCTGACGTTTAAAAAAATAAAAATAAATACAAAAACTGGACTTATGAGCTTTTCAGTTGACAGCAATAAATAATCCCCGCTATGGGTCAAGCTGTGTAGCTACTATAGCGCAGCAGTTCCTTCACTCTGATATTCTTCAAACTCAGCACAACAGCAGCCTTCCCAGTCATGATCTAAATCACATAAGCTCCTCCAATGTTTCTGCTCGTGTTCAGGCGCATAAAAAACATTTCAGGCACATACAGAGCTCCACTTACAGCTATGAAAGAGCTGGCCTGGAATACTGAAAGCCTGGAAAGATATTCAGCCAACTTATGGTGTTGAGTCATACCACAAATATATAGTCTGCACAGGACTTCCACCCAGTGTAAGCTGCGGGTTTTCATACCACCTCCTGTCTCACGCTCTTTTCAATTCAAACATTTTATGAAAACCGATTTTAGCACTAAAATCTGCACAAGCATAGAATCTGTATAGTGTTATGAACATCATTCCTTTATTAGAAATGTACATGTCTTCGCACCATCTGGTCTTTATTGCTTCTGGAAGTATGCCATGTATTTAAGTTAGCTGGAATACACTGACCTTGAGTTATTGCACGTCCAACAATTAAAATATCACTTCAAAGAGAACTGAAGAATTAATGTACAGTACAACTCACTATACTCCTCTGTAGTCATATTTAAATAAAACTATATGGTGCTATCATGCATCTAATGCATTATTGAGTCACCTGTACAACACAATGTTTGACACCTGTTTTACATTTTAAGTGAAACATGTACTAGCAAGTGACTGAAATAACAGAGCAATTCATTATATGTGTAACATGTCACCACAAAGTGATTACTGTGACACTTTTTACCTTGATGATTATTTGCATACATCAGAGCCATCGCTGTTGATTACCGTCACTATTCAGATGAAAGCTGAGAGTGTGCTTTTTCACAGGGATAGCACATTTACCATGCTATCAGCCCAGTTGGCCCATGCACAAGGACTGATAAGTTCCATGCTTGCCTCTAACTGCTGTACAAACCGAACGTAGCCAGGAAAAACTGGAGGAAGGCAAAATCCCTGTTTTAAAATGAGCCCAAATAAGCAAGAAAGCATTTCCACCGAGTTGTTCATTTTACACAACACCGCATTGAACAATGAGAAGCCAAGCGATAGAGACATGAAGCACTGTGTGGGCGGCACAGTGGGCAAGAGGGAGAGACAGAAATGTGCCAGTGCTCTTTTCCTTCAGATTAAAATGGTTAATTTTTCCTTATACTTAGAGATTAAGGGACAAAAACAAGGAAACAGTGAGTTATTTACTTTCATAAAGTTAAACTGATCCTAATAGTTATTTTAGGAGAGCTGCCCAGACTACAGCTACTACACTAACATTTACACGTCCACCTGCAATGTCATATTTTGACAACACACAAATCAGCTTCTATTGGACATGTTTTGGGAGCGGGAAAACCCTCCAATCAGCAGCGGCTGCATATACGGGGTGACTTGAACAATGAATCCAATCTGAAAATGATGTAACATGGGAGTCAACTGATATCAAGAGGCTTCAGCTCACGGCATCCACCATGTTACATTAGACCATATGAATGAATGGCATCACCAGCCTAGTATATAATCATCAGGTAAGACAGCCAAATATTACAGGTTGTATTGATGGATTTTTTTGGTTTGTAGGACTAAAAGGAAGCAAGTTGTGACTGAAAACATTTGTACCTGTGCATCCATAAAGTGCCATCAATAAACTGCACTCAGCTCACTCATATTTACCGGTCTCCTGGTATGCCATCACTTTTTAGCAGAGCAAGAGGGAAACCTGGGCTCTTCTGTTTTACAGTGCCACTTTATGATTTAGGCTGATAGGTTGCATGTATGTATGTTTTACATTAAAAAGCTTTAAAACACATGCTTCAAACTGGAAAATGCTGTAAGGGCACTTGGGCGAGTCAGTGGTTTTGAAGTGCACTGAGCATCTCTGCTGATCTCCACTGCTGGTGCATGTGTGCCGTGGTAAGCCCATTATTTATTCAACACTGCACATGTACTACATATCAAACAAAATACTTGAACATGCAAGTAGAATATCTGAAAAAAAAAAAAAAGCAAGCTGGCTGTGAAATTAGGAACATGCTCTCTGATCCAAGAATACACCGTATTACTGAGTAAAAGGTCACGCGCCTGTGCGGAGGACCATCAAACGGTTTCTATGCTCAGTAACTTCCTTCAGCAGCGATGCTCAGCTTATTAGTGTTTTCGGCCCAAAGGTCATTCAATTAATCAGAGTATTAAAAATACTGTTTATATGATTTTTACAATTTGAACACCGCTTATTATAATATAAATGAAGCCAGATTAAGTGTGGGATACTCAGGAGCCGATGTCCACCAATGCTCAATGTGTCCGTTGATATAGAAATGTTAAAGGAATCATCAACAATTTAATGAGACTACTTTTAGAAATATCATAAACCCACAACATTCAACACATGCTGGTGGAACAGTTTGGGCAGCATCTCCATTTTCTGGACATTACCAGCTATAGCTTTAAGATGGATATAGTTTAATATTTAAAGGGTACCTTCACACTAAATCTTGTATGACCAGATGAAGCTGGTCCACTGAGGCAGGGGAGGTTGCTCCTCCTCTAACTTTAAGGGGCAGAAGAGGGAAAAGGGAGTAATTGGTTGAAATAAACCATTACTAAATCTCAGAGTGACTAATAAAATCATTTTTACTCTTCGGTAGGATTTCTTCTCTTCTTTGGCTGGCAGCAGTCATCACTGCCAAAATGGTCACTGCGGACCCATTCCATGTTAGTTTGTTGACTAAGCTCCAAAATGCTCAACTAAGAGCTGCAGTTTTTGATCTTGTAGATACACACAGCTATGATTTGATCTTGTAGACACACTCAGATGCACTAAACAGCAAATTCACTTCTCTGTCCAACTCTCTTCCTTCAACAAAGGAGGAACTGTCACAAGATTTCAGAGTCCGACTTCTTTCCCTGTTAAATAATTTTGCAATTTTAATAACAATGTGAGCCTGTCAGTGGCAAAACAAACTATTAACTACTCTGGGTGCACGTAACTTCTCTCAGGCATTAAACTCTCCCATACATTGTTTCATTCAACAAGATAATCTAAGAAAAAAGTATGAAAGCCTTTTTTTTCGCCAGCTGGTAAAAAAAATATTAGCGCTTGTCTCAAAATGTCACATTCTTTAAATTATTCTCTTAACACACAGTCTAGATAATTCTGTTACATTTAATGTAATGCTGTATTTAATAACTAAGTCACTAAATGTATAAAATATTACTGAAACACTACCATTCTTTTCAGTTAATATAAACATTAGGGCTGTTTAAAGTAAGTGTTACAGTACCTAGAAAAAAAACAAAAGAGGCATCTGTCCCCTTAAAATAAACTTAGATTTAAGTACCTAATATTCCAGCCCTCTGAGCTTGGCCATTTAAATGCATTCACTGAAAAATATAGAGGGAAAAAAAACATTGATTGTCAGTAACAGTGTTTTTATTCAATTTCACCGAATAAAAAAAACGCTGGTTAAGACCCTTAGGTCTGTTTGAATTGCCTTCTGCTCCAGCTCTGTCATGTCCTCGTCAAGACTGAGGTACAAATTAGACACAAACAGTTTATAAGCTGCCCTTTCTCTGTTTCTCTCAGTCGCGCTTTTCATTGCTTATTTTTACTCATACGCGCACACAGACCAATGCACACGCGCAAACCACTATGATGTGCACGGAGACTGTTGTTCTGAACAGCTGGTTGTATTTCAAAATATGCAACTGTGCTGCAAAACGGAGCTGAACAGACCTGCTGCGCTTTAACCAAAAACTGAAAATTTGGACAATTATACAGCACGTGCGATTGATTTTGTTTTCAGATGAACAATTGCGTCTGGGTGACTTAATGCAGCGGGAGCAACAACACGGCTGATAGCTGGTTGATAATATTTGACAAGGAAAGCATCAAAAAACTAACAAACATGTTTTAAAAAACAGCAGCTCTGGACACATGATGTTGAATTGTGTTCTTTCTCTTCTTGTTGCAGTGAGGAGATGTTACATAGCCTTCACTGTTTTCCAGAACATTTGCTATAAAATATAAAAATGTTTCACTTGCCTCATTAGCAATGGTAAACTAGAGTTTTATAACAGAGTAAAATGCAATGCAGCATAGACCCAGTGCGCTTTGAGTACAGGGCAAATCTCTCACTTATGACTCTCTGGCTCTACTGCTTTCTGCTATTGCTCACTCGGCATGTACAACCCACACTAGAACTTGGCAGCATGGAGTTTGAAAAGTGGCTGATGATATGCAACTGTAATGTTGTTTTTCCACCGCCATGATATTGCACGCTTCAGCTGCAATTAACTTCCATTTGCACTCCGTCCCCGCAGCAGGGGGTGACCGCGCTGACGCACTGCACCGCAGTCCTGCTTGGGAGATGGGCCAAGTCATGATGGGTTCCTGCCACCGACTGAACACCAACTGTGAACGTCACGGAGAACTTGGCACAAATATTGAGTTACAACATGTGTGGTCAAATGACCGCATTTAGTGTAGTCCTACATATCCAGTTCTTACTTTGGACAGATTGGAGAGCAGAACGCAGCATCTTCTGATCTCTATTTTCCGAGGTTGTCCCCTGTTATTTCAGCCTTTATGAGATGTTCTGTATGTGGAACTGCTTAAACATAAAAGTCCTCCACTGAAGAATCACTAGAAAGCTTTTGTTTTCAAGCTGTTGTAGGTTAAACTTTTGTTAGAAACATTTCTATTCAGATAGTTTTGCACTTTTCTGTTTGTGGATGAATATAAATAATGCAAGGAATTAATTTAAAAAAAAAACAATGCAGCTGCAGCCGTTGCAAGAAGAAGTCAGGGTACTAATGGTCGTTTGGACAAACGTAATCCCCATCACATCACCAAAGTAAGCAGTCTTCTGCCCTTTTTATGTTTTTGTAGAAACAATGGTACTGCTGTGTCTGCATTGTGATCACGGCTGCTCATTGCCTGACATAGTAAAGGAGCAGAGCCTGATGAATATCTGCCATTAGAGGATCCGCACAGATTTTAGGAGGGAGAAAAGGTACACCGGAAAATGGGTTTCGCATTCAATGTGGCCATATTTTCACTTATTAGCTGCTTTGTTTTGCACACATAAATGGAGTCTGTGTCCTACCCAAGGTGTACTACCCGGGGACCGTGGTGATATTCTACCAAGCATTCTAAATACTAAAAACTTTTACATCACCCTTTTGACTTAGTACAAAGGCGATATCTGAGGATGGAGCATTGTATTACATGTCACTGTAATTGACGTACAGGCCCTTCTGTTCGATGTAAAAGCCAGGGCTGGCACGGTTACATGGAACATTAGGAATTGTTCTATGCTTCTATTAGGTGCGGTATAGACTGTATGTTTTCCTGTACAGCCGTTTTGGAAGTGCTTATCTAGACAACCTGTCATGGTAAATATTCCCCGAGCTCTTAAATATCACCACTCGACCTGCTGTGTATTTAGCTGTCATGATTCACCGAGACTGAGGTTTGCCACCATCCACAAAAAGCTGGTCTGGTCAAATTGTACCACTCACCAGGCTATGTTGACGATTTCCTTTATATATAAATATATACATATATATATTTACTACATATACATTTACTACAGTACTATCATCATTCCCTACAGCCTTTTTACATCCAAGCTACATTAATAAATGGATTTCTGAACCTCAATCGAGTAAAAATAAGGGAACCTTAAAATGTTTTTTTTAATATTAGCACAAATGTGTACATGTGTTAACTATATCGGCGCTCTCATCTATTTTCTTTGAACTGAAATGTAGCAACCTGATCTCAGGCCAGAGGGATTAAGAGGAAAAAAACTCCTAGAACCAAAAAGATTTTTGTCAACTAATTAACACCCTCATCTTGAATCTTAAATAGACCGCTTAACATCAAAGCTGCTCAATTTTACACCTTACCACACAGGAATTATCTCCTCACTGGTGTGAAATGCCATTAATACACATGCTTTGGATACCATAAGCTGAGTGAACAAGGATTTTGCATAATGGTTGCAATATTAAAGCCATGTCTGCAAACGCAACTGTTATATCTTTGGATAAGGGCGACTTAGTCATGTCGCACACAATCTATAATGGTAAGGCTGGGGGAATAACTAGCCAGGCCGTTAGAGCCCATTAAAGGCAATTTCATTTGGTTCAGTAATGTTAATGTAAGATGGAAACATGAAAAGAAACGTAAAAGGAAAGTTAGAGGCTTATACGGAGAAATGAAATTACAATGTCCTGCAGTTTTGTTAGGCCATGCTAGATTTGCATTCATTTGTTTGGTGGCATTCTTTGGAGTAAACAAAATGATTTTGTTTATAGAGATGGGCTCTGGATAAACACAGCTCCAGAGATAACCCAAAGGCTGTCTGCACCGCAGCTTTCTGTAGATGGTAGCCTAAATGTTGAGTATGTATCTATGTTGAAGCCTAAAGACATAACATAATAGTCATCTCTAATTAATGCATAGCTTGTGGTGACTGTCAGGTATGAGGAGTTTTGTTTTCAATAAATGTGACATGTTATTATTGAGAACCTAATATTGGGCAGTAATAGACTGAGGAACCCTGAGTAAATTTATTTCTATTTTTAAAAATGTATAATCTTGTACCTTGCCAGATCAACTGAGAAAAGTGGTACTAAACCAGAACCTTCCCGGTAACTTCCTTAATTGGATGCAAGCATGGTACCAGTGGAGGAGACAGCAAACTGTTGCATGCAATAACTGACCAATCTGAGTGTGTCTGCAAAAGAAAATGAACAGAGCCTGCCTAGGCTAATAATTCCACCATTTCCAACTGTCAGAAGATTGATCTATTTCAACATGCTGCATTTTCCCCATCAGAATATTAATAATTCAACTGGACATACAATATATACTGTAATCACTCTTCTTGTTCACTCTCTCTTCCCCTGATAGCCTTAAATTGGCTATTCAGTGATGTTTGGGACTTTTGGGGACAAAAGCGTGAGCACTGGCTACATGTGAGTTGGGTCCACAGCACAGGGAAGCCAGTACCAACAATGTTCAAAAGCAGTACAATCAAAATGGACACCTCATCAAAATGATTGACACGAGCTGGGAAACTTGGCCGGCTGTAGATGAGACACATGGAACAACCCGTGGACTTCAAAAGGCCTCAAATGTGCGTTTAGTACCTTTGAGGCGCTGTGTAATGATATTCTAATTTCTGACCATTTCTCTCAGTTCTGAGCTACAGAGCTGTGCCTCTGAATCTGAGTCGTGCTCACTGAAACTTTGGCAGGCTGGAGGCAGTGGCAACATTTTCATGACTATCGACAGAACTTTCATGAAAGGTTTTGAATTTGTTGTTCTCAGCTCTCACTAAAAACAATATCTGCATGTACTGTGGATCATGAAAGAAATGCAAACAAAAGCAAACATGCTGCACCAAACATTCTGTTAGATTGCATATATTTATGACCTAACAATTCTTTGGATCTGTCTTCGAATACATCCAAAATTGATCACCTTACACAACCTCTTCCAATTATTTATGTGAATGTGTTTTGTTACAGAGGTCAGAGAAATATGTGAATAAATAAATGAACAAACCCACCTGAGGTATTATTTGCTGTGTCACAATTTTGTTAAGGGAGAGGTCAGCAGACTGAGCTTCCGTTTTCAGTGATGGCATTTCATTTTTGAAAAATGAGGCCTGTCACTAAATGTCATCTTCCTGCCTCTTTGTCATCTCATCACTCTTTTCACAACTTGTCACGGTGAAGCCCAGTCTGTGACATGAGCAAACTGTTACCTTCTTTCCAGGCGGGCTGGTGGGCTTTATTAATATTTATAGAATAACAGCTTAAGGCCAGCCCCCTTGAGAGCTATCACTCCACTTTGCTGCCTAACACTTGCAAAATATATTGACAACTTCTTTTCCACACTCCCCTTCCCCTGAAAACCTCCCTATGCAGATGTGCAGCAAGTCTAAAAAAATCTGTCAGTTTTCTGCAGGAACAAAGACAAACGACTTTTACTCCAGTTTGATTGAATAACTTACACAATTCGCGGAAGCCAGAGTCATTTTTAGAAGACTTTAAAAGGATTTAAAATTCTTGTTATTGAATATAAAAGGAGAGACAATCATGACATCATGTCATGGATTTCACCATGGTGTCTGGTTGGATGAACAGACCCTGCTGGCAGCACTCCGATGTCTCTGAGAACAGCCAGCCAGTTTGAGCTAGTTTTCAGTCAAAGGTTTGGCCCAGGACCTCTACAGTACAGAAAGAACCTTTTCATGTCACTTGTCTCTTGTCAACTACACACACTTGTAGAGCTGTCCTTGGAGGTGAGGTGGCATGCACATGGACATAATCAAAGGGATCACGCCTTGATTATGTCCATGTGCATGTCACTTCAGTTTCCTTCATGAAACGCTATCTGATTGTTTGGATTAGTGGGCGACACAGAACACAGACCGTAAGGTTGTTTCATCACTCTTTTGGCCAAATAAACGTTTCCAGAGTCGTCCGCATGCCTAGAGGCAGACTATCATATCCCATAATATCGTGGTTACTGAAGCATGCTCACCAAGTGTACTTTGGTGATTTTGGTGAGAGATTTATATTAGTTTTATTCCTAACTACGCTTGTAAGCTTGCCCTTAGTATGACAATTCCTTATATGCCTAAGGTTTCATGTTTTAGCAGGCAGTAAACCCCACCGTGGGAGAAGGCGTATTTCCTTACTTATTGGAGTAGCTTCTACTTTACCTTATAAACATCCGTGAGCTGAATCAACATAACTTCGAGCTACGCATCCGGATGACATAAAAATCATTAGTGTGATCATCCAGCTGGGTAAAACTAAATAAAAGAGAAATGACCTACCCAGAAATGATCTCTTTAATCATTGCTAAATACAAACGGTATAGCCTGCAAAATGTTTCTATTACTTATTAACTTTCGCTCCAGTTTTAGAAGCTTATAAAATGACTTGCGTGCCATTTAACGGACAAGGAACTAACAGATGCTGACAGGAAGCTGGTGCCAACCAACTCCAAAACAGCTCTGATCTGAAAATGTTTTAATGTCTTAGGGGGCTTAATCACTGAGGAGTATGATAAGCTTCTAAGTGTCCTGCACCTACCCTTTAATATAGTCCTAATTTGTTTGCTTTAAAATGCCTCTGTCATAGCAATCACAGCTTAAACTCACAGCAACAAATTAGCATGAGATCTGACAGGAAGTCTGCACTGAAGTCAAGCACTGTGAAGTTAAACCTTACAAATGGTCTGCAGTACTGGAGTGTAAAATTTAAGCGGGCCTCCCTTCAGTCATGACTGCAATCAACAATGCAGGAACACTTTCATCATGTCTACTTTGACCGGCTGGGAGCTTTGTTCTAAAGAGCAATCTAGTATGCAACAGTTTCATTTGCAATGCAAAGAGCAAATGC
This sequence comes from Datnioides undecimradiatus, assembly GCA_008933995.1. Taxonomy (NCBI): domain Eukaryota; kingdom Metazoa; phylum Chordata; class Actinopteri; order Lobotiformes; family Datnioididae; genus Datnioides; species Datnioides undecimradiatus. The sequence goes on from WARS01000008.1 coordinate 4,946,891, forward strand.
ATCCATGGTCATTAATGTATTATGATTGTATAAAAATTGCATGTTGTTTGTCCGCCTATTGTAACCACTGTCACAACCAATAAATTATCTGCCAGTTAAATGGGGGGGTGCTAAATTACAGCATATAATGAAGTTTTCAATTACCAAGTCCTAGAACATTTCATTTAATTCGTTTTTATTCACTTTTGCTCATCAAACACAGCTTAACGTATGGACAAAGCTACAAGGTAATCGTAATGACAAAACAACTTTTTGGGGGGGATTACCCTCTAAATCAGAAAGGCAACGGATCAGATTTCACGCACTATTCGCTACTCAAACGTCACCGTTCGGTACTCACCAGATATCAGACACACATTGTTGCGTCGTTTCAACAGTGTGAACAGTACTGCTGAAAACAAAGACATTATGGCATTTTATTAAAGCAAGCACTGCTGCAGTAGGTAAAACTGCCATGTTCACAACCAAGTCCAAGAAGCAGATGAGGATACGTCAATTTTTATAAGCAGCCACCACTCCCCTAAAAATCCTTATCCTGTTTTACACATACAAGCTTGCATAGCAATACATTAATTGTAAACAATCCAGTCCTGGTACTGCTGTAGTCATTTTCATTCAAAACATTACACAGCCATACCGACTGCAGCCGTACAGTATATGTTGCTTTTCCAACTGTAAATCACTAGGGTTTAATTACCTGCAAATTAACTGCCGTTTCACTATCTTGCATAAGATTATCCTGGTCATGATGAAATGCCACTGGGGAGGCTGTTCTGATGGGAGGATTGGAAGATGCAGCAAATATAAGATGCCACTTTGTTAGTCTGATAGCTGCGAGGAATGTGATGCCTGTCAGCTAAATCGCCCACAGAATGTGACCTTCAAACAACGTAAGGACATCTTATTAGTCCTGTCACTTTTTCAAGTTCAACAAGAGTTGAAGTTCAATCATCAAATTACAAGTTGTTTTTTTTTTTTTTTTATCTGCTGTCCGTTGCTGCAGCAGGGGTATACACACAACAGTGTGAGTGGGGCAATTTGCTGCAGTGCATTTAACTCTAGTGGTGTAAAACACATTGACCCGACAGTTGGCCGGAGTCAGTGTGTGAGCAGTACTTGGGAGCAGTTTGAAATGGTCAGCCTCAATTTCTCTCCATCAGTAGACAGTTTTTTTAGTGTGTGATGGGCAATCAAACATGAAGGTTTGTAAGGCCAGCAATGCCAAATCTGCTCTATTAGAGAAAATTGTTTGATGACTCTTACTTTGACATTTTAATTTTATTTTTGGTTTTGGACTTTCTCAATTTAACTTGATTTGCTGCCATCAGTCTCCATTTTACTTTAGAAAAACCTACCAAAAGACAAAAAAATCTCTTCATTAGTCACACATGTGCGATTATGATCTTGATAGCCTTATCAGCATTTGATATGTGACGCTGTGGTGCCACAAACTGCACACACAGATTAGACGATGCACACTGACTGCGATAATTATACTATGGCAGCTATAGGCAGTACTTAGTGTAAATTTAAGAAACAATCAAACGTTGCAGTGATTTGGCTTATGGAATTTATTGGAGATATCCTTTTGTGTCTTATATGTATATTCAGGAAAGACTATGCAGATTATGCTCATCCAGCTGCTTCCCAAAGTAATGTGGTTTGCCATTATCAATACATTAGAAAATATGGATATGAGGTTATGGAATATACATTTTTAGTTAAATGTGATCAGTGACACAGTGAGCACATTTGATATCCACTTAATTTTCACAAGGTGTTCATTGACACAGTGTGAAATGCCAATACAGTTCTAATAAAGTACATCATGTGTGATAAATAATCAATATTAAACTATTCAGGCTGTACAAAGACAAAGTAGTATTTTTACCTATACTGTGACATTTTCAGTAAAATATTTATGGTATTACAATGTTCATTATGAAAAAATCAAATCAACCCTTGTGGTGCGATACATATCTAATGATGAGGCACTTGTCACTATCCAGCCCCACTGACAACACTGCTGTTTATTAGAAATGTCGGAAAACTGTCCGACAACATGCCAGTGATCAGGAGACACTCTTTAACGTGCTGGGCTGGAGCATTATAATCTGAGAATATGAGGATATGCTAAGAGAACGGTGTTGGCAGCACTAAGTGCACCTGGTCCTGTGAAATGGCCTCATATTATTTGGCTGTTAACAACCGTGGAAGGCAACCATCAGCTCTAATGACCCTCCTGAGATGGCTGCCCATCCCATTACTGGGCCAGAACCATGTTTAAAAGTGGGAATGAGACACTATCAGTCGAGGACACCGTTATGCTTTCTACCTCCAACCCTCCTCTAATGTACAGAATGAAATGTATGAAAAAAGATTCAAAACAACTGATCAGACCACAGGACTTGTTTTGGCTGCTCAAATGGAAAGTTCTTGCTCTGCACCAGGCAATGAGATGTATTTTTGCACTCATGTTGAAAGTGCTAGCTTTGTGAATTTCAAAGATGGAGGGTTTTTTTTTGAGACTGTGATGAAGGGACTTTGATTTAATTCTGGGGCTGCAGAGCAACTACCTTGTTAAGTGAATCTACAACTTTTTAAACCACCGTTCAATTTCCATTTTCACAACTGCCCCTCTTGCAACTTTCATCTGGAATTCAGGCCCATGTGTTCCAACTAATTTGCCTTCCCTGAAACTCTGCTAGTTATCTTGTGCTTGCCAAACATATCCACCTAAAAGGATAAAAATTAATACTGTTATTGGCATAACGATAGTCACCTAATCAAAAGCAAAATAAGCTACACTCATGTTTGTCTTGTTTGCCAAAGATTTCACACTGATTCATCTGGAGGAATGTCCTTTAGCCATTTTTTATTGTTTTACACACCCTGTACACAACCCAGAGTAGGTGATGTATCATAAAATGGTGATAGACTTACAGGGCAATAGACCTACAAGTAGCTAGTGGCAAGAGAGCGACAGCTGGATCCAATGAAGAAGTTATATTCCTTCAACAACTTCAGATTTTTTTTTTCTTTCGTCCTTCACAGATGAAATCAAGTGTCAGAAGGTGTTGAGAAAAACATCCTTTCTTCCCACCAGCACAATAGAACGCAAGTCCGACAACTGCTGAGAAACTTTTCTTCATAAAAGTTCACAAAACTGGCAGATCTGGTGACATACATGTAGGGTTGTTTGAATTATTAATGTAAAAGATGCTTGATTAATGCATGGAGTTGGACTCGTAACAGCGGTTATTACTGTGAATGTGCCTTGACTTCGACTATCCCACAGTCTTCTCTCGGGATGATGTTCCTGCTCTACAGAATATGTTACAATGATCTGAAATTTCATGGGGAGGATGGCAGATTTTAAGAAACAACTTGAACACGATAATGCTCTGCTGTGGCATTGAGCAGGCAAGAATACATCAAAGTAGAGTATGTAAGGATAATGAGTACCACACCTGCAGATTGTCATTAGCTTCCTCAGCCAGGAGAGTCATCTTAAAAATTGCTACATGCGTACTATGAAATGTCGGACACAAAGGGGAGTCTGTTGCCGTGTGCCCGGGAGGAGAAATACTACCCTATGTCTGGGAGCTCAAGTGCATAATTTCAACCCCAGCCTCACTGCTGAAGTACTTTGTTTGAGTGATTCCGACTTTCAGAGCCCCAAACAGGTGTGAGATTCCAGCTTTTTGAAAAATGGAACTGATAGTTTTAGAGGAAAAGGTAATAGAAAATGTAAATACACATCTAGTATATCCATTCAAATGGGTGTGATGTTTAATGTTATGTTATGTTATGTTATCTCCTTATTTCAGGAAATTTGGATCTCACTTTTTTTTTTTAATCAACTATATACAGCTACCAATACATAGAAACCAGCACAGAAGCATTAACACAGCAAAGTTCCTGATTTGTGTTTATGTTGTAGCTTACAACACCGGGGTAAAAGTAAGGGGGGAGTTCTCAGCATTATACTCTTAGCTTTTTAAATATATTTTTGTGCTGCCTGTCACTTTAAATGTTTTTGATTTGCTCCACTAAAACACGCAAAACACATATTCTGCCTCAAACAAACAATTGAAATCCATTTTTAAGCACAGCTCAGGTCACAAAGGCCACAACAATAACTTTCACTTCAATTCCCTGCTTATCCAATTAGAATGACACAGTATACGACGCACATGACAGAAATTTGATATAACATTGCAGGGATAAATCTGAGTTTGCTGTATATATTTATGTGCAGGGGCTTATACAGGCAACGGTACTATAACTGTACTATGCACAATCAAAAACTGCTTGGCAACAATCACTTGGTCACTTGGAGACAACCACATGCTTTTGATTTCTGCAGTGTCCTGAACTTATCGCACAAAGTCTGGAGCTGTCCTGTCAACATTTGGAAAAATGAGTGGGTTGTGTGTGTGAGTGTGAGAGGGGGAGGAGGGTGTGTGTGGTGCAGGGCCCTGCTTTCATGTCCAATAAAGTGGTGTAATTGTGACACCTACCCATTAGTTCTGTGTGTGATAAATCACAAGATGACAGACTGCGGCTTCAACTAAACATAATGCCCCAGCGTTAAAAAGTTCACCTCTCCTTTTGTTGCGTTCAATGCTGCAAAGCGGAGCAGGTACAAAAAGATCACTGACTGTATAAATTGACAGGGAGAAACGATGTATAATTTGCATGTAAATATAGTAGTTATCACTTTACCAATATAGAGGTCAATTTAATTACTTTTATAACCCTGCTCATTTTTGGATTTTGAATGAATAAGACATCATCTCTATGGCAATGCTCTTCCCCCTGAGCTTCACAAGATCATAGAGAATGTACTCTCAAGCATCCGCAGCATCTTTTTCCCTCAAATGCAACCATTCCCTCCCTAGATGACCGTACAGTTCTCACAACAATTATTACTTGAAATACACAATATCCCCCTGGAAAACTCCAGAGGGACAGAGGCATTTCATTGTTCCGTCTCTGTCATTGTTCGGCCCCCTGAACGCTGCCAACGTTAGTTCAAACAATCGTTTATGGAATATAACAAGGTCCAACTGCAACTTACATGTCATTTTTCTTTTAGCTATTTTCTTTAGAGGATAGCAGTGCGTTCGGTTCACATTGCAACGACAACAAAGGCGAAAAGACAAGCAACAGATTTTTCATTTGTGATCACAAAGGGAGGGTTGTTTCCCCTCTTATCATGCACAGAACTAGTGCTGAGGCTGCTTCTCAGAGCTCATCAGCACGACAAAGACAACTGGGAGAATGCAGCCTTGTTCTACAAAGGTTAACCTCGGCGGGACCTAACAACTTCAGACTTCTCATTTGAAGCCTCCACGAAACACTTGCCATGGAGGATGGAGGGCCCCTGGATTCCCTTGGATTTAACCTCTAATATCTGAGGTCATGCATCCAGCTATGGCCAATGGTGGCACTTGTGAACTCTGTTATATGGACCCCAGCCCCCACGCCCCACAAAGTAGTCTCTTACTGATCTGGATGTCCTGTGAAAAGTCTGATAACTGATACAATCTCAAAATAAGCATATTTTTCTTTATCAATCTTTAATACATTCATTTAGATTGAGATGGGGCACTTGCTATTTTTTGATACCAACTACTAGAATTTCTTGAGATTTTGTCTCGACGTAAAAGAGTTAAATCCTCAACTGTGAAAAATCAAGTCACTTTGCTTTTATGTTTCAATCTTTGCACAACTTTATGGAAAAATCTGTCAATTAATTTAAAACGCAAATAATCTACGTTGGTGTGAGCGTGAGTCCAAAATCTACTGCCACATCACTACACACAGAGGTGTGTGTGTGTGTGTGTGTGTGTGTGTGTGTCAGTCACACAAGTTGCCCAATCAGAGTGCAGAGCTGGTCTAAGCTGTGTGTAGGGCCCCAACAATGACTCCCAGGGGTCCTACTTACGCTTTTACTCCTCCATTCTCAAATGTTTGTGAACTGCAGAACATTCGAATGGAGAGCTTTCTTAATTTACTTCGCCTTATTTAATTGGTTTAATTATGAACCCGGATGATGATGCAGTTTTTGAGCCTTTGCCGCATTAATTTAACATGACAAAAACATAAACAGGGATAATCAATTTGCTCTTAATTGAAAATGTGAAAATGTAATTTGATATGACTTTAATAATGGGACTAAGCTTACTTAATGCTTTATTATTTGTTATGGTGTTGTTAAAACCTCGATTCTTCTTCTTGTGTTTGTAACTGTTATTCATTTTTACTATTATTATGTAGCAAGACGACGTTCCTCCAAAGCTTTACAAAGCTTTGCTCCATTTACAAGACTACCAGACAGACACATTACAGTGGGTTGGTACTGCTACCACACAGAGGCTCATGCGAAGTTGAATATGAACTCACCTGTTTAAAAAGAAAACAAAGGTGGCTTGGTGTTCGGGGGGGGGGGGTTAGTCCAAAACCCAACCATTATAAATCAACATTTTCTTTTTTATATGTATTTTAACAACGGCATTTAATGTACTGTAACTCGCAGCCGGTTCAGAGACACGGTCGCATAAGACAAGGGTAGCGCACATATATAGTCTCCATACAGCAGGGCACTTAAACCCACCGCTAGACTCAGAAAGCAAGTCCTGATCCGTCCTCATCCGTTATTTATGTACCTATCTCGCATCATTTAGGACGCGCTGCTGCCATTCCTGTTCCCGAGCCTGCTGCGAGGGGCGGCTGTGGACTTTTTGATCCCTCAGCAGCTATCAAATTCAACCGTTAAAGGCGGTCCACAAACCCTTTGGGCTGCTAAAAAAGCCGTGGAGCAGGTAGCGTACCGTGCTGCACCGCTCACGATGCGCCGTCAATCCTCCGACCCCCCCCCCTTTCTCCGCGGAATAACATGCGGGTAAATGTGCAGTTTCGGGAGGAAAACAGCATAAACAAACGGCAGAAAAATATAAAATCCATCTGTAGTGACACTGATCGAGGCTACCTACATTAGTTGTCGGTATTCGCTCCGCTACTGCATGATGCTCGTGTGCAGCTGTCTGCTTTTATGCAACACTGGCAAAAAAAAAATAATACTTATAATAAAAACATCTCACTAAAATGAACCTTACCATTCTGAAGACACATCCAATGGAGCAGGCCTGTCCCGTTGACAATTCACCAATATAGTCTGGGGGTGCCCCCCTAAAAGCCCTTATGCTTCTACTTGGTCTCCTTCTTCTTCTTCTTCTTCCCTCCCTTTCGGGTTTTGATAGTACCCAGAGCAGGCGAGTGTATTTCCACTGAGCACGACACGGTACGGCAGGAAAATATCCTCCTCCTCCTTCTGTTCTTCCAAGGTGCTGCTACTGCCGCCGCCGCCGCCGCCGCCGCTGCTGCTGCTGCTTCTCCTGCTTACGGCGCTCTCACACAGGCACACATGGACGAGAGAGGCAGCCGTCCAAGATGTCCATTAGCACGCACACACCTAATTGAACGCCGTGGAATAAAAAAAATTAAAAAAAAAGAAAAGAAAATCCTTCGGGAGAAATCTGTGAAATAGTCCCCGGACACACAGTGGGAGATAAGGTGACACGCCAGCCGATATGCTGGGGGAATGACAAGCTGCGTGGTCCCTCACGATGTACAATTACGAGTTTGGAGCAGGGATGAGTGTGCAACTGTGCGTGGTCGCCCCCTTCGGTACTACGCTATAGTCCCTCCGAATATCTGCCCGTTTTTGGTTTTCCTGTTCGTTTTTACTCCTAGACAGAGAGTGAGAGAAACACACATCAGCTATTTGGCATATTATTTCGTGTTTTATCCCCCACCCATATACTTAAAACCTCTCCGTCTGGGAAAACACATAAATGTTAGATGTTGTATAACAAATTAGAGGGACAAAGAATTTAACTCATGGGGCTTCAAAACACACACAGTCTACATCATTATGACTTGATGTATTATGTATGTATATGTAAAGTATGACAGTCTTCCTATTGAGTCAAAATTATGACTCATTACTGCATAATCATTAAAAATTATAAAGGAATCATTATTGAAAAAGTAATGATGTCAGCTGTGTCCTGAATAGATCTGCTTCACCAGTTTAACTGATTTATTTAATCAATCAATCAATTTAACCCAACAAACGAGCTTTTTAACAAACACTGTATCTATAGATTCAATCAGATATGAACCAGCAGTCACTAAGTCATGATCAAAAGCTAAAGTCATAACTTTGGTACTGAATCAGGATCATGATCAAGTGCTTCTTTTATATTTTTACAACATAACTGAGATTCTTAAATGAATGTTTCCGCCATTCCTAAAGTTTCACCGGTTTATCCATTTATTATCCTGCCACAGATTTAATATTTGATTAAATCACACTTTATTTTCATAAATAATTAAATGCTAGAGGTGCATCTATGATCAGCTGGGGGTGTTTGACTTCTTTGTGAATTCTTGATAAATATTTAAGAGGCAACATCAGCTTAATCTTAGCTGTGTTGTCTAAACAAGTTTCTATTTAAACTGTAAAGGTTTTAGTCGCCTAACAGGTTTCCTTATGTCTTAACCGACAACTAAAATGTACTTCAATAATTAAATAATTTCAGCACTTGACAATAACCCAAGTGTTTTCCTCAACCTATACTGAAACCTCTGACACTAAAGTTTGGTAGGTTAGCGAGGAAAAAGACCATCTGTCTTGTTCCTTCTGACAACACTTTTGTCCGGCCAGGTTCTGATCCTAAATCCATTGCCGTATACTTATCTCCAATTCCTAGTTTCTCCTTGTGGGTTAAAAAGCCCGGTCAAGAGTTCCTGGCCCTGGAAGTGTGTTTGGTCACCCACAGAACAAGAGAGGGGCCATGTGTGGCCTTTAATTCACTGCATTGTCTGCCAAAAGCTAATCTTGGCCAGGCTCAGAGTCTTACTGCTCACGGGGCTGTGAATGGATGAGTGAAAAGTTAAATATGCTTTCAAATGTAAAACCGAAGACTGGCCCCGGTATTGTCGTCGCGTCATTGTGGGAATGTGAGATTTGCCGTTGACCCAGGCAACAGGAGGAGTGGGGCCAAATGCAGTTTGAGAAGCTGCATTCAGGCTCGTGTTTGCAGGTGGTAGGCTGTAATTCACTGGTTATGCCCCAATTTTAATGCGGTCTGACGTATGTGTGAAAAATAAACTGACGCTGGTTACATCTGGTAGGTTGAACTTAGCCATCAAACAGAACAGGTGGCATATTGTACATCAAATACCAAATTATATAGTGTGACCTGCATGACACGCCAATTGTGCTGTTGTCATTCAGCCATCAACAAATTCCAGCTGGGGTGCTATTGGGATGCAATTTAAGCTAATTTTAATGACTATCTCTAGTGTGCTGATCATTAAATCAGCTATAATCTTTGTTTTTATAAAAACAATGTGTCAGTGATGATGTGTGAGCAATGTGGCGCTATGAGAGAGGTCACTCGTGCTGATGAACAAACATTAATTATCACCTGAATTCTGCTGCTACCCTTAGCAAGTTAGCTCATTTTGTAGCGATCCTTTTAGCAACAAACCTTACTGTTTTTGTTCATTCTCACCGGCCTCATGACATTTTTATTAAAAAAACTCCAAACACTGTCATAAATCGCCTAGCGCCATAAATGGCAGACAGAGCTAGAGATAGCTTTTGAACATAGCGGGACATTTAGCCACCAAAGAAGCAGATGTTTCACTCAAGAGTTGGTGAAACAGGGTAAATATCAGAAACATGGCCAGACACATGACTCTAGATGAATTGTAGTAATATATAAACTTTTTATTACTTATTACATTACTGTCAACAGGTGATGTGTCAGTTATGCTTTAACAGACTGCTCCTGCTGCAACCAAGTGCAAACAAAATTCATTGTCATTGAAGGTTTAAAAGGAAAATAAGATGCAACATTAACGGTCTCTGTGGTGAAACATGGCCGCCACAGCAGCACAGAAAAAAAAAAAACATAACAAATAAGAATATAGAATAAAATAATCATTTGCGTACACACAAACCGCAACACCAGTGGCAGATGTTAAGAAATGCTGCATTTAAGAACTATAAAAGGTCTACACTAGAAACTAGAGAGCACTTATGAGTGCAGACCTCTGCCAACACCGAACATTATTCCTGTCACTTAATTTTTAATTGATTTCTTGACCGTCCCCTTAGGATCTTGAATGAAGTCTGTGTCTCCATTAGTTTCAGTAGTTCAGCAGTTATAGCTACAAAATGTACTGTCAGTTAGAAGTCCTGCACCTGGATCACAGACAGTGCTGTTGACAGTCAGTACAATGCAGTACTAACAAACAAGCGACCTGAGTCAGCAGAAACTTAAAACTACAATGAATTAAAAATATATAATAAACATATGAAATTGTTCACTGAGACATGAGCTTCAAAATTACACAAAGGAGAGGACGAGGATGTATACAGCAACAAATGCATCCGTGTCACAGCTGTACAGCTGTTCTCCTCATCAAAACTCCAGATGGAAATACAGTACCTGTTCAGAGAAGTGACAATTACGTAATGTGAATGTGCACGGTTGTCTGCTCCCATAATCACTGTTATAATTAGAACATATGGATGGAGACGGGATGCACAAAAAACTTGAGTTACTGAAGATTTCACTTTGTCATGAGATGGTAGACATATCAAATATCAGATCAATGACATTCAAAATATTGAAAGAATAGGATAACAAAATGAATTACAAACTATTTAAAGCGATAGAGGCGTCACACTGTTGCTAATCAATAGAAAATAATAATTTCAGTATGTGTGTGAAAAACTTATTCTACTATGTGGTAGGAGAAGCTTTTTGAGATTGCAGACTGCAGCACAGTGCTCTTGTAATATTCAAAGAAAAAACTGCGTTTGCTTTTGAATCAAGGCTTAGTGCTGTAACTCAAATTATATGCCCCATAAAACTCTTAATTAGGGAATGCTTGGCTATGCTGTACTCCCACTCCCTGTCTTCTTTTTTCCTTTCACTTTCCTATTTCTTTGCTAATGAACATAGTAAGTCATTAGATGACACAGGCATACTGTATGTGTTTTTATAGGTTCTTGATATTGTAAATGCTATAAAGAATCAATGACATTTTGATGTATAGCATCTTATCTGCCTCAGCAGATCACTTTTTAGGAGATGACTACTTAAATATATACCTTTTATTGGACTTAAAGCTACATTAGAGGATTTTTTAGCAATGGAAAAATACAAAATGCCTTATTAGGATAAATCAAATTGTGTGTGTAGAGAGAAGTCTCCCATTACCTTTAACTGTGTAACTGTAGATTCAATTATTTCATTATATTATTTGCCCACAGCAAATGGTGAATCAAAACGAGATAATATAAACTATGCACTAAAAACTGCAGCTCTCTGCCAAGTAGATGTACACTGTTTGGCTCTCTTGTCCTTTGAGTTGCATTTAAGGACAAACTGTAGCAGCTCATAGACATCACCTACGTTTGGGTGAACTTTCAGGGTCAAACCAACTTGTCTTTTTACTGAATCCTTAAACTGAAGACCCTCTTGTTGAAGCCATAAAATGTTTGATGTATACATTGTCTTCAGTTGCCTAAAAGGTAAAGCATCTGGACAATTATACAAACCCCATTCAGATTCAGTGCATCAAGGTCAAAACTGCTGTGTCTGCTTTACTGTTTGTGAGCCAACACTACTGATAGTATAAGGCTAGCAATTACCACAACCACAATGTGGCATTACTGTTACAAACAGATTTGCAGTTACATATTTTAATTTTTATCATCAGTTATATTTTACATCATCAATTTTACATAAGGATACCTAAAACAATGTGTCAGTTTGAAACAGCTTTGCTTCATGGTTGTAAGAACAGAAACTAAAACACATGTAATGAGGAGACAGAAAAATCTACACAGAAAATCTAGTATTAAAGAAGTTGTCATACATGTTGTATCATAGAGGATGCTTAAAATAAATAAGCAGTTCCCTGAAGTTATTTCAGCTTTGAAACTGACACCAAGATTGTTCTGTTTACAGGCTCTTTTTGTTAAAAACAAATACTCCAGCTCCTTGGAAACTGTGAGTCACAACCACATGTATCATTCAAAAAGAGGACAAAAGTATCTATGTGCAACTATTTAGCATCAAAGAATAATGAGAAATTAAACTTGTAAAATGTTTTGACATTTACGATTGACACTTCTAAACTGTTTAGGGTAGGAATTCATATTACTGATTGGCTCAAAGTCAGAACCTGATAGAAGATTTTGAAGAACCACAATTGTCTAATTTACATTCTGCTGTACAAACCTGAGGCAATGAGGTTGTGAGGTTGTGCTCCTTGCAGCACAGCAGCACCATCTCTGTGATAAGAACAGCCTCACTCATTCTAAATCACCTTTCCAGCTCATTGGTCTTGATTTGGGAGCACATTTTAAGCTAAAATGTTTGGTAGATTACTATTACAGAAACTTTGAGCTGTGATGAACCGCCCATTACTCTTCAGCTTTATTTATAAATTGCCCACTTAAGAGCAACCTGGCCCGAGCAAAGTTTTGTAAATCAGCCCGTTTAGGTTTTGCATTTCATTTAGCCTAGCTGCCTCTGTGATTGCCACTTTCGGTGCAGCTGAAGAAAACAATTTTTAGAACCCTCTCCATTTTTTTTGATATTCTCTCAAGATCCTTGTGTTGACAGCAAGTGAAATACCACTTCCAATTGTTTGTTTGCTTTCAATTTTAGCAAAACAGTTTGAGGATTTTCTCGTCAAATTGCCAAGCCAAACCCGGCTTCCATCACAACTTTCTTGCGTGGCAAACTTTCGCTGCAGTTCTCATGCTTGTCAGTTCTAAACTATTCCCCTCAAACTGTAATAGGATCAGGGCTCCGAGCTGCTTCCACATGATTGATGAAAGATTAAAAGGATTGTTGAGATTGAAGGCACATTTAGCTCCCTGCTGAGGTCCAATTTCTTGTCCTTGTGCTGGCAGTAGGGCTGCCACCATGCAGATGAGAAGATCACTGCAGTGAATGACGATAATGTGAAATGGTTGTGAGGAAGTCTTGGAGACATGGCAACAAGGACAAGCAGGCAATCATTTCTAATCGGACTATTCTCTTTCCTCAGGAGAACTAGTGTCAGTAATGCACATGGAGGTGAGGGGAAAAATAAGACTTTGAAAAGGAAAAGAATAGCATGAAGAGGAGTAAAAAAATTATGAGCTTTCAAACAGAGGCGAATTTATGTGATAATAGTGCTGATTTCTGCTGTTAGCGATCATGTACTTGTTTAACCCCTCTGGAAACATATGACAGTTTCTTGATTGAAGACAAATGGCCTTACACAAACCCAATTATCAACTTTTCCTTCTAGAAGCTGTAACAGTCAAGAGCATTCCCATGGGCTATAGCTTTGTCCTTCATGCATAAGTACATTTAGGTTTGATTTATATTACGCAGTGTACATGGACCTCCTGAGTTTCGCTTTAATTTCAACATTGTTAACAGTAGAATCTACAGTATTTCAGCTGCCTTTCCAGCCACTACCCTAAGACATATTGAGAACTGTCAACTAAAGACAAAGGTTAAGGACTTCTTTCCTACCTACAAAATGCATATGGTTAACACTCTGCTCTATTCTCCCGTGGCATGTCGATGTCAAGTTGAACATGTTGGAATCCTGTAATTAGAGGTCATACCGCTATATATAAGAATCTGCAGTTGAATAAATTGAAGTGGTAACATATTGTTTTCATACAGTAGGATGTTCTCAGTTGCGTCATGCAATTATGTTGGATGCATCATAACTAATGCACCTTGAAGTGTCATCCATTCATTGCCGATGGAAAGGTTCACTTCATCGAAGCACTTTCTCAGTGCGCTTATTGAGTTTATAAAGCTGCAGCATAATGCAATGTGTCATTGTGGTCACACTGTGCTTTGTGTGAAGGCGAGCACGCTGGCTGACTTATTCGTATGAAACAGTAATGCTGGCTGAGTTTTGCCCTTGAAATTCTGTCATTCCTGTGACCCGAGCCATTACTCTGCGGAGGAAGCATATGATTAGTGGCAACCAACAGAGGTAACGACTGCGTGTCCGTCAAAATCAAGTTGCAGCTCTGCACCCTGACTGTGTTGTCTTAATACGAGCTGAAGTGTGGTGTCAGGGTCTAAGGTCAATTCACCGATTCAGCAGTGCATTAAGTCAGTGCCCAAACCGGCTCACCGCTACTGACATTTATTAATATGTGGCCCTAAGCAGAAAATAGCTGAAACATGTCACCAGAGACACCTTCAGAAACAAGCCATTCCAACAGTACAGCAGCTTATGCACTGATGCATGCAAATACTGTATGTTAGATGCTATGCAGCGATGAATAATAAAGTAGGCTTAGCTTGCAATAAATTACATGCACTCATACAGGAGTGGACGCTTACACATGCGTCATCATAAAGTGTAAGTAGTGCAACAATTTTTTTTCTAAACCAATGTAGTTCAATTGAAGAAGAAAGACTATATCCTTGTTGAGTCATCTGGAATTGATAGAGACAATTGAAAGAGACAATCTGCACGCAGAACGCTGTCTCTTTTAGAGGTAGTGAAAAAGTCCTTGATCAGTTCATGGTGTATGGTCTGAATATGAATGTAATCAGGATTTTTTGCTTGGATCCCACTCTAAAGACCACTCAAAGCCATCAGCTATTATCAGCCAGTGAGCAGCGTCTGTGGTCTGACCTCATCCACTGCACAGTCCCTCACAAAATGGCTGAGTTATGACTGGCATAGAGGGGAGCTGAGCCACTCGCTTGTAAATGAGTGTGATGCGTAACAGAGTCCTCATGCGTGTCACGAACCGCCCATCATTACTTTTACAGGGGTTGATTTGAGTCACAGCCTAACATATGGGTTATGATGCCTCAGACTGTCGACACAGTGTGTATTATGAGAACAGATGTATTCCAAAAATACAATCCTGATGCAAGTGTGTGCAATGTAAATAGGGAAGACATGACTTACACAACATTTTAGAAATGTTTATATCAGAGCAGCAAGACAATTTTTGTGTTATTCTTAAAGTTTTATTTTTCTACAAGTGGGTTCGTCTAAAAGTCATTTTCATTTTGTGACGGCATATCAAACAACACAGATTAAGTCGCGGGCTACAGTATTTCATATTACTGTGTGACTCTTTGCTAAAGGCTTTTATTACAATATTAGCATGCACTGGGGCCTCATTATATGCGTAATATTGCCTGACTCTTAATTGACAGAGGAGAGGATATCTTGAGAAGGAGAATTAAGTAAATCATATTCAATATATCTACAACTTCCATGTTAACATGTCAGTGTTCTCACATTAAATTTATACAAAGACAGCAACAGTTAACCCATCTTCTGCTCTTATCACCTAGACCATAGTCTCGGGACACATCAACACCTTGAAGATGTTTTGTCAGTTTAATAAAATTTAATAAAAAGCAATACAGCTGTAACCACGTATTACTTAACACAAGTAACCTTCACCTATCAGGCAAGTCACCATTGCCTATCTGCACCAAAACAAAGATAAAGGCACAAAATCACACTTCATCACAGCTTACTCTGGATGAATGGCTCACTTGATTGCTGTTAATTATAAGGCAGTCTCTCAAGATACATTTGGTTTGTCACTTCCTGTACATGGAATCCGTGCCCTTCATTTCAGCACCTGCAGTAGCTTAGATCTGTCTCGGTCAGTGGGGATGGGATGCTTAGTTCTACTGCAATCCTACTTGGTGGCTCAGGCTGGCAAGGCAAGTATAAGTTTACATTTAATCCTTGCCTAAAGCAGCTCGAACACAGCCTAGCAGAGCCAGCCTAAATCTTGTTGGTTCAGTTATTCTCATTAAGCATTAGCCTTAAAAACAACCCCTGTGAATCAACTGAGCTTGGCAGCTGAAGCCAGTCCAATCAGCACAAGCAGATGTTAGATGATGTCGACAATTACTAATATAGCATTTTGAAGTAAAAGCGTGCACCAGTTCTACAACTGCAAACTCTCCAAACACATGATTTACTAATTTAAATATAGGCAATGCATACCCAAAATCAGCTCCTTCCATTTCTCACAATGTCAAAAACCTCATATGTAATATGCATCATATTTAAAAAACTGCTTCCATGCATTTCCTAAATTGAAAACCTGAGCACTTAACAATCATCTTTCAGCTCTTTGAAACTGATCCAATCACCTATAACACAATTGAAATGATTAACAGCCTTGCTCTTAAACCAAGCAATGTGCTTGTACTACTTTAATGAGCCATCTTTTACATGTTTCAGGTAATTAATTCAGTACTACCCAGATTTTAACATAAATATTGATATCACAGTATGAGTTTTTAGGCAGCATGTGGAAAGGGTTTAATGGAATTTGAGGCTGCACATTGTGTTCAATGTCAGCATTCAGTGGAGTAATTTGGCTATTTTATAAAGGGTTTGGCTGAGGGACTCTTTGCAGTACTCAAGACAAAATGTCTCACAAAGAGTTTTTCACCGTGCGAATCAATTAATATACAGCCTCACCGAGAAAAACCTAGAACCCACAAGCCAACCACCAGACATTAATGCCTTTGAATATCATTTTCTTAATACGATTTACAGCCATTTTCGCTTCTTACATCTTGATACTTTCAGACTGTGAGGGGTCACTGCTAATTGTCATTCCTGTCAGAGATTTCTTAAATTGCAGTCAAAAATACCAATTAAGGAGATCTGTCCTCATTGTCGGTGTCTCTCTGCTTCTCATTATTGTCCGAGCTTATTAAGGAGTTTGACATTAGTAGATGATGTAAGTATTCTAGGAATTCCATTGATGCCTGAGTTTGAGATGATACAATGAAGGGGAAATGCATTTTTCAGAGGTTAAAACAATTTTGAAGGATAGATCATCATTCAGAAGTATCAGTTTAACTGGCTACGTTTTGATTGGCACCGTTCAAAAAAACAATTGAAACAGAAGGAAAAGTGACTTATCAACATGCCTGGGACCTTATGCTAAGTATCTAATTGCATTTTCAGATATTTATGTACAGCGTGATTAAATGGAAGTGGGTGAATTGGATGGGACGTACAAAAAATGATGTTGAGTTAACGATGCAGATTACTAAACACTGTTTATTATATTGCCATTCAAAAATTCATTGACAGAAATCACCATAAATATAACAATTTAACCTTTAATTATCAACAAAGAGCTTCCTGTAGAAGCTTATTGCAGCATAAAGGGAGCCGATACAGTATGTGATCAATGTTATAGTAAGGGGTATGTACAGATATCCAGTGCTCAGCTGTTCTCACTATTGTAAACAAGCATTTCTGTGCTACAATTTAATGGTACACATTTACGAATTAAGCAAAAAAAACCTGTTCTTTTATCTACTACAAGGAAGGCAGTTATATTGTAAGAGGTATGACTTTTCACTCTTCACTTCAGTTTCGCTGAATCAGGTTCAAAACTCTGCACGATTAAAAGGTCCTTGTGTTGACAGCTAGTCAGAGATTGGCAGATAGCACCATTTTCATCCACAATAAGAGCACCATCATGAGTATTATACCAAATTAGCACTGATGCAGAAGAGCTCTATCCTATTAAGTATTGACCAGTGAAGATGGTGTTTCCGCCCACTCGCTTATTGCCTCCAGCAAAGATCATGTGAGATGACCCGACATGTCATGTGACCCCATCCAGGTCAGCACCTGTGAGTTTCCTCAGAGAGCGCCGTGCCTGATAAATGAGTCTGCAGTGACGAGCAGCTGATGGAGTGGCTAGCAAAGGTCATGATGCTTGGGGAAGCTCCATTCCGCTCTCTCATTTCAATTTGGACCAACACCACCTTTTGCAAATGCTTGATAGCCTCGGCCAAAGGTCAGCGTGGTGGAACCAAAATCCATCATTTGGTTCAGACTCTACCGTTTCTATTAGCTAGAGTTCAAATACAACTTGTTGGTTCAAGCAACGCTGGTTAAAAAGGAAGGCATCTAATTTAGTGCACTGTGTGTCTGCCAAATTAGGTTGCATGCTGCTTGCACTTAGGTGTAGCTACTGACTAACAAGCTAGTAGCAATAGATGCTGGAAGCATGCAGAGCATTTTTTTTTTCTTGACGTATATTTCTTTTTTGCTTTCATCCACCCATTGAGTTTTAACTCCACTTCACACATAGGCAGTGAGCATTCTTTAAGACTGCTTTCAGTATTGCAAAGCCTCTTTCTGGGGTGAGGATAGCTCCTCGGCCTAAAACGGGGATTTTTATTAGTTGAGAACAGGATTTTTGTTTCATTTCAATTAGATGCCGAAGATATGTTGTCAGCTTTACACTTTTGCCGAGGTGATAGCTGCACATTGCTTCTTAGCTGTAATCTTCCTTGTTTATATTGTAGTTTTTTTCTCTCCGTACACAGTGTCTGTGAGCGTGTATACATGAGAGAGCCACTGAGAGAAAAAGAGAGAGAAATACAAGAAAAGGTGGGATGAAAAAAAGAGGGAGAGCGCAATTTGTATGGCAGTGCAGACACCTTGCAGCACATATGGACACGGGGGACAATTGACCTGAACGCTGTCTGCACTCACCCATACTCACAACTGAAGATGGCCTTGATAAAATGTCATCTTTCAAATGGTCATGTGGCAAGCTAGGGCCCCATAGTCCATGCCACAGACTGGCTCCGTCGATGGAGGAGACAGGTGTGAATACTTTGAAAATAATGCCCTTTGCCATCTCCCGCAGTTAAAATTTGCATCACAGAGAACAACTGCAAAATGTCAGTGGTCAATCAATTCAAATAATCTTGGCCACAGAATATAAAGCACAGCATATCCATGGTGTTGATAGAAAATGTAATGAAATGACCCCTTGTCCCCAAGAAAAATAGTGAAAACTCATTTGCTTCAGTGAGTCAGTTTTAGTAAGGGAAAATGTGAGGGGCAATTCATCCATGGAAATTAAACATATCCCTGGGGTAACGTATCTAAATATGCAGGGAAAATTGTTTTTTTTTTTTCCTTCTTTTTCTTTCTGTGTTTTCTGGCATTGCAAGTGGAACAACATGCGGTGGCGGTGGTGGGGGGGGGGTCTGCTCTATTTTCATTTGTTTGCATTTAAAAATAAAATCCGACTTGGGGCAGTTGAACATTATTCACAGGATTTACAAAAGGACCATAACCAACACATGATAACAGTACAGAGCTGTTGAACAAAGCCATTTTACAACAGCCTATTGAATTCCGCCCAAGTTCAGCTCCTCAGGTCGTTAGGGAGCCCCGCGTGTGGCTGGCTGCACATTCCAAAGCTAGCTGGGTACAATTGTTTGGCTGAGCTCTTTACTTCATTAATGCACATGAACTGCTCCCAGGCACCCTCGTCAATGCTAATGAGCATATTAGTTTGCTCCGAGGCAAGCCACTGTCTTTTGATCAAGTTAATATTGGTCGAAGATGCAGGGATCCAAAAGGACAGAGGGGGGAGGAAGAGTGCGCATCTGTGGCTTCTTTAAGTCAAAGGGTTAGACTCCTACATTCTCTTTTCATTACATCTGCCTAACCAGACCAGGGCCCAGATGTATATATGATCTATACGCACAAAAATCATACATCTGCCTTTTCCTGTGCATAAATTGGTGTTTGTTACAGGAAACTGTGCTATGACATAAGGTGACCATACGTTTATTTGATTAGAGAAAGCTATGGGTGAAATGATGAGGTCAACATGAAATCTAAGCTAAAAGATATCACCACAGAGGAACAATGATCTCTTTAGGTTTGTTATTCTTTTTTACTGATTGTGTTACAAGTTTGCCGTCTAAACAGTATTCTGTAAAATGTCATGAAGCTATATTTGTTAGTTATGACTTTCATCATTCTTTTATATACAGTTGCAATTATTTCTTTATTCATGATCTTTTCACGTGATCCTGAATTATGTCAAGTCTATTCTAATGTGAGCTCTAGGCTAGAGATCAATCATTCATCCTCTTCTGACGTTTAATAATCATGACATGATATTACTGCAGTGATGGTTTACAGGTAGGCTATATGTAATCAATTAGTGATACAGGAGCTATACATACAGTGACACTTAATGACAAATCTTATGTCTTTGGAGAACCTTGCCAATTGCCAATTGGTTAAACTGCACAGACACAAGCACCAATATGCAAACAGGTGTTTACGGCTGTTTCTTCATCTTTTCATGGATAAATATAGGAGTGGTGATGAAGGCGATTGTTTTACACAATGATTCAGATTTATGAAACAGAATCAGGCATCTGCACGGCTTTAGAAATATAATGAAAAGAATCCATGTACATATTTTCAGATTTCTTTGTGTGCACACAGTTTTAGTTGTAATTCGATACAGTTTTACAGAGTTTTCTGCATCTGGGCCCCAGGTGATTAAAAACCAGGCAGCTCTGATGGTTTTCTTTGTGCTCTAAAGCAAGGTTTTAGGTAGTTTCTCCTGGAATGAATTAAACAAAAAGGGCTTTTTTTTCTATATGCCCTTTGGTGAAAAAAGGCAATCTGCTCTCTGTTTAATGGTGCCACAGTTCATTAGCATTTGATTCTGAGCTGAGCTTTTGCAGTCATATCCCAATGCATGACTTCACTGCTTTAGATGTGTTTTATTTATGCCTTAAAGTGGTAGTTCACCCAAATTGTATCATGTGAGATTTGATCATTCACCAGATCACTCTAATATATGCACCTTATCGCAAGCCTGAGGATCGAGAGGGTAATTTATATACAGATATTTTTGGAAAAACAGAACAAAATACATTTGTGATTAAAGTGATTGTAAATACGCTTACATATTTACAAATTGCTGTCTTAGTTGTATAGCTTAGTTCTTCTCTTGCATATTTGCCTTATTAGTGTTATTGTGTATAATTATTATTATTAGCTAAGTGGATTGATTACAACTCTGTTAAGGAAAACGTCATTTCAGAGGGTGTGAAACACTCAATTCTTTACAATCAGCCCACACACTGTGAATCTCAAAAGAGCAATATTGCCATAGGTGGGAGAGAAAATGCACCCTGAACACTGCGCACAGTGCTGAGCCAGAAAATGACAGATCCATCTCAGCTACTTAAAAACACATCTCATTAATAAAAGCAAAAATGACTGATTACTCACATTGCACTTGATTCATTTTACACCCACATGCATTCACAGTTGCATGCACACAAGTGCACCCACACACACACACACCATAAGTGTGCTTATAGTGATGACCACAAAGCAAAACAGATGGTCTGCATCATACTAGGGAGTTCAGAACATACTTGGCTTATATACTGTGGCAGTTCTCTCAGATTCTGACAATCTGTCTCCCACACAGCTTCACAGTGAAACGGGTGCAGACACTAAATGAAATATAGTGTTTTGTGACTAGTGAGAAGCTTCAGAGTTAGATACTTATTAGAGTTTATGCCAGACAGAAAATGATGACGATGGACAGCGTCTATGCACATGGACATTTTAAGTTCATTACTTCATGTGTCAAAACCAGCAGTAATCAAATCATGACCAGAGAGTAAACAGTCCGTAACAGAAGAGCAATTGTGAAGAAGAGTATGAGGCAAACTGAGCCGTGGGTGATGATAGATGGGGGTGAAAAAGCATATGAATTTGGCTGGGTTCACACACATCCATCCCCACCTGTCAGAGAGTGACTAATCTCCGAGTGGGAGCTGGGCACTGGCAAGCCCAGTGCCTCAGGTCAAAAGAGCCGCTTGGGTTACAGCGAGGTCCTCTGTACTGCCCGGGAGATAATGGCTGGGGAGCTTACATGACACACCATGCACACCACCTTGTTATAGAAGCTGTCCCACCAATGGAACCACACATCTGATCAATCACACCAGGGGTCGTCACTGCTGGTAATACAGGATGGCCATTGTATGTTGAATGGGTGGTGCACTCTCATGAAAGTGGCTCAGTGCCTGACTATATGTAGACCAACCAGTATGTGATTAATGCTCCTGAGAGAAACCATGTATGGAATGTGCAGCTCTTATACTGGAGACTCTTTCAGACATGTTACACCAACGTCTTTCAGTCAAACATTACAGAAATAATGCTGTTGTACCTAATAAAGAGATTGAAGAGAAAGGTGGATTTTGCTGAGCAGTGTTTCTCTATGGCCCCCTTCTCTTCTTTTACATTCCCTACTGGCATCTTAACATGATTCGACTCTATATATTTTTAATATTGTCAAGCTTCTCACTACTAGGGGCACTGCAAATGCTTATAGTACTATAGTACTTAGTGGTATAAGCTAAAGCTACTGCAATTGCTAATACTATTGAAAGTGATACAGTTTAGAGTGTTAATGCTACTGCAACCACTATAGTTCCAGTTCCAGCTGTGATTATACTTACTACTTCATATGCAACATTTGAAAATGTTGCACTGTCTCTCTAAACAGCATAAAGAATAAGCAGAAGAGAAAAAGCTCAAATTGTACAATAGTTACAGAAAATAGTTATTTATAATAGCAGAGTAAAGAGTAAAATAACCAACTATAATAAAAATTGAAGCTAAATTTGTAAAATCATTTCAAAGTTACAAAGAATAATTTAGTCTACATAGAAGAAAGATATTAATTTGTCCAGTGAAATCTCCTTCAGCAGGTTTTTCCAGAACCACAGGGACTTCACGGAAACAGACCTGATAACATTTTGTTTGCAGTGTAGTCTCTGAAAATACTAATTCAAAGGACAAAACAAATAATAGCATAATGAAGTGCCTCCCAACGGCTCTGCTATCTGTAGTGACTCAGGCCTCTATAACAAAACAAAAATAATTATCAGAGCCACCAGAATAACAAACAGTAATGATCTCCTAGCGTAGAGTCCTGTGACCACCATAGTAATAAACTTAAGCGCTGGATTATAGGTTAGGCTGATCTATGAACTGCACTGAAATTACATCTTCCTCTCTAGCTTTAAATGCCTCTGACCTCTGCTCTCATCACGATGGTTGCTGGAAAACGATGATCTAGGAACTAAATTTTGGATTTCTGTGTAACCTGAACACTCAAAATGTAACTGTAATATAACTAAACCAATACTCTGTGCGGTAGTAAATGTATTAATATTGAAAAATGTTAATGACTGTGGGTGAATCCCCCTTTTCTAATGGAGGGTTTGTGTTGTATTTCATAGTTCATTCAGTGGTCATATCATTGATGTCTGAATTGAACTTAAACTCCAGATAAGGCTTGCTTATATTGAACATGATGCTATAAAGTCTATAAAAGAGAAGAGTGAATGACAAGGGTCATGCTGTATAGTCAGTAGGGAAATTTGTTTAAGTACATACAGATAAGACTTCAGGTGTCACCAACCACTGTGCCATGATTGTTAATAATCAAATATACACATAAACTAATGGCAGACTTGCTTGCTTCATCTGCTGTACTCCACTTAAACTGTTCAATCTGTGGGTTGCAGCTTGATTCTGATACATCCACAGGTTTGAATTTAGCTTTCTATTTTTAATTTACATGGCAATGGTTACTGTCATTTATGGCAAAGCCTGCCTTGAACTGATAACAGCACCTCATGCTGTTTGAGAACGTTCATTTATCTTTTGTTAACTTTGCATACCATAAATTTCTTTTGGCTTCATTTCAGTAACACCTTGCTGACTTTTAGTCCCACAGGTTTACACTGGGAAAAATTTGAATGTGTTTTCACATATTTTGCTTCGCAGAAAAAAGGTAAAACATTCCATTCTTATGTGTGTTGCTACAACACAGTCTTTGATGATCGATCAAAGAGTATGTCACCCAGCAGAATTATCAATCTTACAGACCTGAGCATTGTCGATGCAGGAGCATGTAGATCATCGGGCTAAAACAGTATTACCATTAAAAACCAATTTAGGAAAGCAAAACTGTACTTAAACTAAAGTAAATACACAAACACTGTTGTTGCACCAGTTCTGTCTATCTTCTGGTAGCTGTGGTTGCTCCCCCCTCAGCTCTGGAAAACCAATTTTGGCTGTTTGATGTAAAACGAATCACCACTAGTGCACCAACACAAGAATGTCATACCAGAAACCAGATTTAAAAATCTGTATAGTTTGAAATATGGAGATATTTTTCTTACTGGTGGTCAGGCTTAATCAAGATTGTCTGAACTCATTCGGCAAGAGGTGGAATGTAACTGACATTCATTTATTTGTAAAAGTCCTGCACTATAGCTTTAAACAGTACTGTAATCCTTCTCCTCTGAAAACAGCCTACAAGGTTGATGGTCATGCCATCCTCTCACAAAAAGGGTCCATCTCACGTAGTGGAGTGATTGCAGCCGTTCCCAAGGTGTCTTTTTGTCAACACCAATCATTGGTCTCCCAGAAATTGTTTTCAAATCTCTTCTGTCGGGTTTCTGCACACATAAATCCTGTGTGATATCGATAAAAGCATTAGGCCATCATTTGGGAAAGAGGGTCACGTATTTCTTTAAGGTGTAAATTACTTCCCCATAAAATGAGCAGCAAATATTACTTTCAAAGATGTGTGCAAACTGCGACCAATTAAAGTGCTGAAATAGCCTTCATACGATAAGACTTTGTGATCATTTTAAAAAGCTGATAAGTTGAGTGAAGAATTGTGACTGCCACTGAATGACAGCAAAACTAAATATGCTCTATAAAACAGGAATATTACCTGATATAGATGGTATTTCCTTTTACAATCATCTGAAACAACTCTACCACGGATTCCACTGTGTAATTCTCACACTAGGACAATAACAACTCACATGGGACATGGCTATTGATAAGAGGGTGTTGCTATAATTTTAATGTACAGTTTAAAGAATATGGAGGAACCACAAATAGTGGGGAAAAAAACTATATCCAAGACACAAACAACTTCCCTGGAGGCATTATCCCTTATCCTTAGAAAAGACCAAAGTGCTACAAATACATTTCCTCCCTGAAAAAGAAGAAGCGTGATAAGGTCAAACTCTCATGAGGAGGGTGGCTCTGCCCAACAAACTGTGTCAGTCAGAAGGTTACCAAACTCACAAGGAGAGTGCAAGACTATTTTAGCCTTAGACAGAAAATACAACATCCTTTAAACCAGCTTAATAAGCCGCCTGAATCCAAGTGGTTCCCGCGGGTGGAAACCAGGGGCTCATCCTGACAGAGGGGGTAGGTCCTGCTTCTTGTCCACTGCCTGGGGAGGTGTGTGTAATGCAGCGGGAGCAGCTGAGAAAACATTTCAGCGGAGACAGACAGTCCAAACCTGGCCTTTCCCAACAGCTGGAATAATAAATGCTCTGATTTAAGATGGTTTAAATCCACCTCTGAGGAACACAAATAATCTTCAGTGGAGTAAAGCCTGTGTTATGTATTAGCTCTTTAAATCATGCAACAATGAAGGCAGTTTTATGTTGAAGTTATTAAAACTGAGAAACACACTATAACCCAAAGTGGAAATATGTACAAAAATCTGCTTTTGTAGTCTTCCAAGCATCTGTTGTGATAAATTATCACTGTTGTTGTCATTTTGTCTTATATTTCTGAAATTGGAGCTTTTTGGGGGGCCCCCATGTCTGTTTTCTTTTGTTCTAGGGTTGCTATCAAGTCTCATACTAACTACACTGTTCCTGTTAAATCCCTATATTTATTCTGAACAAGAAAAACAAACAGCTGTCAGAAAAGCATTCCTTGCAGGGTGTATGTTACTAAAATGTTGTTTTACATAAATGAGCAGCAAGGAACTGGAAACTGAGTATTTATTGAAAAAAAGGATTTGTTTGCATTTAAATAAAATGCCATGAATTGTATGAATGTGTCTTCACATTACCGCTTTATTGAAACTGCATTGCCTATTTGTCCATCTTTCCATGTCACATTGAAATAAAGAATAAAGTCGCCACCTCAACAAACTAGCAGCTTAAATGGTTCCAAATGTCAGTGAAGCCAATTTACTGGGATGTCAAATTGTTGGAATGGTGTGAAGTAAAAATCAGAAAAATTGAACAGACATAATCACACAGTTGTGAAACATGACTGATGGTTCAGTTAGTCAATGACAGCAGCATGACATGTTTTAAGCATTATTCATGAAAAGGTCTAAAATGTGCATATTTGAGGCCGAGTTGCCAAATAACACACTGGTGTTAGTAACTGGCCTATTAACCTAATTTGCTCCCTGTGCAGCATCACACACGATTGCCTTTTTTTGCATCATCCACCAGCTACATTTCTTTGACTATAGCGAGCTCTCCAATCTGATCAGATGTCAGTAGACTATTTTTGCATCCACAAATTAAAAGACTACATTAGCCAGCTGGAAAATGGACATGGAAAGCAGACTGATGAGCCAGAGGGAAACTGAACGGAATTCTGTCACTCGGTCCCCTGACATAGAAAATTACTCGCACATCGAGTTCATCTTCATCAAGATGTTCATTGCAAGTGCTATAAACCTTTTAACTCTTCTCTGATTGACGGAGATGGCAAAATATTACAGTATGTACTTGTCTGTGAAAATTATGGAATTAAGTGCTCCTTTTGGTAAGTGCATTAAAGAACTCTTCAGAGAGTTAAAAGGCAAATTAAATGTGAAAAAAGGAGTGCAGTAGTTTTTAATTATTTTCTATGCAAAATAGATCATTGGGAATGTATTCAGTGCTTTTGTGTTCTTGAAGGTCAGGGAGAGTCCATGGTTTATTAAATTGACCAAACAGACATGCACAGAGCAAAGAATGAGAAATAAATATATGAGAGTAGAGGCAAAATGTAATTAAGGAACAGAAAATGGATTTTTCAACCTTTGTCTTGATGATCTACCGTTTACCCATATTTAAGGATGTCTATTTATACAGCATGTTAAAGGGCCAGAAGCGAAAGGGACATCCATGAAGATACGTGACTGAATGTCAAATTAGGATCACTGTGTCAAACATGGTCGTAAGACAGATGTTTCTTGAAGTGCTGTGATAATATAACCTGCTGTTCTGGTTTGTGAGGGTTGGGCTGAGATGACTGAGGATGTTCAGACAAAATTGGTTGTTACAGGTTCAAATGATTCAAACCGATACTTGAGTAAAACTAACTTGAATAATAAGCTTTGGTGTGTGCCCACCTTTCCCACGTCTGCATTATGTTCCATGCTGTCTTCCTACACATTCTGCTGTGTCTTCATTTCAACAACACAACTGAGAGCATTTGCATGACATTATGTGTTTATGATTGTGTTCATCTGAGGGTCATTTCACAGTGGTGTCACTACTGGCTACTGAGTAGGATTTTCTTAGACCTGGACCCATCTATAGCTTAATCTTGTGTAAAACAAAAAAATCCATCTCAAGATTTTCTGTTTCCAGTGGTTTAGGATAATCACCAGCAGTATCTTTGGTTGGTTGTGGGCACATCAGTGATTTCCAAAGCACAAATACGAAAGGGAGAGGGGGGTGGATAGAGATTAGGGGAGCGAGCGACACAGAGGAGAAACAGAGAGAATGAGGAGGGGAAGATGAATTGTGGAGATATTGACAGTGTTTGAGTTTCAGTCAGCCTTCAGGAAACAGAAGAGATATCTTCAGTTGGATGGTGAATTTACTTGGGCAACAGTAGAGAATGGCCTTGCTCTCAATTGAGGCCCCACACATCTGAAACTTCATTCAACTCTGAGTCTTTGTCACTGTGTAAGACTTGAAGGCCAATGAAAAACATCAGTATTATATGAACCAAAATACTTGGACGGATTTTAAATGACTATATATTGACATCAATGTAAATTAGCATTATTATTGGTTTCCAATGGCAATCAATCAATACAGTGAAACAGTTTCAATGGTACTATGTTAAATTTGTAGCACTCTGTATGGTGAGAATTATCAGAAATCACCAGTGGTTGTGGAAATACTAAGCTCAAAGCCACAAAATATACAAATCAATTAAATGACTGCCATACACGTTTGATCAATTATAATGTAGTCGTGGATGTCCTACTTCTTAATTCAGACAGCGCTGCCTCAAGCATATCTTGTTTTGCATGAATAGTCAGAGTTATTTAGTGTCTGTGCATGTGGCATATTTCAAGTCCACAAGCAGGTGATCTTGGAGCAATCGGCTGAGGCTAAATTCACTGAGAAAATCATCAGAGTTAATATTACATTTGCAATCTTAGCTGCCACGCTCGCACGATTAATCTGCAAGTAATTGCATATTTTAAATGTATGCACACATTGCCGTATGTTCAGACAGGCTGGCTGTCTGTCACATGGAAATAGAGCTTCCACCTTCTACAGAAGGTTAAAACCTGTCAAGATGTGGGCCAGGCCAAATGTCCCCCATTCTGTGCACAGATCTGGCCAGTGAGCTGTGCTTGTTTGTTGTCTTAAAATAACTAACTTTCAAGAGACGGCCATCAGAGGAGATTTACCTCAAACCATAATAGGATGATCTGGATACTTCTGTTAATAAGGCATTTTCATCCTATCTTTAAATACATCTGACTGTGCCATCTTGACAAAACAGACACCAATTCCATTGTCAACGTAATTGGTTGGTGAAGGAAAACAAAGCAGGAAAATATTCTGAGTGAAGGTGGAGAAGGGTGATAGGAATGGATTGGGGCATGATGCTGGACACAGTGAGGCAGAGCAGCACGATTCCAGTCTGTTGGCTGCTCCGACACTCTTCTCTGGTAATGACTGTCAGTGAAGTCGGCTAAACCACTTTCGAACCAGACGGTGTTACAACCTCCTCAACTGCCTTCCACTGTGATTGACTCTTCGGCTGACAGCGCTGTCAGCAGCCTGGCACGCGAGATGTTCCTCAGTTAAAGGAATAGTTCTGCTTTTTTGAAGTCAGGTAGTCAGTGTATTAATTTCAGAATGTGGCAGTCAGCATGCCATCATTTTGGAGAAGCAGCTGGAGTACCAGCATACGGATCAAAACAACTGTGGAAAAGGTCAGCAGCAAAATGTATTTTAAAATAAAAAATACCCCAAAACCCCCAATGTCAATTCAAGAATGTGATACATTTCAATTGCAGGCTTTTTTCAGAACATACATGGTGTGTGCTTGTGTTTTCCAGGCTTTTTAAACAATACCATGTGCTGGTCACATTAGATTTCACGATGCTTCGTTAAGTGCTATTGGCCTTGGAAAGCTCTGACTAGTTGCGCTGAATATAGACAGCAACACTCCATGGTAACAATGATGATATAAAACTAACAAATAAGACAAAATCACTCATTTTTGTTTTCCTGTAATTGTTGTCTCTTCCATAAACATCTGAAAGCATGACTGCCTAATACAACACATTTAAGTTGTACCAATGAAAAGCACTGTCTGATGGCAAGGTATACTGGTGATAATATTCAATATAAATCGTAGACTTAAACTGATATTGATTTTAAGGGCCTTTTTTTGGCCTATTATAGGTGGCTAAAACACATCTACAGCAGTACATCACCCCGGTTCCTAGAACTGCTGAATCTTCAAACTGGAGCTAAAAACCTCTGAAAAACCTGAACTATTAGTTGAAACCAGCTTTTATTTTGTCTATATCTGTGGACTCCATTTCACATGGGCAGCGAGAACCCCACTGCCATGCCCCTCCCCACTTTCTTTTAAATGTATCTGCATCATCCACGACAAGATTTTCTTTGAAACATTAAAAATATCAGTCTCTTCTGCACAAACATTATGACATGTTTAGTCTGTTGACAGTTTCAGCCCCACACTGTGCAGCCACTGCCGTGAAGTAGCGCATGGCTGGCGTGAGTGTGGAAGACAGATCAGTGTAGTAGTACTAATGGAAGTCCCTCTGCCAGGGAGTCTTGCTGACCTTGGTCTTATCTCTGCGACCTCATGCATGATTGATAAATAAAAATGAAACTCAAGATGTCTTCCAAAGCCGAGGTATCTAATCTCATTATGAGCTGGCTCTTTTGGGCAAAAATGAGAATAGACCTGGTTGGTCTTGGCTGGCGAGGCATTTAATTTTGCAGCACTTCTACTGTTTACGCACTGTCAGACGGGGACTGGAGATACAAAACAATATCTCTAAGACTTCTCTACACCTCAAAGACAATTGAATTCACTGATGGGTCAATAAATATTCCATCTCCCTAGTAATAAAACACATGTATAAGCAAGCAGTTCTCTCTGTCCTGCATGTACAATGCAAAGTAAAAAAAATTTTTACTTCACACGGGAATTTAAGCATGCAACACCACACTGCCTTGAGCAATCTGTTTACAGTTAGACTCATGAATTATTAAAATAGAAAATACAGTGTTTACCCATGATATCACAGGGCCGTATGAAGCAGCAATTCTGCATTCAATGTTGTCGACATCAGTGTCATACATGTGTCACTACAGAAATGTGTTTTGTGTTGCAGCCATTGCTGCAAAATTGGTCTCAGTCATTATATGAAACCACAACATGTAGGAGCACAATCACTGTGCAACAGTCTTCTTTCTTTCTTTCGTAGCCGGGAATATTGTTTTTAACTGTTAATCAATAATTATCCAAGCAAAGACTGTCGTGAACTCTTTATTCCTACAACAGATTCTCATTTTTGCTTCAAAGCTAACTCAGATCGCTGATAACTTCAAGATGAATTACTCTGCAACAGTGTACAGGCTATTAGTAGTCTATTCATATGTCCTAGCAGAGGGTGCTACAGGGCCATGTAACATAAAACCAGAGGAATTGTTTTCATGTCTCTGCTCTGGTCTGCCTGTGAGTGATGATTTCCCATGTAATTACTTCCATGAACATATCCACTAACAGAAAACCATGTGCAGTATATTATTTCACAATAGTACACTGAGGTAAACTTTTTCCTATGACTGTTTTTTGCTGTTAGTACTGTGCTACTGGCACCTTTAAATGTAGATGTACATCAGATGAGCCAGACTGCCTTATGTTTGGCTTCAGTCTGAACATATTAGATTAGTTTTATCTCTTTATGTTTTCACACCAGGAACATTGTTTATTTTTGTTTCTCTGAGCACACATAGAATGGTATTTGAACTTTGCTTGCATTAAATAATCACACCTAGACACCTACAAGTCCTCCAAGAAAACTGCTTTGTCGAGAACTGCACGACAATCTGATCAGAGCAAAGGAAAATTCAGTTTTAAATGTTTTCAAACGGTGTTTACAGTAGGCAGAGCGCAGTACAGTAAAGAATGCAGGCAAATCCATCACGCTTGGCTTAAGTTACAGGAACTGGAATCTGCCGTGAGCAAAATATCTTATTTCACAGGTTTACAGGTTAGCTAAACTCTCATGTGATCTCACACAAGGATGTCACGCCTAGGATCAAATGTCACAGCAGTGTTTTGGTGTTTTTTGTTATGCAAACAAAAATCCAGAGGAAAAAAGGGAATAAACTTCATCTGTATCTAAGCTTTACTGTGTCTGGCTAATTAAATTTCATGCTATTATCTAGCATTGGAGGACTCACTATATTTACATATACATATGATATTTAACACACACACACACACACACACACTATTATTGAGTTGTTTTTATCATTTTGAGTTCTGTTTGTCATTATGAGCCTGTGCAAAAGGTACAGCTTTGATTTTGTTTTGTTTTTTTTTGTTTGCTTGTCTCTCTCTGAGCCCCTTATCTCACTCATACAAATTAGCAATTTGTATTTTATTTTATAATTTGCTTCCTCCTGTGATCTGCTCCAGACAGGCTGAGGAAGGTGTTTGTCCTGCGGGCCATACGGCTCTTTAACTCCTCCCAGTGAGAACTGTCCTGGTCTGTGCTCATGATGGACACCACCAATCATTTACCACAATCCCACCATATGTATATGTATGTGAGCATGTGTGTATATGCTGGCGTGTATGTATATGTATATGGTATATGTACATGTATATACGCATATGTATATGTATGTGTATGTGAGGATGTATGTGTATGTATGTTTATATACTCTTAATTTCTATCCTACTCCACCTTATTTTATTTAACTGTATTTAATTTTATTTTTATTTTTACTTTATTTCGTTTCTCCCTTTTCTCATGTTGATACATGCTGTTTGCACAATTTATGATGCTGCTACTGGATACCTGAATTTCCTTCGGGATTAATAAAGTATCTATCTATCTATCTATCTATCTATCCATCCATCCATCTATTATTTTCTTAACATTACTGGTGTATAAATACACTAATTAATCCATTTTAAAACTACAAGTACAGTTGGGAGATGATGGGAACCAAAAACTGGACTTGCCTGTTGCTGTTTTATTGGGTCTTCATAATGATATATAACACTGTCTAGAACACTGCCACAGACAAAGTCATTAAATAATGCACTTGTCGTTTCAAATCACAAATACTGTTGCATTCTCTTGGCTAGAAAACTGCAGGAATGTGTGTGAGGGCCGGCCTCTCTAACAATGTAGATAATGAAATAGTTTTTATCTAAATGAGTCAAATGCAGTTGTTGAACATGGGTAAATATTTGAGATTGATCCTCTGTAATTTTATTTATCCTTGCAGTTATATGATAAGTCAAATAAAAGAATAGCAGAAATAGAAATTTTCACCTTGGCATGAGAAAACAAAAGTGATAAATAAAAATATACCTATTTAAGGAAGACAAGAGCAAGATATTCATATTTTTTTCTATTTTCACAGCCTCTAACAGCTGTTAGTGCAACTGTGTGGCAGGAAACAGTTCAGCAGCACTGGCATTTATATGTGATGGATGACGAGGACGTTACCCTCCGTATTTGTGGCTATGACCTTGTTGGGGCTAATGTTACATGTAGGCTTATCCTGACCCATTACAGATAAAGAGGCCGAACTCATCAACGAATCCTCTCTGTCAGTTGGCCTTTTCCACCACAGCATGAGCGGCAAAGGATCCAGCAAGTAGACGGACATTCACTGCTCCAACAACACATATGTGGATCTGTGTCTAAACATATATTACTCCTGAGGTGACAAAATGATTATGCACCTGGATTTAGAATATTCACAATCATGATATTCCACATGCAGGGATAGGTGCACATTCAGTGCGTTACTCATGCAGATTTGCAGTAATGGAATAATGGACTTCACAATTGGACAATCTAGTCCATCAATGGTTTCATTCACTTCATAATCCCAAAGTTCCCCTAGCGATCACTGAACTGTTAAATTGAACTTATACTTATTCATGATCTGCCAGCTGCAAAGGTTATCCATGCAGGTAGCAGAGGAGAATAGCCATGTGACCCCACCACAATTTTTTGATATCCTGTATTACTAGCAGAGTAATAACTCCAACTATGTGCACCATGATGGCGACTGTCATAGACTTAAAAGTGTTACTAAAAAATCAGCGCAGGGAAAAAAGATAGAAAGATGTTTGATTTTTTATCTGCTGGATTCATGCAAGGGAGCATTCAGAATGGAACACTGAAACACAAGCACTAATCCCAGTTCCCAATTGATAAATATTTTATGAGGTGAAATACTAAGGTATCATATCATTAATCTTTTTACAGATCTAATATAGTGGACCCCCTGCAAATGTTGCATCCACAGTGTGCAGTTGCTGCAAAGCTCTTTTGAATAACTACTGTTGCACTGAATTTTATAATTTAGGTAATATTAAGTAGGCAAAACTTTCAGAAGAGTTTACATGAATGTTATATCTTCACTTTCAAATAGAGTTTGATATCTGGTCCTATAATATTATTTTTTCAATAAAAAAAGGTTTGGGATAAAACAATGGTTGAATTATTCTGAGTGAATCAAACTAATAAAACTGTCAGGTCATATTCAGGTCACACATGTAAGCAGTAATGCAAACAATGACACACAGGGATGTGTGTCATTTGCATTTGCATCTGCATTTAGCTGAATGAATCCGCGGTACAAGGACTGCATGTTCTCTCAAATAGTGAACTACACAAGTGTCTCTTGCAAGACACTGCACTGTGCTGTATGTTAGGAAGGTACATTCAAATCATTCTACAATTACACATCCAACATTCAATCACCAAGTGCATTCAGGCAGTATGACATATACTATGATTGCAATCGTAAACGAGATGTCCAGTGGCACAGCAGATCAGCATAACATGAGGTAGTTTTACTGAATAGAACATGTCAATGGCACATGAAATAAATTATGAGCATTACAGAGCATGGACATAACTCTTGGGGCTGAAAAGTGTCATTGTGTGGGAGGACTGAAGCCCCACAGGGTTGCAGATTACGTGAATAGTGACAGATTGTGCACACAACGCTTTGTTAATAACACCCAAGCGGATTTTGTAGTCTGAGACAGAAAGGATGCTAACCACACCGCATCTGATCCTTCCTTTAATTCTGGGCAAATGTAATTTGATGCTATAATAATGAATACCTACAGTAAGAACTGTAGTTAAACTGTTACATATATGAGAGAAATAGGTCAAAATGGAATGTCTCTAAGAACTGCAAATTATCAAACAAATGTCAGAATATTGTTTGCATTATATACAAGCCTAAATCAAAACAAAATGGGATTAGATAAATAAAACAAATTGCTTGGATTTTCCCTTTTACAATTCCAACCAATAGTTTTAGCTTTTGGCAGACACAAACAACAGCTTACATTGCTTAACCATAATTTCTGTTTTGACTTGCCCAATGTGACAAATGATAGGTTTCACATTACAACTGCCATTAAAAACCCAAAACACTTGTAATAATAATAATGAGGACGTTCTAAATAAGGTCAGGAACAGAAAGGCACCAAACCTCCCGAAGCAGGGTGCAATGAGGCTCCTTAATGACCAGGCCCACACGTCAGTCCTGAAAACTCCCCTTTGACAGCCAAATTAGTGGCCCCTTCATCTAGTAAGTGCCAGGCTTTACAGTTTGGTGAGTCGACCATCAACCAGTCAGCCAAAACTGATTACTTTTAATTGGCCCAGCTTTTCTTTTTTTTTTTTTTTTTTTGGTCTTTTGGTGCCAACTACACAGAGTCTGCTGCTGTATGTCTACCACCGGAGCCACCAAATGTGCCGCAAATGCAAAACAGCAAAATTATCTGTTCTCATATTAGAAACCCTTGTGTTTTTGTAATTAGTGCAGTACATTGTGATGCATTTTTCCAACTCTCATTCTATTTTAAATGATTCTAAAATCAGATCAGAGGCATGTGACCTACATGCAAGTTGTGTTCAGTTTACATGGAAACAAAACCAAGTTAAAAAAAAAAAAGCTCAGTCAGAAGTGATGACAAAACTGTAAATGTGAATAAAGGTTGGCAGAACCACAAACAAATAAAATGGCCAAATGAAAAGACACCAACATGCATTCCGAAATCAGTGGCTAAAAGTGCAATTTTGCATTGGTATTGGGTTTTAGCCTTGGAAAGCTGGACTGTTCTCTAGACAAATGAGAAGAGGACCAGTGCAGAATTGAGTTAAAGTGAATATGACACAGCCAAACTTCCTTACACTGGGTAACAAATGGGCAGTGTAAAATGAGGAAGGATCTGTTGTTGCAATGATATGTCCTTGGTAGGTTTTTCAAATGTCATTTCTATATGCTTGTGGAACATTAACCACGATTCCCATCACCTGTGCTGCGTTGGTGGGCTGCCAAAATTGTCAGTTGTACATATGCAAAAACAATTTAAATGGCTACATTATGCTTTTTTCCCCATTTTCAGTAGGCCAGGATTACGGATTGAAATCTTAAAACTCTGAACCACCTGTATGATTACTGCTGTGACCTGCAGTTCACAGAAACTGAGCACCTGGCACATCTCTGTGTGCAGCAACCTGTAATCACTGTATATGTCAAAGAGTCTCCTCACGACACCCAATTCTGTTATGATGTTTCAATCTTCCCTCTCTATCAACACTAAGAGCCAGTACTCATCTTTTAGCTTGTACCAAAACATCTCCAGGCTACAGCTCTCTCCTCTCTTCAAACCCACTCTATCATCAACATATACTGTACATTATTCCACAGTCTTGGTGTTTTAAAATACTTCACATTTTTACACTCATGTGCTGTAGTACTTTGAATAAAAATGTAGGAATTAGGTGGAATTCATATTTGTATTTGAATCTGCTGTTATCTTTAGAATTGCTCATTTTAAATAATCTACAAATATAATAGTAATCTACGAAATCCAAAATTATTTTAAAAACAGCTATTTATATTAAATACTTCATTCACTAAATCAATTCAATGAGCTCTCCACTTATTTTTTACCTGATACTCTCACTGAAATGACTCAGCCCTTTGAATGAAAGATGTATGTATCCTGGTAGATTTCAGTAATGATTATGTTCTTTCATTTACTTTAATAACTTCAATTTATTAATGTAGTGAATCCCTGGAAAAAAATTAAAGTTGCTTTTTCAGTGCATGTGCTTGCTCTCTGTTAATGCTTGCTGTGATAAGCTTTACATGTGTTGCCTGCTGAAAAAAAAACCTTTGTTTTATCCTGTTAAGTATTATTACCCTTTGCAAGGGTAAGCATGAATCTTGAGTCACCGTCAATCAAGTAAGACATTTTAACGCCTAACTAATTGCAATGTTGTCATGTGCTCTTCTAGCACCTGCGTGCGCACTTTGCCACTTGCAAACCGGGCTTCGGGGAGTACTTTCTTGAGCAGCAATTTATACGTGTACAATGGATCACTGAAATTTAACCTGCAAGTACTTTCTACTAAAAAAAATTACAGTAAAAGGCAACCAGGTTTAGCGTTTTCTGGTAATTACCAGCTCTCACTGTCTTCTGTCC
This sequence comes from Datnioides undecimradiatus, assembly GCA_008933995.1. Lineage (NCBI taxonomy): Eukaryota > Metazoa > Chordata > Actinopteri > Lobotiformes > Datnioididae > Datnioides > Datnioides undecimradiatus. The sequence goes on from WARS01000008.1 coordinate 4,983,710, forward strand.
AGGCATAATGTCTGGTCAGTATAATTCCCTCAAAGTCCAATTTGTGAAATGTATTAAAATTGGGTAAACGTGTGCAAGCAGAGAGGAGAAATTAACGAATCATAGCACAAGTAAAGTTGCAAAACCAAGGTCACAAAGCTTGATACTTTATATAAGTGGCGATTTTTAATTTATGCTTTATTGAAAGATTTTTTTGCTGTGAGAACGCAGGGACCCCTTCTGTATTTTTTACTGCTGGGAGCCTCTTTGTGTTGCAATTAGTGAAACGACATCTGGACAGACAGCTGCTAAAATATCCTGCTGTGTATGCATTGTGAAATTATAAACTGATTGACCAGCTCCCAACTTACCTGTTTTAATATAGAGAGTGACAAACTTCTTCCCATTTTTACTGCCAGTCAGCCTGGTAAAGGCAGCCGGATGCTCTTCTTTCAGCTCCCCTTGAGTGGCTCCTGACAGACTGCTGCTTCTGTGGACAAAGACGTCAATGCAGGTCAGTACTGAAAAGTGAAGTCTCCATGGCAACATTTTAAAATAGAGTTAAAATGAATCATTACTACATGCCTTGTATATCTTATTCTTTATGTAGCCTGTCTATATGTTTTAGAGCTCATTAAAACAAAAATAAATTAAGAGAATAGCATGTCTGGGATACTGAAAATGTCTGAAAACACTTCTAACTCTGAAGGCAAGACACTGTTCCAGAGGAAAGCCTAAGACCTACAGGTGCCTTTACATGACAAATATTCTTTTTTGAAGTGGGGTAGTTTGAGATACATAGTCAATGTGTATATGTATTAGCTACAGGAGATGGTTGGCACAGTTCCAGTTTAGTGAGGCAGCATATAACATATTGTCAAACCTGTATATGTTCTCCTCAAATCTATTGGATACGCCAATTTTACCGCACACCACATGGGAATTACTTGTTGCTGTGGTATGGTGTGACTTGTTTTAAATGGTTAGTTGTGATTCACCAAATCACAAAATAAGACAAACAAGCTAAACAATGGAGGCAGCGGTACACAAACAAATAGTTATATAGTGAAAAGTGGTTCATATAGTAGAAATCCATTAATGGACTTAACGAATGAATTATAAGCTATTGGATCATATTTTACTCGTCAGTAGAAAACTCAGCTACTGCCTGACTGATTTTTCCCATTCAATAAACTAAAACCTAATCTTTTCCCATAACTATGTTATAGCTCATCTGTGACTTTGGATAATTCATTTTCTGGATCAAAATGCTTCTGCTGCTCTGTAATTAATTTTAGCTTGAGGACGCACTCGATTTTTCATATATATTTTGCTTTGAGGTAGTTCTTAATAAGACCAGATGCTATTGCTATTGAGGTATTTTGAAGAAAACTGTTGGTTGTATCCCAAAAATGACCATTATCCCCTGCAAGACTAAAATGCAAGAATTCTGTACAAGTGTTTGGTTTTTCCATCATCTGTACCATCTTACATGATGACAACATCATCAACTCTTGAATGTGTTTGGACTAAATTATAGTCCTGACTGAAAGAAGCCCTCTCCAGATATCTGACAACTGCAGCAATTAGTTAATTCATTAGACAATGATAAAATAAAAAGCAACCCACTTCGAGTGATTGTAAATTGATCCATTGATGGATCAAATACAGTGTTCCTGTCATCTCCAGAACTAATCCATAGTGTGTCATACCACTTAAAATTCTACATAGGCTGGCCAAGAATGTCAGTTTGCACGTATTTGAAGCACACAGTGACAAAAATGATATTCTTTTCACTGGACAAAATATTTTTTATGCAGGCTATTCTACCTATTATAACCCTACTTTGCTTCGGGTCAAACAACATATTCATGTCAATTATCTGACCACTGTGAAAGGAACTCATCTTACTGTCAAACTTGTTCTCTTGACAATGTTTGTGCTGATCTGCGAAAAAAAAAGAAAGAAAGAATATATACTTTTGTTCAATGACCTGCCAAGCACGGCGAAGGCCATAAATGGATTGCTGCTTTTGACAGAAATAGCTCTCGACTGTCTGGCCTCTTAAACAAGTGCAACATTGTACTGTTAAGTATAAAAGGTTTTATAATTGAAAAGTTGTCTTTGAACACTGAGGGTCATCAAAGTACTGTATCTTCAGCGGCATTCTCATTCAATAGCTGCTTAACTACGGGAGGACCACATTAAAATTTAGGCAGTGTTAACATATTCAACTGCCATGTAAAGGTGTAACTAATAATGAGGCCTTGATGCTTATTACACACCTAATTCCCATATCATACAAGATTCTATTAAATCTAAACATCTTAAGTCTTTGCCCTGCTTTACCTTTATTTATGTCCCATCAAGTAAAGTGGTCCATACTTCATACTTAAGGAATGATGCAGTATTGAGTCACCATGTAGCATGTTACACAACTACACTTAGTAGGGGCACAAAAAGGGCAAGTATTTGTTGCATAATGATTTAGTAATAAAGCACCAATTGGTAATAACCTTAGGATTACATATCACTACTTGTTGTGTGCAAACACAGTAACTAAGGTTTATGTAATTCACTAGTTTTATAATGTCCACCTGCTGGTTTAGAGCTCGCCTTATGGTTTATTAATACAGGATGTTTGGTCATACATTAGGAATTATTAAGAAACGTTATAATGAGTCATTAAGTATTGAGTCATTGTTGATTTATTCCTCTCGTGTTTCTTATTTAATTAGTCATTATTCAAACGTTGGGACTGGACTGGATTTCTTATGCCTTTTCATTGTTCACCATGGTCAGTTTGAGACAGGGCAGTTTTAAATTGATACGGGGGTATGTCATACCCAGTAACACTATCTTGACCATGATGAGATCAATCCTGGCGACAAGGGTGGTCCCAGGACAATCTGTCCCACATCTTACTGGCAGGAGGAAATTTGCAAACTCGGCTCCTCTTTTCACTCACTAGATTTGCTAGATACATACAGTGTCAACAGCATGTGAGCAAAGCTTTTCATTCTCATTCTTAGATCTGGAAATGTATCCGCTTTAAAGGGCATTATTCTTGAATGCATGTGTCTTAAGGGTGAAGCCTGCAATATTCAATTTAGTGTCCAATCCTCAATCAGACTAATAGAGATTGCTTATTTTATTACAATGAAAATCTGCACTTTTGGCTAAAGTAACAGGCACTAGCCACTACAACTAATCACTGGGCCTTTACAATGTTTATTTTCTATCCCTGACAAGTTCACAATGCAGGCAGGATCAATAAGTCACTCAGACTTCATACATTTCCAAAACTTTGACAATTAGATCAACAAGAATTTTGGCTGCTTGAACATTTTCCTGTCATATAAAAACTTTTATACTTCAACTGTTTCTTGTTTACCTACAGACCAAAAGTTCCAAGGTTTTTTATTTTATTTTTTTTTCATTTTATTTGAAGAATAACTGTTGAAATCAATAAAAAGTTCTTTTTTCTTCAGTTTTTTAAGACCTTGCTGTGGACAGTGTTCATAGTTTCTAATAAAAACACCTCTCTGCTGCACATTTCATATTCTGCACACTAACAGTTACCTGTTTTTACCTAATTGGCACTTGCTTGCTTAGCAATGTTAGCAATAATTTGTGTAACCGAAAAAAAGTGGTGCTCTTCACCAACTGTAATCACCATGCCGACCACTATAAGCAACACATTACAAATTTGGTCATAAGAAAGCACACATACCTAGTTGAACAGAGGGTTACAACAATATACTCAAAAACCCCCAAAATACACTGAACATTTTAATGCACAAGGATTTAACTACACAGTTTAGACACTTACAGTGGTTGATGTATAGGAACTACACCACGGTTTGGTAATCACAGAGCGAGGTAATAATAAATCTGAGAGGTGGAAAACAAAATCTAAAATGGCTGAAATGTCAGCTGCTCTTAACTAAATTTCACTTGTCCATATATCACTGACAGAGAGTTGACTCACCCTCCTCTTAACATGCTGTATCAAAATGAAAATTTACAATGTCATTCCCTGCCTATTTCAGGTGTAATGGCATAGTTTTCCCACCTCTTTCACGTTGAAACATTTTTTACTGCTTTGGTGACTGAGTATATTGCAGCGTGTCAGTATTTCTAATAGCCCTGTTATGGTTGCTGTTCTGTGTGAGACTGCATGCTTGTCTGTTTGGGAGTGTGGGAGGGCTGTACATATGAGTGAGTACGTGTGACTTTGTGTAGGAGTTCATGTCAGTGAGAGCATGTTCTCCAGCTAGGGTGCTCACTGCTTGACTTTAAATCTACTACACAGAGTCGTGTCAGACTCTGACTGATTTACGGTAATTTTCATTTTCACTCAACTGTATTGCTGTAAATTACATCAGTGTCATTTAAAACTTTGACAAATGGTAATGGAACAGAATGGTAAAGATGGTACTGCTAGTAATGGCAATGGTATTGTAATACTGTACAGTGGACTACAATTATTAACAATACAGCAAAAAGGGTAGGAAGTTTGGAGCTTTAAACTAATTTTTGGCAAAATTTCAGAGTTCACTGAAGTAATTGGCTTCTGTTACAGACAAGTTGCTTTATTGGATTCGACAGGTTCTCTCGACAGGTTCTCTCACAGCCTTGAAAGAAAGTGAGAGAAAAAAAAAAGCCCATTTTCTAAGTCTGATGTAAATTGTTTTCTCTCCTGTGTTTATGATTCAAGAACGCTGTCATTTTTCCACCTTTTATTTGAAAGGTCACACTAGAAGCTCCATCCAGAAGCTCTGACACATTACTTTGTCTACAGTAGGCCGCCATTGTTAGTGTGTGTCTGTGTGTGTGAGGACTTCACTGATTCTGGTCTGGTATCAGCAAATTATTACTATCATGAGGGCCCTTCTGTCCCTCCCATAAACATGTTAATATGCACAGAAATGTAATGAGGAAACAGCATTTAATATTCTTATGTGTATATTACATGATATATGATTAGACTTAATTAGTCCCGTTATCTGTTTTCTCTCTCATCTCTTGCATGTGCCACACAATAAATAATTAAATGGGGAACACTGTAATAATAATTATTGTTCAAATGCAGACAATGCACTGTTGGTTAAGTTCCCTTGCAATACCAGTCCTTACTGTTAATTACTTTCAGATCTTAAATACAAGGTGCCGTCAACATGTTTCAGACAGTGTCTGCTGTTCCTAAACACAGTATGGCCCAGTAAAAAGCAAGCAGCTGTCAGTTAGTACACTGCGTAATACTGTGTGTAATATGACCAATTGAAGGTGCTGCATTTCAGCCCATGCAGACTTGCACATTGTCACCATTGACCTTAAACATTCAAACTTCGGTCGCAGATCATCACCAGATACGACCCTGAGACCAAACAGCAGTTTCAGCAGTGGAAAAGCCTGCAGTGTCAAGGAGGGAAGCCTGTGTGTCAAATCAGCAGGGCATGCTGGTTGTTTTCTCCAGCATTTGCAGGGTTGTGTACTGTGAATTCATCCCTAGGGGTCAGACTGTCAGTGGAGTGCTCTACTGCACCGTTCTGAGGCGTCTGAGGGAGAAAATTTGGCAAAAACAAGCTGAACTGTGTGCAATGACTCTTTTGTTTTCCATCACGACCCACAGCGGGGACAGAGTGCATTAAAATGGCACAACTTTTTTTGGCTCAACACAATTGTTGCTCCCTACCCGCTCTACTTGCTGGATTTGGCATCAATGCCTTCTTCCTCTTCTCCAAAATTCAATTCAAGCTGAAGGGTCGCTGCTTTGCCACAGCTGAGGAGGTCGAGAGGCCTTTGCGTCACACTTTTACATAATGTGACACCCAGAGTGCATTGTTTGAAATGCTGAATGTGATTGGTATTTGTTTGGACCTGCTGAGGGCCAGGTGACATGGCACATGTATTTTCTGTGTGCTGCTTGCTACTATGATGCTTTGTTCCTGTGTAAATCTGACCACGTTTCCACTATGATCCAAGCAGCAATTGTTAGTAACGTATTGTCTGCTAGTCATCTCTCGTATGCTTTGAAATGGCACAGTTTTGCCATTTTAATGTTCACCTACAAAGTACAGATCACTTGTTTATACAAAGTGATCCATTACAGTATCTTCCAATCAAGATCATTTTCAGCACACTTGGGCTGCAGTCTTCTGATATCCTTCTGCAGGGCCTATAATAGAAGGTATTTCATGGTTGTCACTGCAGTATCACCATCTACTTTAATCCTGAAGCCATAGATTCAAAAGTAGTCTGACAACTTCTAAATTTCCATTTGTTGGTGGAGCCCAAGCACTTTTGAAAGATTTGTGACCACTTGAGCTGTTACTCTACAAGCATTGCTCATTAAGCTACAAATAGCTGCCAGCACTGTTTCTTTCTGAAGGACATTAGGTTATTTTAACTTGAATGTGACTAATAAGTAAAGTGGAAACAAATAAAAAAAGCTATTTGTAACAACACAGGGGTAGAAAAGAAATTAAGCCTCATCTATTTGAATGACCTATATTGTTATTTTGTAAGCTTTTAAGTGTTGATTTGACAAGAGCATAACTAATATCTGCATGGCCATCTGCAGGACAGTGTATGTGCAAAATGGTCTCGCCCCCTCTCTTGGCATAAGTTAGAATATTGATCGTTTCTTCTTGATGGCAACCAGGAGTCAGCTGTAATTGATCCAAATCAATTAGAGCACCAAGTTTGCTGATAGCCATCAGGAAACTTCACAGTGTGAAAGCCAATAGTATTTGGGAAGGCACTCGTTTACTGATGTGCGCACAGACACAACTCTTAGCTGATGCCAAAGCACTTGAATTGAAGAATTATCTATAGGACAGCTCTAGTCTGAGCACACAGGATCTAGTAATTGTTGTACATTATTTAAGGCACCAGATTTAATGAAGGAGATCAGAGATCATAGCGGCACATGAACATGCAGTTCACCGTCATAATGTGTGAGATTCGTGTGGCATTTTATTTAATGTTTCCTGAATTCAGGCCAAGAAAAAAGGACAGAAAATTGGGTCACCACCACCTGAGCACTGTCTGGCATATATACTTATACTATATATACTTATATAAACATCTACACACAATATGCCTGCAAGAACAAGCAATGTAAGAGGAAAAAACACAGAGACAAACATCACTGGACACAATAATTCTCTTCTAAATATGATCTGAGCAACAGTACAGAGCATAATTGGGGCTTCTATGTCTGCTGACTGTCATGATTTTAACCAACAAGATGACATTTACGAATACAATTGTGAAAAATATCACATTCAGTTAACACTTTATTTCAGTAAATTATACACATTCATTTCAAATTGTGTGTCTTTTCTTTATGGATAACGTTTCTGGGGCAATACTGAGTGTTTGATTACCTGTGTTATACTACTGAAATATCCTATGATCCAATCGGGCCAACATTATTTGATGTGAAACAATTCTTTTTTTTATTAGAATCTAATCCAATTCCTTGAAGCGGGGCTCTTTATGTGGTTAGATCTGCAGTAATGCACTCTGTGGGCTACAACATTATGAAAACAAACAGCATTTTCTAATTTCTAAAAGCACAAAACAAAAACCTAGTGATTCACTGCCAGAACAGACGCACTCAGTTTATCGTTGCCAAAGACATAAACTGTTTTTGGTACCCTGATTCATCCTTCCCATATGTTAATAAGGTCTGCTTGTACAAACATTTTCACACTTACCAATGTTATTACTCTTAGTGCTCATATTACTGTGAGTTCACAAGGGATTCCGTGTATCTCAGACAGAAGATTGGCTATGACTTCCCACAATAAAACATTTACTTAACTAAGAATATTCTCTCCTATTTTAGTAGGATAAGCAACAACTATGTGCCACACAAGCACAGATGATTCCACTGCAGCAGAAGCATCCGAGGCAGAAGCAGACCACTACAGGCTGTCCATTATCATTGTTTTTGGCTGGTTTCACACGTCTTCAGGCACAAAATATGTTTACAGGGTCAATCACCTGCCACCTACTCAGTCTGAGTAATTGGAAATGACAACTGTTACATATTGCATTTCCAGCAGAGAGCAAATTTGGTTAGTGGTTCTGTGCTTCAGTAAATACTTATTGCATCAGCAGGGTCCTTTGCACTTTACATAAGCAGCTGCTCAAATGACCTCAAGATGCTGTTGCAATGAATTTACACTGCATAGTGTGTCTAATGGTAGCCACTGCAAAAGCTTAGACTAAATGATATGCAGCAAAAAAAAAAAACAAACACTAAACTTGAGATGAAAAATACTGTCACTGAAAAATGTTAATGGTTTTGACACTATACGTTAAAGCATGCTATCTGTCAGCCCACATACAGTATAAAGGAAAAAAAAATAAGTGTGCCCAACAAAAGAAAGAATTTAAAGCTTTATATGGTGCAGAAATATGTGTTCAAGTGTCCAGATGTCTTTTAAAATACATTGGAGTGTAAGAAAGCACTGCTAGTAAAGTTAATATCTGTCATACTTTTGATTCTATACTGTCACTGTTATGAACTGTTACGAAGTCCCATTAATGGAATCTGTAAATGAAAATGATTAACACAAATAAATATTTGCAGGAGCAAATGTGTTTCATAAATAAAGAATGAAGAATTAACAGAATGGAAAATTACAGAGTCATTTGTCTATCATTAAAAAAATGACTATGAGTGAGTTGTTCAACACAACATTCACGTAAGCTGTGGTACACACTAGTTCAGCTTTTAGAATAATGAAAGCTAATCACTAGGATTGTATGTGTCCTTCACTCTTCTCCCCTGAAATAACATTAACAGCCCCACCCAAAGTGCACAGCAGTACTTGCTTCAATTAGTTCTGAAGTGCCATTAAGAAAAGTAATGGAAAGTATTCTTTTCAGTTTTGTACTATATGTACTGTAGGGTAAGAATGAAAACATGATTAATAAGAGACTTTATTAGCCGAGTTATCTCTGTGGGAATTGAGATATAAACAAAAAGCACAGAGGCAGATGAGATGTTCACGCTCATTGTTCACAGAAATGATGATGTCCAAAACTAATTTTATTACATATGCATTTTCAATTCTCATCTGAAAGCTTTGCTTAGAAGCTCTTGCCAGCAGAAGTGGGCGCGTGTGAGATGGTTAAGCATTCATGGATTAAAACCGTGTCAATCATTTGATGCACTTTAAGTAAACAAGCTGAGACACTATAATAACAACAGCGTTGTATAAGGCTATCTTTGTGCTGCAGGTTATTTTATATAAAAGAGCTGAAAATTATGAAAATTGACTCTGAAATGACTAAATATGGGAGTGAACAGGGGATTCAACAGAACTTAATGTATCATAAGACGTCATATGCTGAGCCATTGTTATACTACATTCTCGCCACTGGACTGTGGTATATGTCATTAATTTGTCAGTGCTGTGATGTAAGGATGTACTTTTACTGCTTCTTAATATAAAGTAAAGTCCTGCCATGTCCTGTAGTACAATTTGCAGCTCAAAGAAAAAGCAAACAAAGAAATATAAACAATAAACAGTCACATCCTGGTAGCCTGGTGGCCCAAGGCAAATATCAGCTAACTGCCATGTCATGTCTTAGATGTAAATTAGGCCAGGGACCTAAGTTGCATGTCATCTTCTTCTTCCTCTACACACACAGACTGTTTTTGTCTGGCTAGCCAATTAAATACAAAAAATATCTTTACAGAAAGATTGTTTTGCTGACATAAGGACACGAGGGGCCATAACAGACTATAAGATGATCTTTATATAGTCACAGGTCACTGAGCAGCCCTTACAGATTCCTTCAATATATATAATGGCAGATTCCTGTATGATTTCTGTATTTAGTCATTTTACAAAAGTGTGTCAACCCTGCCTTTGCCCCTTCATTCACTTACACCTGACGAAAAATAAAAATAACCTGATGAAAGGACCTTTGAGGGATAATAAAAAAAACGTGGATTGACCACTCAGAATATTACAAGGCTTAGTAGGACAAGAGTTAAACTCCTTTTATGGCAGTTTTGTTTATGAAAACAGCAAAAATCATAGCAGCATTATCAAAAATGTTAGAAATCACAATCTCAGGTATCTAACAAAATTCATTTTTACTAGAAAATGCACCACCAAGAAGACTGTGTACTATAATGCAACTGGAAAATAAGGATGAAAGTATTACAAAATTAATATTGTATCTTATAATTCAACAGCAGTACAAGATTAATGTTAACAGTATAATAGAATGAACCAGATCTGAGGCTGGACAAGGTCACAGCAGCCTTGTCAACTGAATCCATGCATGTCGAGTTTTTACATCCAAGGGTGCAGAGTTGAGTCAAAGACCGGTGTGAAATTTTAACCAGCTGTGTCAAGGGCCAAGCTCCCCTGGTAGATTCACAGTTTTGTACTAAAAGAACATTTTGCAAGGCATTTTTCATCAGTGGGTTACTTCTGCAGGCCAGTTTAACAAGAATCTATCACTTTAGCTTCTGTTTTTCCAAAATGTTGCACAACTCATCAACAATTTCGCCACTTTGGACCGACTCTGAGATGCACCTTCATTTCTGTTGCACACCCAGTTGTGAAACAGCAACGTCAATCAACACCACACCCACACTGAAAATGTATGGAGGTGGGACAGAGTTTTATTCAGAGTTTGATTCAGTGGAATTAAGACATTTTTCTGCTCTCAGGGTCATTGAACAGCCTGTCTCCATTATGTTGTTAGCAAGACTGCAATACAATCTGGAAACTAATTAGTCATCTTCAAGTACTGAGAATGACATGTCACCACCATGCCACACAGGCACGTATACACAAATGTGCACACATACCCTATTGTCTTTAGTGGATGTGAAACATGCCTTGCATAATATGGCGCTTTAGTACAGCTTTTAGCCTTTATACCAATGAACAGTTAGCCTTCAGCAGATATTGCGTGCGATGCATCCTAAAATGCAAATGAGAATGTTTTCGGCTATGCTCTCTAATTCCAAAGGCGTTGCTGGTCAAACATAAATGAAAAGAAAACAACTAATTTATGCAAATTTCTTACGTTGTTAGCAGTCTAATGAATTTTAATGCAGGTTATCAATTCTAGAGCAAGCAATTCACAAGAAAATAAGAGGCTTTGCCTTACTAAGCTGCAGTCTGCTGCAAGCCATCAGTCAAAGAGGATATTAACAGAGCATGGGAAACCTCTTTAATCAAATATGTCCAAAGACACACAACTGAGATTGTCTGCTGTTTTTCTGTCAAACTAACATTAAGATGGAGATACAGATATGTCTTCAGAAATTAACTGACAATTGAGAATAGATGATGAAAGGTAAAAATGTATGTCTCAATGGATTAAATCATCATAATATTTGGATTTATTGGATGTAAGGGGAAAAACAAGCATCACATACTAGAGCTTTTCCCCTCCTGATATTTTAATACTGATGTCTCCGTAGATACAGAACTCTACAGAAAAGACTCCCTGAAGCGTGTCAACAAGCAAACAATAAGTCATTTTCCACACAGAGACAACTGACTACTTACTTTAATTAATACCATTTTTTCTTCCACTCATAAAGGCCACAAGGGAAGTCAGAGTCTTTTTTGTTTACCTAGTAAAGACCATATAAGAGCATATAAGGAAGGGAAATGTTATGGAGGCTATGGTGCAGTGGTCCAGAATATTCAATGTAAATAAATCTGCCAGCCACTTAATCCCAGAGGAAAATAAAAAGTGACTTAACTGCTGTGGGGGAGAGGAAATGGCCTCTCAAGTTGTGACTGTGCATGATTATCAAGTGTGGATGAAGAAATGTATTGCCCTGGGATAGGTTCTATTATTTATGTGGATTAATTATCATATTTGTAAAGGAAACAATCACTTAATGCTATTTTAACCAATTGGAAAATCGCTTGCTTTTTATATCTTTGGCTTGGGAGTTTGCTTCATGCATATACTGATCTATTAGGGTGTAAAAGTAAAATGAATGACTGAAATGACAGAAATGTACTGGCTCTTAAAGGAAAAGCTGTGTAGACCAAATAAATTCATGACAACCTCCTCACACCTGTGCTGTTGAGAAAACATAGACTTTAAAAGAGGGTGAAGTCACGGTGCAAACAGAAATACCTTTTATGGCTCAAAATCTTATTAAAATGTCATTTGAGGTAAAGGAATTTTGTCCATTTGCTATTAGTTTTCTACACTAGGTGACCTCTATCCTTTAATCTGACCACTCTTCCAAATAGCAGACTACAGGGATATGATGGAAAACATAACATTAATGCACTGAGACAGAAAGATTTCTGTTTTGTGAAAGACCCTCTACAACTTACTTCAAGCTACAGTAGCTTCTAATCTTAAAAGCTCAGCAGGTAAATTAAGTCACTGAAATTATTTCCATGACAACAGTAGGCATGGCCATACATGTGGCTCACTGATTGGTTTGACTATTTAGCATAATACAGGCAGCAACACCCTTGGGTGAAACCATTTGTGATTGGGGCCAGACATATCTCATGCTGTGATCTAATGGCAGTGCTACTACGCCAGTGAGTCACATGTTAACTCTGGGATTTATCACTCGGTTTAGAGGATGCCCTACTGAAGCACAAGCTGATGAAAAAATCCGTGGACTGACTGGGACACAGACGCTTCTCGTTTTTATGACCCACCATCACTGTCTTGTCCCAGCTGCTCTTCTTTGAGTACAGCGTTTCAGTTTTTTGTCTCCTGAATTCAGCAGTGATGTGGGGTTAACATCTTTGTATTGCACTCTAAATAATGAAGGCAGGACAGCTGATTCCACTGATATAATAAAATGCCATAACCTAATCTTCACTCTGTTATTACTCTATGCATTCTTCATCTTGACAACTTAAGGTCGCCAAAGATTTCTTCCTTTATTTGTTCAGTGTGCCTATGTAAATAATTGTATTTGTCCTTTTTTGAAAATGCAGTTTTGCCTAGTGCTGTCCTATCCTTTCTCAGAGGAGATGACCTTTTAGTGTATGTAAAGCCATTCATCTGTAGCGCACTGCTCTGACACAGGAGCCGAATGATAATGCCTTGATGCTGTCAAGCAGAACCTGTTATATTAAAGCTGAACTGCAGAGCAGCGATGATTCAAGGGTCCAAGTTATTTTAAGTTACATTTAATGTGTTTGCAACTATGATGGTGCTTATTTTAATATTTCAAAATTGTCTAAATGAAATATGATGTCAGCACGAAGCAGCAAAGCACCTTAAAGTGCAATGGCACAGATGGCCACTAGAGACAGGTTCTGAAAAATTTCCCAGGTTCCCTTGGAACTATTAAAAAATGATTTATTCAAAGTGGTCATTACGAAAATAATTTTCTGTTAAGATTTAAACTGTGTTAGAAGATTTTAATGTGGGATGCTAATTGTCAAGTCTGTTTACAGTTTGCCTGCTGCTCTCCCTGGCTTTTGACCTCACACTTAGTCAGACTTCCATAGTTCTGCTGTGTTAAGAGTTACCCTAACAAAAACGCTCACAAAATATTTCTGTAAGTTTAATGTTATTCAATCATAATATCTGTCCAAATTAACTAACATATTTATGGTTAACATATGGTCCATAATGCAGCATAGCATTAGGCTATGGATAACTTGATAGGCAGCAAACTAGGCCCATTCCATCTAGTGGATGCCCTTTCTATCCTAATGATAGTGGAGCACACTATGTTTTAGGGCAGCGTAAGAGAATTAATACTTGAAATGTGCTTCATAATCTTAAATATAGTATCTTTAAAAATTGCAAAGGAGACTAGTAGCCTGGTGTGTTTCCAAAGTGTGAAAAGATATGCCCCACAGTTTTTATTTGGAAAGTCTTAAATGCAAACTAAAAGGTCAAGTCACCTTGCAGCATCCATCTTCACATACACTCCATGGTCAGCAGTAATCGCACTTAAAAACGATTTTCAAATTGTTATTTATTTGACATTGATTTTGAACAAGATTTGACACACATGGAACATGCCATGCAGCACTGAGCAATTTGATACACTGTTGTTGTTCCCACAAAGTCAAGTCCTCTGTGCCTTATGAAAACTGTTCTTAATAAGGACACAGAAGGTGCCATTATTGCTCAATCTGATGGATGAGCTGTTGGCTGGAATGTGAAACTGCCCCGGTCCCAGCTTTGGTTCAAGAAAGTGCTATTCCTCAAGGGGGGACATGCTGTGATTGAAGTATTTACGACAAGACAGAAATGTGATGGCACAGAGAATGTGGGTGACAGTGACGCATGACTGAATAGATTACTGTGTACAGACTGTAGAGCGGCCCTTTGAATTGTGATGCCTCCCTTTATTGTGCCGAGGTTAAAAGGCTCACCTATCAGGCAGCTGCATTACTCTACCCCCTGCTCTTTTTGATATAGCAGTCCACAGAACAAAGACCATGTCAGCAAAGCCAGACAGTCCCCAACAGACACTTTAGCAAAAGTAAAAATGCACTGTGACAGGACATTGACCAAGACTGATAGAAAGACATCTCCGACATTGAGATTTCTCCCAGTGCATGATAAAATAATCCTGCCTCAAAGCACTCATTATTTTGCACAACCACCAAAATTCTATTTGGTTAATATAGCCAGTGGAGAGAAGTGCTCTCCCCTCTACAAGAACCTGTTTTAAAAGCAGGAGATCCTGTTTAATGCGATACAGCACTTTTAGCAAATGCAGATGACTACTTGATTCAAGTGCAGTTTCTCCATCTCTATGGTTAATATTAAACATGATGAGTAGCTTTACTGTTCTTGTTCTTGGTAAAAGCAAACAGAAAAAAACAGATGGAAAATCTTTCTGCCTTAGTTCCTCTAACTTGAAATTATGCATATTTTTTTGCTCTGAGAATGATTTAATAAAGAATAATGTTTCAGTGATATCAGGGGGAGTTTAAAAAAAAGCTAATTAGCCATAACCAAGTGCGGGAGCTGATCGAGTGACTTCTTACATTTCTTGGCTCTAAAATGGTCAATATGACTGAAGAGATACAGGACCAAATGTGCACTCCTGTAAAATAACTTACCAAGACCTTCCATGCAGAGTCCAATGCACTGCTTAAATTGGATTTTTTTTTTTAAAATAAAGCAATTAAGCAAAAGTTGACAAGATTTATGACATGCACACATTTTGTTTAACACTAGCCCCCATTAATTATATTCAAAACACATATTTTGTGTGTCTTGCAAATTCAAAGTTGAGACATTACTTGTTAGTTAATGAATAAAGGCCTATAAAATGCACAAGAGTAAAGGAACAAAATAGCCGTGCTCTCACTGCATCATTCTATCATGCCTTCTTACTTTGCGTTCACTCATAGCCTTAATGTTAACAGCTGTAATTCCACCCGGCAGATTTGCTGTGAAATCTGACCTGGTGACAAATGTTGTAAAAACTGCAAGGAGAGGGGGTTTGTATGCTGGTCAGTGCTGGTCTCCTTACATTGTATTTGTGTAGTTTTTGAGATTTCTTAAACTAAAAATATTGCTTTTTAGTTATACATGTAGAGATGCAGTCAAAGCAGACAGGCACCTGTTAGCCCCTTATCCACCCGCTGTATCTGATCTACATACCTAACATTTTACCTGATAAGATTCAAGCACAGCCTTCTCTTATTAACAGAAACACAGTAACAATACAAGACAAGAGACTAAATACTTTCTGACATTGCATTAGTTTCATTATTACGATGACACTATTATTTCGACAAGAGAGGGTCATTACAGACTGATTGGCTGTCCTGTCCATTAGTGACAAGATAAATGGACCAAGCATTTTCATTTCTACATCTCAATGTCTCATCTGTTCATGAGACCCCTATCTGTTTTCTTCATCTCATATGTCAAAAAGATGTGAACTATAAAATATAGTGGCTTTGAAAGAAGAGTGCCGTCCTCTGTTCAAGAACACAAGTGTACCTCTTGTGGATTTACACAGCTGCAGACACGTATCTGTCTGTTCCATTTCAAGGGAAGCTGATACAGAATGATGTACATATCAGTGTCAGGATATAAATCCTGCTGTCAGTCTCAGCTGTTGCTATCAGTTTATGTCCTGTGAAAATGAAATGGTTACCTGAACAGATCACCACTACTTACAATGATTGTACAAGTCATCTCTTTCCCTCACTGCAGGGTACATTTTAAATACACAGAGAGTAAAAGGGGGCTAGAGGGAGTAGCAAGCATTTTCAGTATTCACCCAGGCCACACAGACTCATGACTTTTTACTTGCTGTACAGCATAAGCCTGTTCCTGACATTGCTTTTTGGTTCCGATAGCCATGGCTGCTATAATCATATTTTGCTAAATGAAACAAAATAAATTATAGAGTGTAATTCAGACTCAGCAGGATAAATTAATAGGCTCAGTATAAACTGATTTATCAAATGGACAACTGTGTATTGCTGACCTGTTTTCTTTGCTTTCCCAGCGTAAAAATAATTCCATGTTCACACCCTTACAGTGTTATATATAATCAATCTGCAATTTTCCATGCGTTTCAGCAGTTATTTTGTGATCAACTGTGGCAATTTCCTTCAAGTTAGTGACTTTGTTCCTTGCCCAGACTACTGAGGACCTCCTGTGAACTCCTGTTGATTTCAGATGTCAGTGTTACTTGTAGGTGCGGAGAGTTATAGTGATGGTGACATTGACAGTGAGAGCAAGAGATCAAAATTCCTACTGGAGAAAAAGTCAAAGTCAGATCTCTTACTCAAACTGTATCAGGTCTTGTGTCTATATTGCATTATGGTCTATTCAGGCTATTGTCGGCAGAGAAATGAAATCTCTGCCTCTACTGCAATGGATTTCCTTCCTGAATAAACTGCTGAACATCAGTGCAACATAGTAAAACTAGTGACAGCCCCGGGCATTTGATTAAATCTGACATATATTATTGGTACTTTAAATAATTTCATATCGTATAATAACTTGGAAATGGCTCAGTTCAGATTGTTTATTTTTAGCTGGCTATTCTTGGATCCATGCAAATTACAGTGCAAATGATTAAATAAAACTGGGCAAAATGTGTTGCTACCTGTAACGTTTAAAGTGGCTACAATCATATCTTTATTTAAAATGTGTCACATGATTACTTGTATATTACTTGTACTGTATAAGAAAGTAGTTGCTTGTAGTGATGTTGTGTAAATAAGCATCTATTAGCTAGCAACAGTGCTTTATTAACTTAAACGATCATTGTTTACAACTTGTCTCTGCCAAAAAAAAATCATTTAATGCATGTTTAACAATAGAAATGATCATTTCTTTAATTACCATTAAGTGCTGTGAATAACAATGATAATGTGGCGTTAAGAGAGTGAAGTACCTTTTTAAATCACCTTTTCATTGTTGCCAAGCCTCCACCCAGCTGTATATCTCTTGAGCAAAACGCTGCATGCCATCTCACATGCCTTCCAGGGAAATGACAGTCCTGGAGCAGAAAGTAAGAAACATTCACTGATCAACAGGTTTTCACAGGAGTTTTAAGTGTTGTTACATGGTAACACTGTACGTACTGTGCTTATGGGACCTGTCGGTTCTATCAGATCTGTGGAGAAAACTAAAAGATAATTCAATCTGTCATGTTATCTTACGACTTGTCACAATTCTCTTTTTTTCCTCCATTTCTCACACTGTGACAGGCTGACAATGATATTTTTGGCCCCAAGACATATCTCCAGGTAATTGGTTCCTCACCTCTCACCTAATGGAAGGTGTGAGCTGTTCTGCTACCACATGCTCACACGTTAAGGTGAGCTGCTGTGGGTCAGGAGCATCTAAGGTCCTTGGATTTAAAGCAGGGAGTCCAGCTGCTTATTATCTCTTAGTATCTGACAGCAATATGTGTAGTTGCTAGTAACTTTATTAATGCTTCTCTCACTACAAAATGAAAAACACAGATTTTGTCCTGTCTAATACGAGTATTATAATATTGATACTAATATTAACACCTGCATATAAAGAAAAAGAAGGATACTCGTGTGTAAGTGATAATCTGAAAACCTGTTTTAACACCTACATTAACTCACCACTGTGGCATTTATATTTTACATATGTTCCAAGGGAAGTTGCAGTTTCACTTTTAATTCAATTATAAGTTCAGGCTTATCTGTAGCGATGGTTGGGATTGGTTTGGATTCAGAGGCAGGGAAATTCAGCATATGTTTTCTCCTTTCCTTTTTCATTAAATTTGCTTTCTTGCGAGAGCAGAGACAGGCAGTGAGACTGGGGAAATACATTACAACTGCAGGAGGAGTCTTCAAAATATATCCAGTGAGGGTTTCCTGGGAGGGATACCTACTCACGTTATGTCTGCAGAATTAGTTCTTCGGGGTAGGCACCAAGATCTGATCAGACCTTAGGCGAATGGTTGTGAATGGGTGTTCTACTCTTATTCCGACTCTCAAACTATACAGGGATTGAATAATGCATTACCTCTCAACAGGATGATATGATAGAAACCACAGTCGACCAAAGTCACGACTGGTAGGCTACGAGCTGGATTCAGCCTTAGTAAATGTGACTGGCTGACAACATGCTTATTGGAAAGATACCTGCATTTTGTGTCCCTTTTTATGCATCTTGATGTGCAGATTAGGATTACTGTACTCTTAAGTATTATCTTTGTTCTCTATCTTTGAGTCAAATATTTTTATTTGGGGTTTTTTTAACCTGGAGTTAACTGGAGTCATTTTAATATTTCTGGTAAAAGTGAGAAAATTTATTTTCTCAAATGTTGTTTGAATCACACAATAGTGTCAGAGAAACACTGATTTTTAACGTGAAACTGCTTCAGTTTTTATCAGTTTTAATCAACAGGTCTGACCTTTGCGGTAATTCCACTCTCCTGCACAGTGACTGGAAGAAGCTGACTGCAATGACAGCAACTGTAGTGAAGACACCCATGATCCCACCCTACTTTACAATGTCACCAGACTGCGTCTTTTGTTATTGCTTTGATTGACGGACCCCCATCGGCAGGAAATTACAAATTGTATGTTTAACATTGATAAAGACAAACATTAACAGAGGAATGCAGTGAAGTGGCAAACATACAGTGACTGTGAATGCACTGTACATACACGCCAGTTTGTAATCTCCCTCTTGTATTATAAAGACAACTGAAACACTCTGCCGCCTGCTCTCCTTTCTGAAGAAATAATGTTAATTTTAAAATCTATATATATAATAAGTATATATAATTATATATAGGCATTGCTGAAGAAAATATTTACACCAAAGATGTCATGTTTTTCAATTTTTTTATGACTGCTTAAAACTGAAATAAATTCAAAATGTGAACCCGCCAATCAACCCCTTCTGAAACTCCACAAAGTTCACATGACCCACCCTTTCTAAAAACATGCAGCTAAAAAGCAACAAATCTGTCTGTCTGTCTGTTGTGTGTGGGAACAGACGTACGCATGGGTTTAGTGCATGAACATCATTTATATATCTGGACTCTGTGTTTTGCTCAAGACCCAAGGAAGAGCAGTGCAACATTGTCTGAAAGAGTAGTTTTCAAGAAAATGCAAACAGAAATACCAGAGGCCAAGCTCTCAGACAGTTCTGAAAAGGCAACAGCCCTGCACTGCAAGTCATAAAAATAACTGACAATGAGTATAGATGGACAATACAATAATAGAACAGCACATATATATTTGCTAGAGGTGTGCTTAACAGAAACGGTTGCCAGCGTGATGATTATACTATCAGTAAATTCAGGAATTTTAACTAGCTGTTGTCCAGCTGGGATAACAGATAAAGAAAAAAAAGCTGTGGCTGAAGGCATTTTGTCTTCCCTAGCATCCTGCCAGTTTTGTTCCACTGCCCATTTGTCAACAGTGATGTCCAATCGCTCAGTGCCAAGCGGGCAAATCAGCACCTTGTCACTTTCGAAATGACAATTTGAGTCTCAGTCAAGTCTGCAACCAGCTTGTGCCTTACAGGCACTCACTACCTCAAAACAAGTACTTAAAATAAAACCAGCCAATCTCAAAGCACAGGCTTGCTTGCAATCTACAAAACTGACCATATTAAAGCTTGGAGGTGACTTTGAGATTGAGAATATTTCTTTTCATTTAGCAGAAGCGGTAATGCAAAGTGGAATCGCAAGGCTGAAAAGCTCTGTGGAGGCTTATTGGACAGCGTGACAAAATGTCAGTTTCATCTCATAGCAAAATAATCTAAAAGCTAGAGGATCTGTCATGGTCAATCAGCCATGTAATATAAGCAATCTAAGATGAATATGGAACCCCAGTAGTATTAATGCACAAATTGAAGACATAAACTATTTTACATGATGCAAGACCCAGTCACAATGCAGATCTCATAGTAGCAATTAATGCTGAAGCCATTCTGTGATTACCATATCAGTCATCCCACAAAGTATTTTTGTCACTTTTAGTTTTCCATGCCCAGTGATTGTTATGATAACTTGTAAATACACACTGATGTAAGCATGTTCAGTTAAGTCAGAATTAATAGACAGTTCCACAGAGAAGAGGACAGATTCGATAAAGATAAACTCTAAAGTCTGTTATCTTGAAGACAGTAAATATGCAGCTGTCTGTTGGCACAGTTTTTGATCGTCTGACAGCCAACTCATTAAAAAGCCTTTAGATCTACTGTATGTTGCAAAGACGTTATTCAATATTTCTTTTGTATCAAACCGGAGTTATGATGAGCTATTGCTACAGTATTTAAAATTCTCTGCAACCATTTAAAGTCAAATTGCTAGGGTCACTTTTATTTTTCATCAGCAGTGTGTAAACCACAGGGGGATATCTGATTTCTAGGTTTCCCTCAGTCTTCCTTCGATTACCTGAATCTGAAATTCATACCTATAGCTTTTCCTCCAACCCCCACCTACGTGTACTTTGAATGATAGTTCTTAAGCATCTGGTGTCCATACTGCACACAGTGATGCAGTGATAATACAGTGGGTGTCACTTTTACCTCCTACTACAGCCTGCGCTTACTTATGAGTGGTCTCATTTTTGTTAACAGAACACACTTCAGCTCCCACTCTACATTAGGTCTGACACTCTCTTGACCGCTTTCTATTGTTTTACATTTTCTCCTCTTACCTGGAAGTTAGAAATACGTTATTCACCGCTTGAAGCTGCAAATAAATCATTGCTAATGTCTACCAATATCAACAACGGCAATACCCAATGGGCTCATATGGTAAGGTAATTTAGTTGAGAGAAAATCATCTTCCATTATCTAGGATGTAGATTAAGTTTCAATCAAACCTGTAATCACTGAAAATTTGCAGTTATTTCAGGAAACAAATGTCCCTTAATAGTTTGTACGCACATGTAAACACATGCTAGTTAACTTTCTTGAGTTCACATTATATTGTTATGTGGATTGACTGCAGTGCAACCTCTCCTAGTCTATCAAAGCTCCCGTTTTGTGTAGTAATAACACCTGTACACCTGGTTGGTTCTGATGTCATTCATTACCATGTTGGTTTCAGCCATTTCCACAGCATATGTCATGAACAACAAGCCTCCTCCCCACACAAGTTGTGGTTTGCGTAGAATGTAGATGCTGACAAAGAAAATCAACGGAGCAGACGTAAGAAACACAGAGAGACAGGTCAGGGTCTGTGTTTGAGCAGTTAAAGACCAGAAGTTAAAATTTTAGTGTGTGCAGGAAAAGAGAACTGATATTAAGATTAAAATAGCTTGTGAGCAAACTAAAATAAGGTGGAGAATTAGGGAAGAACATAAAAATATGCTAAATAATTAAGGCTAAAGGATAATGTAATCTTAATATAAACCCTAACTCTAAACCCAAACACTGACCCTAACTGATGTTTATATCATCGAGTCCACAATGGGAAAATTGCTACATGTCATCTCTCTTTGGGAACGAGGGTGGTGGCTGAATTTTCTTTAAGAGTCTAATTAAAGGATGATATAAGAGGAGGGGTTGGTTCCGTCTTAAGGGATCAGTACTACTTATTACCTTTAAGACTGGATATGGCTTTAGATACATCATCAGGTATTATCAGGGGCTGTGAGGATTTTGCAATTTTCTAATAGTAAATCAAGACAATTGAGGAGCTGTCTTTTAGCATTGTCACCAGGTGACAGTGGTTGGGTATATAGATTGTATATAAAATCCAGTGTTTCCACTTAACAGTACACACAGGACATCTAAAAACAGGAGTGAGCTGAATTGCTGTTGTTTGCTCTGCTTGTTTTCTCTAAATTCAGACATCTGAAGAGTACAGTCATTCAACCAGCTAAAGTATATAGTTAAAACAATCAAGATCTAAGGAGTGTATTGCAAAAACTTGGCTTACAAAGTTATCAAATGTCACTTTATGTCAGCTGCGCAATGCCAAGCGACTCAAGAAGCACAGTTTTCTATCATAATGTCACAGGGATGACACTAAGCAAAAAGCTGGGAATGGAGTCAAATCTGGGCCGCTGTGGGTAGGACTCAGCCTGAATACATAGACCATAAAGATGGACGACATGACAGCTTGCCAAACCGAGAGCACGAGGAAGCAGCGGTGAAGCTGCTGTCTGGCAGGACAGACGGAGGTGTGCTGATCAACACAGAGGGGTAATGCTTCGTTTCTGGTGCGCATGATAAATCTCCAATCGTTTCATAAGAGTTAAGCAAAAAGGTTTAAATCTGATCATTTAATGGTTTGCATAATGTTTTATTTACTTCATCCACATTTTTATTTACTTTAAATGATTTTAAGACTTTAAATTTGGTACATTCCACATTCATCTCAGGATAGTCTTGATTGTATTAATGGGCAGTTGTGGGAGGATGGTGAAAGGAAAGAAGGATTCTGACCATTTTAGTTATAACTGGTTCAACTTTCAAATTCAATTTATCAGCTGCCACGCCAGTATTTGGTGTACGTCTCGTCCCTCAAAAATCTCTAATCATTTGTGCACTATTTTGTAATATTTCTACTTATCAAGAACATTCTGATCAGAAGTTGCAAAAGGTACTGGTGTTGTCAGCCCTGGGTCGTTTGGTTGTGCAAGAAGAGAGCAAGACACAGCCACTAATTTGCTGAGCCGAAAAGATAACAGAATGATCTCTCAGCCACAGAGCAGGGGTCCAACTAGTGCCAGTCGTGCAGCCCACACCACAAAAAGTAGATCTACAGACACTTACCGACAGCCCAACAGTCCAACAGCCAACCACCGGCCCAGTGTGACAGGTTTAAGGAGCAAAGGCGGTCTCTCGGTCACGGTGAGCTTAGAATATTTCACCTGAAATTAGATTTATGTAAATGTAAAATGGGTGCCAAACACTTGCCTCGGCTGTTTATTCATCAAGTGAATGGCTTAAAATGAATGATGACTTGTACTCTAGCAGTCAACATGGACCCTCAAAAACACCCGATGATTGATGTGCTCAATCCCACTTTATTTGATTAACTTCTGTTCCCAGTTTAGAGAGAGGCATTTGTGATCTCCTCAAATTTACAAAAAGGAAATTATTTAATTAATTCTGTGATGTATTGAAATGACCATATCTGACGTGTTGTATTGTATAATCTACTGTTTGACATTATGTTAAAGATAGGGCCTTTCCAGAGCATTCGATTCAAACAATCAAATACAAAATTAAGATTTCTCCATATTGTCAGCCTGTGAATCATATGATTGCTAGATTACAAGGATCTAAAATTGGGTCTCCTTTCCTGCAGTTTTAAATTTATGTAGATATACAGTAAAATAATTTCATTTTTTGACCTTTTTTAGCTTTGGTAAAAATGTCATCTTTCAACCTGCCCAACCTGTATTAGAACTTTTCATCTGATCATGGGTTAACAACAGACAAATTCTTGTATCATATTCCCATCATTCTTATTTTTTAAGTCAATGCAATTTGTGACTGGCATTTTTGGAACTTTAATAAAACATTTTGTCCCAGTTTAACATTCATGAAGCAAACATACAGGGGCTTCTGATGTCTTACTGCTACCTGAAATATATTTTAGTATAGGTTATCCTGTATATTATTCACAGTTATGCCAGTTATTATCTTAAGCAACGTGCTTCAGACTGTGAATATTCACTTTAAAAAGAACAAAAGTGAATAATGATGATGCATACAGCTATATTTTTCAGTTCATTTACATAGATATGTAACAACATCATGTAGCAATAAGTATGAGATAAGCAAAACATTTTTGGGAGAGGAGTCTCACTATATATTGGGCATTTTGTAGTATTAACGTGGCTGTAACTCTCCTAAGATAACAACGGTTGGACCTGTATCCATCAACAGCACTATTAAACACCCATATACATCGGTTCATCACTTAAGCTAACGTGTTTTGTTTTTTTTCTACAACTTGCCAACGTTAGCTAAACCATTCAAGCAGCAATAGTTGAAAATGTAAAGCTGCGCTGCGCTGCGCAGGAAGTTGGCAGACTGGCGCTGCAACGTTAGTCAAACTAGCAGGTGACGACGTCACCTGGCGATGCAGCCAGCTTACTGACGCCGCACACCTGTTTTCCTCAAAGATAAATAAACAACAAAGTTTCAAAAAACCCGGGAGGTTATTTAACAACACTTACTGGTGTTTTCAAGTGGTGTCCAAAGCACTCGGGCAATGGTCCAACCGTCTGAATAAAATGTATTCCGTTCTCTGAACCATGAAAATGATTATTCACCAGCATCCCGCACAGCTTGTCTACACTGAGTCCAAACAAAGATGGTGGCCGGAAGTGACATAACTCCTGGAGGCTTTGCATGATATTTCAATAAAGTAGTTCTGTGTTATTTTTCAAACAGCCTGTAATTTGCTTACCACAAATTTCTAATATTATTATGAAACATAATTTGACATTAGCACATTAGCATTTAGATTTAATAACTTTTACAAAATGAGCATTTTCATTTGGGTTAAAAAATACATATAATACCTAAAAATAATTAATATATAAATATCTTCAATTTAAATGTGGAAAACACATGGTGAGCAAGTCTATAGGCTACTGTACAATAAAAACGTTACAAAACAATTCATCATCAAGTTTATTCTAGTTAGAGTTCTATTAGCTCTGACAGTTTTTTGTCTCCACATTTTTCTGTTGCTTACCAAACTCTTAAGAAACATCCTTAAAAAAAATACAGACTAGATGCCCACAGCCATTAATTTACATATTATAATATGTTGGAAGCATTTAGACAATATAAACAATGTGAAGTCTGGCTAAAAGGGTTCAGCTCTTTGGCACTTGGAGGCCATTCAGTGATGTGTTTTTAATGATATTTCAGGCGAAGGCTATTAAGGCTATAATCTCGACTCTTGTTGCCTTGCATTTCATGTTGTTTCCAACATGACAGTGTAGAGTAGTGTTCTTAATAACTTCAATTCTATTAACTACCATGTCTGGGTGGATTAAAAAAAATATGTAAGCCCTTTGTTAGATGCATAATAAGTTATTCTCAATTGCTATTCCTACATTCCTACATTCAAGATAAGTAAATCAAAAGATATCAAAGATACCACAAAATTGTAAATTTATATTTTTGGCTGAAATATTTTTGTCACTTCCCAGTAAATGATTTGATCATGTATTTTATGGCGGTACCTTGGGTCAGTGTCTTAGCAGTGAGCATCTTTCCAACATAACTCTGATGTTTACAGTGTAGTGCTTTGCCTTCAGTGAATGTGATTTAGAGAAGGATTCGCAGACCCTTAGTGGCATGGATAAAGTCTCCAAACTAGAACTTTCTGGTCTTAATGAGACCAGTCTCACAGCGTATAAGTATGAGCATACTTGATCTCTGAACATATCACACTTCTCTGTGATCATGCATATCAGAGTGGAGAGATACTCTAAAAGGAGTCAGAGCTCTGGAGCCAAGTCGCCTGCTTGATATGCTTGTTATGGCTGGGGTAAAGAGGTATCCTTATCACTCAGACTGTGGGCGATGGCTTCATTGCAATTCATTGTAATTCAGAATGTCATTACATCAATATTCAATTTACAGTTCTTATTTTGTTGCCAAACTGATGTGCCAATGTTACCATCATTGTATGTAATGGTTAGGTTCAATATGAAATTTATTGCTTGATCTAGTGATAACAAAGTGATGGAGATAACAAGATGATTTTCTCTGTCAGCAGGCTAAAGTATATTTTTATGCCTTTACCAAGCATTTATTCTGTACCAGGTGTTCTCAATTTTTCTTTCAGTAAGGAGCTCAAATGAGAATAGCATTTCTGTCCCTAGGAGCCAGGCTCATTAAAACATCACTTTGTTAAATTGGGGAGCCACCAGACGGGCCCACAGCCCTGGTAAAGACCTGTGTAGCCTGCCATGTGTAGGCAGTTTGCATCAATAGATAGCTTGTTGTGGTGCCTTACATCTTTTTGAAACTCACCTTTAATTCTCATCTCCACACCATAGTGATGCAGCCTAACACCCACAGAAGGACACTGAGTTTTTATCTATGAAGGCTCAAAACCCATTTTGGATAAATCTGTTGAACAAATCAGGGTCAAAACTGAAGGTGTTCATTTAACGGAAATTACTGTCTTAATACATTTCATAATAAATACCCCCAAGCTTCATCTTATTAAATTTTATATAATACCATGGAAGAATGTTACAAGCTTTATCTGCAAAAATATCGACTCTAATGAGAAACCAGTCTAAGATCTTTTTAATTTCATTCTTGATCTAGCCTAATAATTCTCACAGTGATTGGTACATTTAACAACTGAAATTTCAGCAAAAAAAGGACTGACTAAAATGACAATCAACACATGCTGTATACTATTAAAAAGTCATGCATATAACTATGTTTAACTTGCACAGATAAAATGGAATGACAAGGCAGAAAATAGGCTTGTCAGGGTGAATGACACTTCATATTTCTGTGTATAATTCACAGCAAATAAGCACCTGAAGCTTGACTGGAAATGAAGACAAAGTGCCCCAGTCCCTCTCATTTGAAATTTACATTTCCTTCTCTTTCCACATTGGCCCAACATATCATATTACCACATATTCAAGTACGTGCTGTATAATTACATCAGATTGCTTCACATATTTTTTTCACAACACCATACTGCCACAAAATTAGATAAATTTGGTCTCTTATAAACTAAGTGAACAGACAAATGAGCAGAGAGCTTTATTTGTTTGATAGCCTTTCAGTATTGATTGTCTAACTGCTAATCTGGCATCACAGCTTTTCAGCAAATGCACAGATCTGGAGTGACACCACAATCTGTGGTCCATGACTGGCACATCAATGTGCTGTCAGTCAGCTTGTCAGCAGTGCAACAGTGCCATCTATGGTGGTATAGCAAATGAGTCTGGTCTTCCATGACATAGTGATGACTTGATTGGACTGCACTCAGTTCCCTAATCATTACCATGCCAATGAAGAATGGTTTGTCCATATTAGTGAAATGAGTGTTTTTATGCCTGACAAAACCTAATGACATAGAGAGGTGTATGTAATGTGCTGGAACCCCATTATGTCTTGGCAACACATCTTAATAATCTCTGGACATTGACCCACTCTTTGCAAAAAGGACGTTCACCCTCACCACCTCTTTATAAAAGGCTTCTATTAACCCCCAGATTACAGTGGCCATGAGCTTTTTTCATACCTTGACATAGTATCGGAAATGTGAGGTACTGTGAGAAGATTAGAAGCAACTACAAGCAGTAATGGAGCATACAATTTAGCAATTTGCATGCTGTGATGGGTAGAGAGACATAACCATCAGTGTCATTCCCTTATTTTCAAGGTCATGCAGTAGGTCTTGAAATCAGGGTTGGTGAACTTTAGAATAATCAAGCTTGTGCAGGGTAAGAAATTACTTTTACACTCTTGCACACAAAAGCCAGTCAAACTATGCTCCCATTAGGGATGGGTATTTTTAATTAAAACAAAGTTACATAGTTATGTAATTAAAGTCAGAATAATAATACATTCTTTAATTATGAAGTTCACTCAGTAAGGTCTCACTGATTAGATGTCCAAATATGGATGAGATTAACAAGATGTGACATAGAAAAAAATAGGCACTGGAGGTGCTGCAACTCTATCAGGAAATATTCTTTCTCTGGGGTTTATAGGCTTACAAGGATTTGAGGGGATATTACTCATTCAATTTTAGAAGAGTGTGAAATCCCTCTTCATGTAAATGAAACAATCAATATCAAATTAATAAACCTTTTAAAAGCATACTTCTTAATGATTTCCTGAAATTCAGCAGAAAGAACCGAATTTGAAATCCACATAAAATGCATTGTATAAAGCCCCTCCTCACACCTCAAATTCCAGTTTTCAAATCCAATTTGAGGTTTTAATCAGAAATTGCTATGCCTCATAACCTACTAATCATCAGTGAAGAACAAAAAGCAATTATCGGGCATTCATACAGGGCTGCCTTTTGAAAAATCATTCGACATTGATTACATAAGAAAAATGGAAAATGCTTAGTTGATTCAACATACTTCATTATCACATTCATGGAAATACAAATACCAAAAGGTCTTGCATGCAGTTAAATTAACAAGCAGGAGACAAGAGCACGATTCATATGCCATTTGTCAGCATTCATTTACCTTCATGTGGGGTCACACGCACACTCAATTTATGGTGGCAATGAAACCAAAAAAAATAATTGCTCACTGCGTTTATAATGGAATTTCAGGGCCGTTGGGGGCAAAGTGTTGCCCAACTCATGACAGCATAAAACAAATCTTTGACCAAAGAATGGGTTTGCTTTAATTCAGTCCCATAACATACTGAAACCTAACCCAGATACCGCTTCCAGTGGAGGAAAGAAGTCCATTAGGCTTCAGCAGATGTATTTCACCAGCCTGGAAACTCCACCAAAGGCATCTTTATAAGCATACATTTTTGCAGTGCATGCTTTCTACCAAATGACCTTCCCTTCACACTGAGTACGTACTGAGCAGCAGCTTTTACAATCATATTCATGAGGCCTGCTTTATGGGACTCATAAGGCCACCTTCTTCCAGGAGCATAATATGTTTGTGTGAGGGGTATAAAGCACATAATGTGCAATAAAATATGTCCTTTAATGAACTTTATAGAAAGATTGAAGCATCCACACTGCCATAAGTATGGGGCACATAAAAAATGGCTAATGGCAACTTCCTGCTATTAGGAAAAGTGATCTGTCTGGTCTTCACCTCTGCACTGCTTTAGAGATGAGGTATTAGAAATCCAAATACAATTATGTCATGTTGTGCAAAATTTTCCTTGAACCAGACTCCACTCTAAAGGATCCCAGGGATACATTGTTTTTATAATTTTGTGAAAGTAAAATACCTGATAATCCTCAGTTGATGAACAGAACTGACCTAAAAACAAAACTCATGTTTATTTTTGAACTCCATTTACAGTAGAGATCTGATGTTATCTTATTAAATCATACCTACTGAAATCTGTTGCATGCTGTGAATGCGGCCGGCAGATGATGGATGATAGTGGTGAAGGAGCTGAGAGGACTGGTGGACAGGGCAGACCCTTACACCTGAGCAGCCAGGGATGGCTTGGCCACATGCTGTTCGCATCATTACACAGCCTCAGCCTAGACCTCTGGTGCCGCCCTGATTGATGGGCTCCACCAGGCCAAACGGCCCAATGGAGGCGTTCCATCCAGACTATAGCCCACCCCATCCATCTTGAGTCCCTAGTAGAAAGTCACGTTACTGTACGTCTCATCTGGGCTGGGCTGCTCAGTTTTAATCCTACTTACTGATTAAACGGGTGAGGGGTGTAGCATTCAATGTTGTACGCTAAATTGCAGATGACAAACCTGGAAGTGGGAATGCATGCAACACAAAATGAATAAAACACAAAATGTCAGCAGACTGTGGTCATTACATGTACCATGCAATTCACTGTATCAGAGAGGAAGGTGTCTATATGCTTATTGGGGATTGCAGCGATCCACAAATAAAATAAGGATAGGGGCATGTTGTGCATTTGAAAGAGCCTAATATGTCAATAGATGGGTGTACTATCTCTTTGGGGAGAGGAACAGTTTCAATGGAATGTATAGAAAGGGACTGTTTAAAAAAAAACAAACCCCTAGCACAAAAACGTTTTTGTTTGTTTAATTATTGTCTACATAATGGCATGGCATTATCTTAATTCTGTGGAAATGTCATTACAAATTTAATTCAATTGTCACATTTGTTCTCCTGCAGATGTTGAGGGAAAATGGGCTGGCACGGAACCATAAAATGTTAGTGATTAGTCCCAGGATGTACATAAAAGCAAACAGTCATTTTTAACATGATATGATCTGAATTTTGTTTTTCTTTCTGTTATTTGTGTGTGTGGGGGGGGGGCAACCTTGCAAGCCGTTTATGGTTGGATGTATGGAACACTGATATGCTGAAGACAACAGAAATGAAAGGCTAAATAATCAAATCAAGGGTTATGTTTTTAAGCGTAAACTGTACAAAATCCACATTGACGTGTAGTAGATAACATCATCCCAATTCCAAAAGTTTCGAAGCAGCAGACACCATGCTCCAAATAAAGTTAGATTATATTAGTTTAGATAATAACTGTCCTTTATTAGATTAACTGTAGGCCACGTTTGGCTGCTTTCTGTAGCTGTTTTGCCAAAATAAAAGATGAAGATTTGAGTCCTATCAGCAATGGATAATATCTATCCTGCGCTCATCTCTTAACACAGAGGGAAGGATGCAAATTGCCCACTGAAAACCATTCCCTCAATTTATCCTAAATGACATCTTCAAAATTTCTGACAGAGCACTTAGTATCCCTAGCAGTGCATGCATCAACATGCAGCCTGTGAGATCATTTTGAGTACATGACAATTACTGACATGCCATTTCTCCATCCACAGGGAAGGAATGGCTATAACAAATGAATGCCTTCCCGCCTGCCCCTTTGGATGCTCTGCCACTGCAGCCAGATGCAGCAACCAGATGCACACAGCTTGTCTGCTACCTTGCCGCTTCAATAACTCTCATTACGGTAATTGTTGCTTAATGTTTTCATAATCTGCTGCTTACAGGAAACTGTTTTCCTTTCTCTGATACCATAGCTGCCTCCCCATGGTCCTATTCTCAAAGCTATTTTTTAAAATTCTTTCATTATTTATTTTTTTCATTCCAATAATGAATCAGGAACTGTCCCAGCTGGCTGCTTTCCCTGATCGAACAAAGTCTCAGGCAGAAGTGCTGCTGGTTTGAATGAGCAACAGAGTCATCAGAGAAAGGCCAATGCCAATGGATTCCACTCCTCTGATTTAATGAGTCATTCACATGCCATGTTGGCACCAGCTCCCAGCATCTGGCACTTGGGTGGCCATGCACATTCACAGAGTTTACTTACATCTCACCTCTGCCGTTACTCAGAATGAGTGATTGCCTACTTAGCCCTGCTCTATGGGGCGTTTCCATCCTAAAAACACTCACAGACACACATGCAACTGTTTGGATGGAGTGATAATCTCAATGTCACAAAGAGAGATTAACCCTATTACAGCCTGCATATAGGGCCAGAAATGGCTTTATTTTCACGTGAAGATTTGCATTCACCCTGCAGGGTTAATTAGCGGACAATTACTGTTAAAACCTCTTTGCAAAGCACTGACAATTACCCACTTATCACCTTCATAATCTGTGATTCTGAATACACAGTTTTTAACATATAAAGTATGTTGAAGCTAGAGTGGTTGCTGATTTGCATTTGTAAAGTAACATTAGTGGTGGATTTTGTGTAGCACTGATGAGCAAGACTGCATAACTTTGATAACTACAGCCATAAACTGTAATTGAAATTCATGTAGAGGCATCTAAAATGCACAGCAAGCCATCAATCTTGATAGATGTATGGGACAGGTAGCCCTCTAATATACATATTTTACTTACCGTTGTTTAATTTAATTGTGCATTTTAATTCCTCCACACACATATAAAGATAACTATCATAAATTAGACATAATTTAATCAAAGGTCTAGTGTCCTCAGTCTCTCTGCCAAGGGCACTTACATGTTAGCAACTCCTGCTTCAGTTCTTGGAGCTTTCAGTCTCTTCAAATCTCCACTCAACAAGTTGGGATTAAGTTTGACGCTGCATGTCACATCATTTACTTATTAACAAGGATGAAAACATAGTGTGAAATTGAACACTTAAAGGAACTTTGTTTTCTTGATTAATGTCACCTGACAGCTCTTGAGCGCATTTAAAATTAGAGACTCCTTTGCCTGCTCAGCCTCTTGATTTTTTAAAAAACATTACAGCAACATTTTATTGTTCAAAAAAAATTGGGTCACAAGTAACAGAAGTAGCATTTTTACTACAACCACCTCACACAGCAGGCCATCTGTGCTACAAGTGTGAATTATACAGACCTTTTTCATGTGTTGAAATGTAATCAGAGCTACACTTTGTGATGTTTAAGAGCCACACGTACAAAAGACATGCTGATAAATTAATATAACCAAATTTGGACTTTTCAAGTTTCACCTCTATTGAATTCAGCGCCATTAGTTTTACAGTTCTAATCATTACGTCTGAGCATCGACCAAAATATTTGCTGTGCTCAAAAATGAGAGTGGTATTCAAAATGTGTGACAGAGCTTCAAAGGGGCTCCTGGGTTTTGCTATCAGCAATAATGAAAACTGACCAATCCATCTGTGGATCATTCAGTTTTCTCTAATTATCTCACATGTGCATTCTGCCTGCCCGTGACATTTAGCAAGGGCTTTTTCAGTAAGTCACAGGGTGGGCCAAGATGCCATTAGGTGATAAGGTTCATTTATTGTGGGGCTCTCATCAGCACATTTTCCTGCCTTAAGGCATAAAATACAATCCACACTGATTAGCATCAGCCCCATATCGGGAGAAACATAATAGCCCCACTCTGAAGGTGAACCTTTTGAGGGCACAATCTTTACTCAGTGAAGACAATTGCCACAGATTTTTTTTTTTGCAGTTAGTGGATTATCTCTCTGCCTTTGTGTCCTGAGTGTTACTCACACAAGGGGGGTTGAAGTTGTTTTGTATTCACATAATGCCAATGAAGAAATCTGTAATTAACCATTAAATAACGGCATGTCCTTCATACTTATTTGTACCTTGATGTAATGTTGCTGTCAAGGTTTATTAATTGATATAAAGACAAATTAAAATCGAGCCAGCCAAGTGTTTCACCAGACTCAGTAATTGAAATGAACCAGCCCCCTGTTTGCCCTTGGGAACGAGTGCCTAAAAAATAGCTGAGTTTTTTTTTTTTTTTACCAATAGCAACAGTGATAAGCTTCCTGTATCTGTGTACCATTCAAATGTGACATTACTGGGGATTTAATGATACAGTATGCCTTCCTTCCCAGTATGCCTTGTTGGCTTGCTATCAGATGCGATCCATTACAAGCTGCAGTGACATAATTTAATAATGAAGTTGATTATGTAAGAGAAACCACCTCCAGCGGTTGTTAGTGGATGTAATGGTTAGGATAGCTAATTAGTTGGGTTGGTTGTCTTTGATTTATATAGTCTTTCCTATCATTCCTTAATCAGCTGAAAGCAATGATCCATGAGCAGACAAAACCCATTTAATTACAAAGCCTGTGATCGTGACAGAAATGCCAAGCTCCGAGAGGGGTGTTTAAAACTTACATAAGATTGTCACATTTTCTACACTGATAATTCAGATAATTGAGTCATAATTAGACACATCACATTGTTTAGGGAGTATCAACACAACATGGGAATGAATCATTTATTTAAGAGCAATACTATAAATCAGGGGGGCAAATGACTGTCCGCTCAAAATGTATGTAAACTACAGTGCGATGAGTTTGTGAATTGCATGAACCAGCCGGTGGACTGATGAGCCAACACAAATTTATTCACTGGATCACATATTTACAACCTAAAAAACTCTTTTCTGAAAAATTCCCTTTTTCTTATTTAATGTGGAACAATATGGGCCTTATACGTTTGGAGAGTATCTTTCAGTGAAAAATGCAGCTGATTTACAGTAAACACTGACATATGGACAAAGTGGCATTTTCTAATGTTACAGATCGGACATCATTATGCCACTGCAAACACAAAACAAAACAGGATCGGCTGCCTGGGAGGGTCGAAAAAGAGCAGCAGAGGAGAAGTCAGGAGGGACATCAGCTCGATCAGTGGCAAGGGAGCAGAAAAGAGACAGAACATGAAACTGAAGAGATATATTGAGAAAATCAATAAGCAAAAGAACTGCTATGAACAAGTTATGACAGATGGACACACACATGCACATGCTCTCACCCAGACTGCGCAAACATCGCTCTCACTGTTGTGTTGTTGAGCCAAGTTTTTGTTTGCTGTTATTCTTTTGGAAATCACAACCATATGAGTACAATATGTCGACTTAAATACAAGTCTTGTTTAGAGAAAGTTATGGAGGGAGGAAAAGATTATTTCTTAGAAAAGCTACATAATTAGAAAGGGACAAACCTACATTTCTTGGTCTACAAAAGAAAGCGCTGCGCTCCCCACCGTTTTGCTAATTTGGATGCACAGCATGAACATGATTTGTGTGGGATTATAATAAAACACAAACTAATTTACATTTGCGTAATCTATTTACAACTAGGACAGCTGCATGATGAAAATTTCATACACTACAGTTTATTTTGCAGTGGGAACCTGCGCCTGATTTCTGACAAATATAACACAATGATATGTCATTTAGTCATAAGAGGAAACTGGGGAAAATTGTCAATTTCACATTATAAAAAGGCCATCACACTCAGGACTAAGAAAACCAAGATGTGCTATACCTATTGTTGAAACACACCAGAAATATAAAAACGTAGATATAATGTGATGCAATACACCCTCATCAACAAGTGATCAATCATGTATTAATCGCTTTTTCAAGGTCTTTTTGCATTTTGTTTCTGCTTGAATTTCTCTTTGTTGTAGATTTAGAATCACATCTGCTTCATTAAGTTATCTGCAAAGTGTAAATCTGTGGTCTGCTCCCATTGTTATTCATACACTAAGCCCCTCCAGGTGTTAAAGTTGAAGTCAGTATGCCAGAAGTTGCTAACTGTGCAATATTTGACAGATATTCTGCAGCCTTTAAGAACACATCAAATTAGATTTTGTCTACAATAAACCAAAGCTTAGTCAACAGCAATAAAATTAATTAGATAAAATAGCTAGAAAGATGTGTTTACATCAGGCATCCAAATTTTGGGGGATTATGTCATGATGGCTACAGAAACCAACATTTCACCCATGCAAGCAGGGGCAGCTTCGTGTCGGTCTTGTAGGAATAAACAGATTTGTTTTCCAAACAGTCAGTAACCATGGCAAAGACATCATCCTCATCATGCCAAACCATCCCTCATTCCCTGCAGCAGGAAGCAGCAGGAAGCAGTAGGGCATAGGAAGACCAACAGACCACAAGTACTCTCACTGTCTCTCCACTGTTTAGAATACAAGGGCACCTCTGACCAGAGGATGGTCGGCTTCTATAAAGATAAAACCTCACTGAACACATGTTAACACTGTTAAAACAACAGCTACTGGCAAGTGTACCTTCACACTGAATTTTTGGAGGATGGTGAAAATGTGATGTAATGTTACACTGGGATATTTGTAGTTTGGCTATGATTTATTTAACAAAACAAGGGTGTTAAATTTGCTAAAGTAGGTTTTGATGCTGCTGCCTCAAAAAGCACAGGCTTGTCTCTTTTATAACCATTGTGCACCAGTGTTCAACAGTCAAACAGATACTAATTTCACTGCTGAACAGAATGCAATGTAGCCATGGGAGCCTATGTTTTGAAAGGAGATGTGGCTGCAATCACACACCGGCGAGCTATTTTGACACTCTAAGTCCATGCAAACACCTTTGATTGAATGTAACAAGTTCACTTCAGAGGTTGTTTGAAGTTCTGCAAGAACCGTGTGACATTACGAACTTAAGTACAGTAGTAGTTGACAAGGCACGTTGAGGGAAATTGGGTTCACTAAAAATAGTAAACTCCAGTTCAGTTCATCACAATATAGCACACTGAACTTCACAAACTGATGATATCTAACAATGAGCGGCTGAGGGTGGGTTTTTTCTCTCCCGTTTAAACCAGCACTCAGAGCCTTTTCCCTTGATCATTCATTTTCATCCGCTGAGTTGATGAAGCATTATTTTTTCAAGCTATTATTAGTTCACGCTTTCAGTTTCACCAGTAACTCCAAAGCTATTTCACGATAATCTCTCGGATGACATTGAGATGATATTACACAGTGTGCTCCACGCTCGCACATTGCCAAAGCCTCTACGGCAAAGCAGCACAGCACCACTGCATTACAGTGTATCTAATGTAGCTCGCACAGCATGGGTATCACTATGATTACATTCAGAGACATGTGGCTCATTAAATTGTAATGTCATTTATATTTGGGCAATTCTTTGAATGGAAACTGTCCACCTTTGATATTGTCTTCACCTCCTGGAGCAGAGGCTTGTGCGAGAACGGTCCGTTACTTTGATTTAAATCTGTGTGACAAAAGCACCTTTCCTGTTATTACCATTTCTGGAAATATGCTGCAGAATTGTCCTCCGTCTACTATAACTGTATGCTTTCTGTTAGTTATCAGAGAAAAAGGGAATGAGAGAAAGGGATGAGGTCAATCTTGGGAGGACAGAGTCAAGTTTATTGTTTTTTATTTTATTTCTCCTTTAAACTTTCAATTTCCTGTAAACTACTTCACCAAAGGAGATATTTGACATGGAATGAGTGAAAGAATGAATGTGTTTTTATGTTGCATGAGTTTGTTTTTTCAAGTTTCTACTTAAGACATTAATAATGCACAATCTCTAGATTTTCATTAAAGGAGAGGCATGTTCATTTGCCCTGCCCCCTGCATTTATCAGACAAAGAGTGATAGCGGCGTGTCCCATTACAGTTTTAAAATAGCCCTTAATTAAAATCAACGCAATTCAATTAAGATGAGCTTAAGATTCATGTATGTTAATTACAAAATTAAACGGTAGGTAAGCATTGTGTGCAAAAAAAAGAAAAAAGCCTCAAGTGCTATTCTGTTATCACTGCCTGTACTTTGATTGTTACTGGAGACATTAAATGTCATGATAACACCTACACAATACAAGAATAGTCCATGTGCAAATATCACATTATCACATTTTCAAGCACAGGACAAGTAACAACAAAGGCTTCCCCAGTGCTGTCATTAGGAAAATATTCTTATGAGGTTGACATTTTACCAATGTAATTACAATTTATCTCCAAATTATTCTATATACTGGTGGAATTACATTGCTTAGTTCAGTTTGAAAGGCAATCTCAGGCTCAGGCAGCACTGCTCAAAATAAAATGAACTGTAGTAGCATATACTGCCCTAACAGCGTTGACTGTGTCTGCCTGGATACAGCCCTGACAGTACAGTTAATCCTTTTTTTTCATGAATGTCAGCTACTTAATGTGCTTTCTTGCTCACTAATTCACTGCTGTATAACTGTAACATTTTGCATCTAGACATTATGTGTGAATATGCACAAATAACACAGGTTTCATTATGCATATCTGGAGAATGGTGGCATAAAAAGTGACTCATGCTTTTATGAAAGGCAAGTGCAGGTGTTGCGAATGTGACGCACCCCCTGAGGTCATGAAAAAGCGTCACGGAAACTGTTAACTAACTATTGGCCGACAGATGGTGTCTCACTGCAGATGGTATGATAATGGTGGTGATGTATGTTTGCTTTTTACAGTAGCTCTGTAATTGCTTTTCTTGGCTGAGTTAGAGTGGCTACAGCGCAGCGCTTCAAATAAACTAAAATCATATCTGACTGTAAATTTCATTTTTAGCTCCAATTATATAGCGTATATTATCTTTATAGATTCATATAGGTGTTGTAATAAATAGTCAGAGGACTTAATTAGAAAATACTGTGAGTATAGTTTATGCTTAAATGATGAGCAAGCCGGGGA
The DNA here is from genome assembly GCA_008933995.1 of Datnioides undecimradiatus. Taxonomy (NCBI): domain Eukaryota; kingdom Metazoa; phylum Chordata; class Actinopteri; order Lobotiformes; family Datnioididae; genus Datnioides; species Datnioides undecimradiatus. Next base: position 5,021,738 of record WARS01000008.1, read on the forward strand.
GCTTTAACCGCATGCTGCAAAGTCAAGTGCAACAGTCAAGGAATAAAGTTTTCTTAACGTTTCTCTTCACAGGAAACAATGATTTTGATAATAACAACAGGAAGTGATTTCATTAAAGAACATTTCATCACATTGAGATCCGGGAAAAGCTTTTATGTAACCATTATATTACATGAAGGTTGTAGGCTTGATGGGTTTTACTCAACTGATTTTGGTCTTTCTATTTGTTTTGTATGGACCCTCATGCTTCTTCTCATTAGCCAAAGACATGCCAGTCACTTCAACTGCTTCAACACCACTGTGTCTTCACTGTGTCATCAGAATCAAATAGGTCACAAACTCAGCAGTTTATTGGTCATATGCCTGAATTTGTTGGGACAGACTTGGGCCTCCATATATCATAGCATAGTCACATATGTTATAATCACATGCTCTTCTTTTACTCATATATACAAGCAGTTATACCATTTTGTTTGTTTCTGACAGTATCTCTGCTAGGCAGGCATATTGAAATTCATTTCACCAGCCCAAAGCTCTTCTCTCCATATTCGTATTATATTTGCCAAAACATACACCAGCAGCCTATTCAGCCACAGATTTACAATCAATAGAAAGTCCCAGTGAAATTAATTAAAAAGGTCAAAACTGGGGTTGTTTCGAGTTCAGCCTTACCTGACCAGAATTAAGTGGCTAAGGTGAGTCAGAGCTCTTGTTTGTTCCTAACGGAGGTGCAGCAGGCAAACACAAAGATGTTTGTGGGGCAGAAGAAGCTGACAGTCTGAACCTCAGATGGTGAGTCACAGCTTAGATTTCCATCTAAATATGTTTTAGCCAATTAATGAGTCATAAAATCTTACCTTTTCAGAGCAGACAGGAAAACAAACTGCCAGTGAGATTATTTCACTTGTGGACTCTTGACTCTTGGCTTTAGAGAAGTCCGGAAACGTAGGAATTAAAATTTAATTCATAATCATTCATAATTTTTTAATTCAAACAAGTCATTAAGGCAAAATTCAAGGCCACTACTACAAGAATTATTAAGATGTTGGGCATCTTATGTTGAGATTGTTATTTGCTGTCAAGAGATCAAACAAAACAGCACAAGGTAAAGTCTGCCTTGACATTAATGACTGTAACTGCATGTAATAGGTCAAAAGTGCAGCCTTAGATTAAAAAGACTGACAAACAAACCAAAAAAAAAACCCAGCTCCAGTGACAGCTGTGTATTCTTGGTTTATCATCTGCATGTTCCCCACTTCTTCCCGTAATATCTAAATCAGAGCAGCTCACATTGTGCCATGCCTCCTCCTCGGTAAAAAGAGGCCGCTTGCTGACCTTCTCACTGTGTTCACTATCATAATGCGATCTGAAAAGGTCACAGAGGACTACACTCATACTAATGATATTTGTCCTGATTGATAGAATTGGAGCCGTAGTTACACATGAACCTGAAATGCTATCTGGTTAATATTTAATGCGAAAAGATTAGCTTAACCCTTAATAGTGATATTATTTACATAAGAATCTCAGGTAGGGTGTCCAGTTCATCTATTCTCCATAGTGTGTCTGTTGTTATGGCAAACATTTGTCGTAATGTAACATAATGTTTTAGAGATTTAGGCCTCTATTTCATCAGCTTTAATTTTAGCCTCATTTGTATGCAGATTTGCATGTTTGTGATCATGTCAATAGAACGCATTAATGCACCCTCATGTTGAGGATCAGACGCTGTTGGTTGGAGATTTTATTTGTTGAAGCATTTGACAGATTTACTTGTTTAGGTTTATTGACGAGTCAATAATCTTGTTGCTGTGCATGTAAATAAACTTCCTCCTCATCGCCAGCATTTCCATATTCATCACACCTTGACCCCATGTGTGAGGTCTTCGGCTGTGCTGGGCTGCAAAGCTGTGCAACAGCATTATGTGACTACATCCCTCATCCATAGAGATTTATCAAATATGTTTACTGAAAACAAAAACACAAAGATGGAGATTAGACATTATTTTCAGGTGGAGAGATTACTGTAACTACAGCAACTACTGTAACTACTAATAAACTATATTAAAAATAGGTGCAGCATAAAACCAGAAACATGTCACAGGTAGCAGTTTTACAGCAATAACCTGGGATCAAGTCTGACTTACCAACCTCGATGCACTTCCTTTCCCCCGTAATAGTTTTCTGTGTAGTGGGCATCTGGTGTTTTGTTGCTGTGAAGATGAGACATGTGATTCAGTGACAATAAGTAACTGAGTATATATTATACACTGGAATCAGTGTAGATATATTCCAAGTTTGCAGTTTATTCAAGTGATATTGAAAGATTTTTGGTACTGTAGTTGTGAACTGTAAATGTAAAGTCAAATGCAATTTCTTTAGAATTAATAAAGACAGTATGTTTGACTGAAAAACACCAGGTCAGTCTTTTTCCTGTGTGTAGTCTCAGCCTCTCATTTTTTTATTCCAACATTTTGTGTCTGTTTATGAAACAAACCTGCGTACTTGTCTTGTCCAAGGTGATTTCCAGCACTGGTTCTGGGGGGAACTCTTGAGTCAGCACAAAACAGCCCTATCAATAATAGGGACAGAGGGAAGTATAAAATTGTGTGAGGAACCACTCTATATCACAGAAATGTCCTGACGGATAAATATGATTTTTATGTGCCTTGTTACTTCTCCAGACCCCTGAAAAAGAAAATCTTTTTTTCTAACGATTTCAGATCTCAGAATATTTAAGTATTTACATTTGTGAAATGCTAAAAAAACAAGCTGTTCTTCATATTAGCAATCGGATATTAAAGAATATTTAAGATTGTACAAGGCAGTTTGTTAGTTTGCATATGAGATGTTTGTCGTTATATAGCAGAACACAGCAGATGCAGATGATAAGATACAGTACAACACTGAAGGCACCTTCTGAGAATGTGACTGCTGCTAGTAACACAGCTGTTACGCATTTGTCTTTGTATGGTCAATGAACCAGTATTGAATGCAGCTGCTCGAGACGATTTCACCTATTACACACATCTGCTTTGGAGTTGCTCTTGCACTTTGTAAGCCAACATTGTTTCCGTGGAAGGGTTTGAGACGTTTGCCAACTTTTTGAGAGGATGCCATCATGTGTGGAGATTTCTACTTGAGGAAATTCTACCTGTCAAATCTTTGTTTGGCAGAGAAAAAAAAAGTTGAGTTCCTTTTCTTTCTTTCTTTTTTTTTTTACACACACCTTAATAGATTCTCCTGCAAACTCTGTTCCACAGCACCAAGCACTTATGAAGCATATAATTCCAACATGCAATTGTGTTGTCGGAAACTAGTAATAATTATTGATATTGCTGGATAGGCTGTCTGGTTATTTGGAAAGCCTAGAATTACTTTGCGGGGGAAGGCTAATGGAACAATTTAACAGAGGAGAAAAAAAAAACTTGGCTGGTCTATATGATTTTTTTGCCCCAGAAATACAATCAGTACATGCAGACATCTCCTGGGACAAAGATGCTAATGGACGCCTAATCTACATACATTAGCATATCACAAAAACGAACAAGGACGTAAAGAGGCACTGTGTCTTTACAACTTCATAGCTTTAACTCTGGATGGAAATAGTGATTGAGAGAATCAGACTGAGAATTTATGGAAGACACATTGTTCCCCTTAAATGACAATTGCAGAGGAAAAGCATTAGAACAAATACAACACTGGTTTAACAGTTAATCATGTGGCAAAACCTATTTTTACGGTCACTGTGCCCTGGCGTTGTACTTACTACGTACTAATATTTCCTCAAGAAAGTTGTAAAAGTTACATTTTCGTGTCATTTCAGACGTATAGAGCCACTTTTCCACTCTTGATCTGGTTAACTAGTCAAAATTTGCTCAAATTTGGAAGATGCAGGTGACATATAACCACAGTTTCAACAAAATTGAAATATCTTTGTGATTTACAGGGAGACTCATATGGTGGCGATAAGCTTGATCAGCATTTTGCAAATTCATTTGACAAAAGCTAATTTGTAATGGCTGTTCACATTCACTTATTTGTGAACATATTTATAAGTGTGTGTGTATATATACTGTCTCTTATACAAGTATATATATATATATATAGCTCCCATATAAATGACACTAACTGTTTTGATATCCCCAGATGTCTTTAGATGTCTTTAAATCTCAAAATAACCAGTGTTTACTGTGTAACTCAATAGTTTCCTCTAATCACGTTGGATCAAAACATTTGCTCAATGTGCTCAAGCAAGTGAATTAATTTCTGCTCATGGAAAAATTTGAATTCCTAATTCAGGGTGGGCTTGTTTTTGCTTATTAATGGCTGATCTTTATTGTCTGACTTTAGAATCTTTGGGTCTGAAAAGGTATTTAACGGTATCTTATCCTCTTATCCCGATGGAATTTTACGGTATCACATTGAGAGATGACCTAACTTACAGGCAAGATCACAAATGAAACCAAAACATAACTTGATACCCTCAGAGTTGATGTCTACAGTCATCAGAATCCTATAAATTATTGGAGATCATATCTCCTTTAATCTTTTATTGCTCTTTTGAAGTGTACAGAAGTCTGTACATTTAAAATGAGACAAAACAAAATGTCACAAGAAGGCGTTCTTAGTCTCCCTCTCTCTTTCTGTCTCTCCATGCCTTTTCATGAGCAAACATCAAACGTTGCCAGCAACCAGACACAAGATAAACAGTTCATTAAAAATGGGGGCATGCCATCATTCACAGAATCGCACCACTCAACCTGCACCATGATGCAGAAGGAATAACAAAGCAAACAAACATCGCGGCCTCATCCAAGAATACACCTGCACAGAAGAAATCTCTTGGTCAATTCATCTAAAGAGACAAGCGGATTAAGTGATGAAAGCCAGGCACACAACAGAAATGAGCTCCAACAGAGGATAAAAGAAATGAAGAAGTGAAAAACAGACAGTCTTGTGGCACGAAAGAGGCGTAAGATGCTCACATATGATTTTGCTACAACCACTTTGCTGTTCTGTTTTTTGGCATCTTGCTGTACTGTCCATCTAATACATCTTCTCGCAAAGACACTGAGGCTAACACAATATTTGCATGCATTTTCAGCTTAACTTGCAGATGATTTTGTTCAGTTTTCGCTGTTTTTTGTTGAAAGTACAACCGCATCTTGTTTATTGTTCAGTCAGTGGAGGAAAGAAAAACTCTAAAAGACTTTTAGTGCACGAGAAGACCCCAGGTATTTTGATACTCTGTAATTGGGTTGACTTAGATGTAAAGCTGAACAAACAGAGCAAGGCGAGCAGAACAAGCAACTGGACCGTGTGATCTTTGGTGACAGAGAGCACGACATTGCTGTCTCTGTTGTCGGTCAGCTCACAGAGGACAGGGTTTGTGCTTGTCCTGAAAGGAAAGTGTTTGTTAACCAAAGTGATTAACTTCACCTTTTTAGGCTCAGTATGGCTAATCTGTGATCTGGAAAATTCTTGCTCTATTGTATTGAACCTGCGGGTGTGTGATGTACCAGAACAGTAGATTTACTGAGCTTGTCACTCCATGCAGCACTGAGAATTGGCCCATCCAGTCAACACAAACTTGGAAATCTTCAGGAATAGGCTCTGTGTTTTATCTTGAGGAGGTTTACATGATTCGGGCATTTGACCTGATATATCTTGAGCAATACCTGGAAAACCTTGAGCAATAACAACAAAAGGGAGTACAATAATAATAAAACTATAGCCTGTCTGACCTGAAGAGCCCCATGACTCCCAAGGAAGAAGTTGACTTTGTGGAGCCTCTTCCCAGCATGACCTGGACACAGATAGGAAAGAATGAATAGATAGATGGGTGAATGAATGGGTAAATGTGATATCAGTATCAATATCCCATAATAGACCACTGTTTGTTAACTTTAACTTAAAAATTGCAAATATTATTGCCAGGAAAAGGACAAAAGACAAAAGTGGTTCTTTCAATGTCCAGTTATTAAATTTTCACGTGTATAATTAAGAGCGTTAGACTTTCAGATGCGCAATGAGGATTTTGTGATGCTTACCAGGTTTAAAGAAAACATATTGGAAAATTCCATTAAATAATAGCAGCATACACACTTGCTCACACAATGCTATGAGACATCCCACTAAATAACAAAAGGCATACAGGACATAAAACATGATCTCAGTCGTCCAGGAAATGCAAATTCAAAGACTACAAAATGAAAGTCAGATATTAGCAAACCACTATTTTTGTCATATGCAAACAAGGGCAGCAGTTCTTAGGTCTATGGCATCAAATAGTGGTGCGGTGATGTCAGCGCGCTAATGTTTTATATCAAAAGTCTTTTCATGGGATCAGAAAGGCCAAACCTTGCTATGGGAATGACAAGACGAAAATAGATGTCCCCTAGATTTTTCCTGAAGATAGTCTGATATCAGCGTGTCTGGCGTCCTTCAACCCCCCCATCCCTCCCAAAGGGGAGGCTCCAGCAATTATGAGGGAAGAAATCTGTGACAGGTAATGGGATTTTCTGTGCTTTTACAGATTATTATGCTTCTCAAGGGACGTGCAGGTGGTATAATACAACTTACTCTCTTTCAGATGATAGGCACATCATTTATATCTTTAGATCAGATTCTGCCCTCGCTATGATACGAAGACAGAGAGGCTTCATAATGCACTTCCGTCCTCACATCCTTGAACATTTGCACCTGACAGTAGCCAGGGAGGAATTTTATTTTACAGGATGTTATGAGTCATAAGTCAAGACATTCAATAGAGAGATAATTGCAGCTGAAAAACTGAACAGCTCTGTAGGCCTTGTTGGCAGCCAATTTTGATGATTTTCACAAAGTAACATCTATTTTAGGTGAGAATGTTACTCACGTTCGCACTTTGCATGAAGACAAGCAGGATTCACAAAAGGAAGTGTTATCATGCCGTGTGCAGTGGCAGACTTGGCTGCATTAAATTACCACAGACAGGCTATACATATCCAGCCCTCAGCAGATGTTTTTTATGCAACAATCTTGTTTCTCATGTCTGTCGCTACCCAAAGCCTGTAAATGATAATAATGGAAATGAAATGCATTTTTTTTGTTGTTGTTTTGTTGTTTACTCTAAGGTATTCGCCACAACCATAAATGGACTGCTGACTAAAAACTGAAAATGGCTGCAGGGGAAGTGTCGGAGGTGGCTGGGTAAGTGTCACTGCTAATTTTGTTTGCCACCACCAGTTATAATGAGAGCTCGTTTCATTACTCAGAAGCTTAGGAAATTTACAACAAAGGCACTGTGGAAGAGGACAAGTTGAACTACCTACTGTTAATAAAAAACGTAATAACTTGTGCCATGAGTTTCTCATTACAGATTTGTCATCCTGCTTAAAATATATGTGTTTTTTGCCGAACTTTGTTCCTTGCGTTATGTTATTTCCTGTACTGCAAAATGCATCACAGGCTAATAATTAACCCAGGAAATGTTTCAGATCAGTATTCTGTAATGGCATAACTTTTCTTAAATTAGGCCGTACAGGCTGTGTAACAGGACGAGCTGAAGTTCAGACGTAAACAATGTCAGTAAAGTCCATTTCGTAGCTCATGTTGTTGCTGGAAGTCTCTGGAATGAATTTGCCAAATTAATTTTCATGCAGTTAACACCAACCACCGACACACAGTGCTGGAATACAGCAGAGAAACAAAACAATCAGACAAGTAAATAAATAACCAGTCATGATTTGTTTTATCTGTAAGCACTCGGGCGAGGCGTCAGACGGTGCACAGTTGCCTGGACTGCATCGTATTAAAGGAGACATTATTAATTGTTTGTTATATTTGAAACTTTCTTCGTGCTGGCTGCTGACACCTGCTGTTCTGCTTTCTGAATGCAACTAAATCTGAGCAATTATAAGGACGAGAACAAATCAATATTCGTAATGTATGAAATTGCAGAGTTTATGTTTTGTTTAGTTTATAAGAATCCTGCTCTGTTGGTTTATCCACAGAAGGCCAATGTCAAAGTGCTGAGAAACAGACCAGTTCAAGCAGTTCAATTCTACATTTCTTTGGAACACGGACATGCTTTTTATTCTCATGAAGATTATCGGTGCTTTTGGGAATATGCAAATCCTGCTTGTATGTGTTTGGAGGATTTGGAAAAGGCTAATGACCATGTTCCCCATGGTGCAGCAAGAGTATGGCGCGCTGAGACTTACGCCCCATCTCCTCTCCTGTTTGCAATGCACAGCAGCGCAGCAAATGCTCAGTTTCATGATAAAATAATGCTGTGCTGCTGTCTGGCAGATTCTGTCAGACCTCTGATGTTAACCATCAATGTTATTGGGAATTTTGCATCAGAAAAAGTCAAAATGATGATCATCACTTCCACATCTTAGGATGTCAGTGGCTCTCTGTCAGATAAAGGTCAGCTGCCTCATCCAGGTGAGAGACCATGCTATGACAAGGCCAAGAAGGTTTGGGAGTTTGACAGGCAGATAGGAACATTAGCTATAGTAATACAACCACCGTATTGGAGAAATAATGGAGGGACACGATGCAAGGCTCTTGGATTATCAGCTAATCTTCTCTCTGACCTTCACCTGTGGTCACATGCTTTCAATGGTGACCAGATGGCAAAGATAAATGACAGAAATCGACAAGATGAGGGGTCATCAATAAGAGCTGACCTCAGTGGGAGGCCAGAGTCACCTCACTTTGGAGATGTACAGACCACAGATGTACAGAGTGACTATTCAGTGGGAGGGAACCTGGGACAGCTTGGACAGGGGTCATGGATGATTTTAGGAATATTATATATTCAGTGGGTTAAAGCCTCTTTTTAGCTGATGTCACAGATCCAAACATTTCTATCTGTGGCTCTGATGGAGCTTGACCAAAGTATAAAGAGAGGAAACTGAGCAACTTTCCTGGCCAGAATCTGGCTCGGATGCTCAGCTCAATCAAGCATGACTATGGGTGAGATAAGCAGCATAAGGATAGATGGATGGGTGACTTTCCCATAGTGAAAGAGACATACCAGATAACCTTCAGATAAAGTGTCCTTTTTATTAAAATTTCACTCTCCATCCACCATTAAGTGGTCAATTTTACCACTTTCAACTCAATTAATGCTTCTGTATCCTTTGTTCAGTATAACTCCATGTACTTCATAAGGAAAAATGATTGTTTCAGCGCAGTTAAGAGAAGCATTGGAGTGTATCATCAGTCCTATCTTACAAATTTAAAGCATCAGATTAAATTTACCATAGTGACATTTTCATTTTGCTTTCAACGAGTTGTCTTTCTTCAAGTCATATCAGGAGCGACGGCACCTATTAAATCTGAGCTGGGAATGGCTTTTAGACTGATATTTATTAATGTGATTTGCATGAGCGAGTTGTGTCTGTCAATATGGGTACCATTTGCTGGAGATGAAAAACCTCCAGTAGTATTGTCTTTAATCTAGGCAAGACTTTTGTCAGTTGCACAGCTTGCAATTGTTATCACACTGACAAAAACACACAGATGTAAGCAAGCATACCCACAACACCCTGAGGAGGAAAACAGTGCATCATAGCAGCTGAAAATGAATGCAGACTTAAATGAAAAGCGGTGAGACATGAAAATGCATATGGAAAGAAATATACTGTGCTGTAAGCAAATTGTCTTTTTGGGTAATCTCACTACCATAGACAAGAAAAGGGAAAGGATCAGGCACAGATTCATTTAAAATTAATGTTCACTGATACTAACTGCTATCACTGGTCGGGTCTTAGAATACAAGATGCAAGAAATGCAGGGTGTACTGTGAGGTCGTACAGTATCTCCCTGCGCTGACTTTGTTTACAGACCTGAGAGCGCTTCCAGTGGGAGGTTCTTGAAAGGTGGGAAGCAGCCTACAACATCCTTAATGATGAAATATCATTTCTGAAGTTAAGGATTCAAAGTGGATTTCGGTATTGACAAAGGGCCTACTTGAAGGCTTTGATGCAGTTCTTTGATGGGATGTACCAAGAATCAAAGAACTGCATCAATAGCTGTGTTGGCTGATTATAAAAAGGCACTGTCTGGACATTAAGCACAGATGAAATTATTGACCAATATTGGGTTAAGACAGATATATTTAATGAGCATGTAGATGCAAAATTAGTGTCAAGTCTTGAGGATTTATGTAATCTTTACATACAAACACACCATAATCAGCACATACTGCTGATTTTATAAAGCTGCACACTGGCGTACTGGAATGTGTTATTTTCCCCTGCAAAGCAATTAATTAAAGGTGCTGCTAATGCCCCGCTTTGAATAAAACAAACATGCAAGAATAATCCTTTGACTTGAGCTCTGAGACAAAAAGTTTCACGTCGCAGAGAGAAAGAGAGAAGGGTTACAACGGCTTGCGAATATCATCTGGAACTGTGCGTCCACCCCAGTGGTGTTAACAAGACGTGAGGACAAGCTGTGAAAGGTCAGCGAGAGGGCAAGTGTGGATGGATACTCAATTTCCTACGAAGCAAACAACTCTAAAATGTATAATTTTGTCCTGGAGTTCATTTCAGCGGTGGTTTTATTTCTGTTCCTATGTTTCAATAAATTATATGTATGTGCATGTACATCACCATATATTATCTACGTGTACACATTTTTTTGAAATTATAGGACATCACATACCATGCCTGCGAAAATCTGCTGTATATTATCTAGTTTACCTGGATATCTGGCTCTTGTTATTCAGGTCTGTGCCAACACAGATCTTGTTAATCGCTTTGACAAACACTGCATCTCCAGTGTGCCATAAATCAAAGCAGGATACAGTTGTGGCTCCATCACTAGGGCCTAATCTGAATGTATCAGCTGGTGTCAACTCAGGGACAGAAAATCCATATGCCTTCTGTGTGTATAGTACGCTGTACTGCAAATTGCCAGATATTGTTTTGTCCTACGTATGACACGGGGTAGTGTTGACCAATCAGCAAACAAAGCCAGCTGGTAAGAGGTAAGAATTTAAGCCAGGCAGACAATATTAGCGTCAAAGTAGAGCATATATGACAATGAATGTGTGGACCATCATATAATACGCTTACAGGAGTAAGCATCTTAACACTACTGAGTAGAAATCCATTTAAACCAACTCAGAAAAATACTGAAAGATTAAAAATCACAGTTTACATGCATTCATTCCCCTCAGCTCATACTAAATTTAGGACAGATTCATTTTATGGAATGACATCTGAAGAACCACTCAGTTTGTGCTACACAAGGCTGCGATTTCATACATAATCTCATACATCAGATACAAGTGCCTTTCTGTCTGAAGGGGAGTGGTGGACATGGGGTTTTCAATGGATCATTACTGCCATCTAGTGTGTTTGTTGCGCAGCTGCCTGCGGGCCTGAGGATGCAGCACTGAGTGACGTATCCTCTCTGCCTTTGTATGGTGTTACTTGATTGAAAATTGAGAGAGAGGGTGAGCGGTGGGTCAATAAATCATGGAAACAAACTAAAAATTGGCAACTAGCCAACAGTATCTCTTCTGCCAAGTGATAAACAACTACTATTGAGATCTCAGTATGAATGTGGACCTGGGACAGACCATGTATCTTAAGGGAGCTAAAAACTAAAAACAGCAGTGTTCTAGTTTTTCTGTTTGTTTTGGACATTTAAAAAACTAATAATTTTACATTTATTTACCATTGAATGAGTTTGATAACTTCCAACTTCTCCCATTTCTGGCCAGTGCTGAAACAGCTGCATATGACAGCACAAGTCTCTTTGAGTCAGTGGAAAAGACTTAAATAATTGATAATATTTATAAATCAACTATGATGCCTTATTGCTTTCATACATCAGATGTTCTCATGTTTGCAGGCCCCAGCGTTCAGATTTAGCTTGACGTAGCCTCTTTTCATCATCAACTATTAAAGCACAGTCCCACAGAATGTGACTATTGTTATATTCACCTATACTGTACTTTGGAGAATCACTATGCAGACTTAACATTGATAGTTAAGCCAGCATGCCCGCACAATGATGACGATTGCCTCCATTACGCCATAAATGAATGAACCTTCATCAGCCAGCAGAGGGAGATAATAACGTATGCTGTGAATATGGTCGTGCTGCTGAATTCTCCAGGGACAGCTCTCCTATGAGACGGTAATGTCCCGTGAGGGTTCAAGTTTAAATATCCACTTAACTTAAACTTAACTTAAAAACTGCAGGAAACAAATCAATCCTCAGCATGATAATCAATAATTATATATTAAGCGAGCAAATGGACCAGTGGAGTAGTGTGCTAGCCATATCATGTAGCTACTTCCACCATCTTTGCTCAGTAGTGGAAATAAGAATATGTTTGTTGAAAACTTGTGATGTTAATTAAGTGTAATGAACTTTCTTTTTTTTTTTTAAAAATCTCAAAACACTTTGAGGTGTTTATGTAACAGTGGGTGTTTACGAGCCAGCTCTCCGTCCCAGAAGAAATGTTAAATTAATCATGCAGCATTGAATTCTCTCTGCAATGTGCTAAACTGATAAAAGCGTTTAGTCCTTTAGCTTACTCACAAATCTTCCAGCCCTCTGTGTTGCACATGTGTTGTTGCTATGGGATTATTTCAGAATTGTTAGGTTGTTGTTTATCTTGTGTCTAACATCTTGAAAAATAAGACTGGAAGTCCACTTTATTGGAACAGACACAGAAAATGTTTGTATAGCATTCAGTCACCATTGTTTTTATTGTACATTGTTCATTGACTCAACACGTTTGTGATTTTAGAGCAGAACAGTTTAAATTTATGCTGATAGTGAGCAACTAAGTATTGATTTATTGTGATGCCACCAGGGTGACAAAGTGTTTCCCAATACACAAAAATATGATAATAGCTTGTGAATGAATAAATGCAACAACCATGAGCAAACATTGTTTGACAATATATAACAAAGCAGGACAAGAGAACATCAATAAAAGAAGAGAATTAAATGGCAAAAGTGGATTTTGGAGACACAACCTTTCTTCTGTGTTTCTGCTCTGTGTCCTTTTATATTGTAATTACCACATCTGAACACCCACTATAAACAATGAAGACAAAACCACACAGTTGTCACGGTAATAAAGACCAGCTTTATTTCATCTTATTACAATACCCAGATACATTAAAAGGCTTTTCCAACAATATGGATACAAGTGAAAAACATTTCTGAGCTGTAAGATATTGTAAAACAAACGTGGCATTACACATTGTTGTAATCATCATTTCAGCAGAATGAACCTCCTCCCTCCACACACACACACATACACGCACACACATCTCTACACAGAACGGTTGCTAACAGGAACGGAAAAGTGCTTCGCTGAGAGATTGTTGCAGCATGTATTGTCAACTGTCACAGGTCTACAGTGTCATTTCCAGCAACAAGTGTTGTTTAGCGGACTAAATGAACAACCGTTTCTTGAATGTTTCCTTTTATTAAAACGTGAAAATGATGGAATGAAATGTCTTCATTAACAAATTGTGAATAAGATACATCCTAATGAACAGACTCGCACACACTGGTGACAGAATTGAAACATACCCAAAATCAGATGTGTTTTCATTCAGAATGCCATAAGAAACTGCCTGAGATATGGAAAACCATCCATGTGTGAGGCTATTTATCATTAAACAGAACAGTGTAGTGAATAAAATGGAGATGTTGAACAGTACATGTTATCTAGTTACTTGAAAAGCTTTGGACATTTTTTAGTAAAGAAAACATTTTAAGTTCCTTGTTTGTTTCGGGGAAAGTGACACACATTGTTGTACATAAACAAATATGATACAGTAATATCAAGCTTCGACTCTTATAGACTAGTGTTAAACATATCTCATCGGTTTTATCGGATTTTTTCCAGCACTTCTATCAGCAGAATTGTGAGTTTCTCATAGAGATGAATAATTTGCTCTGTTGTAACCACCACTTAAATCATAAGTGACCTGAGGTATGGAGCAGTCTGTGAAGAAGTTCGGGAAGGCCAAAGTGCACAGTGCGTGGTCCTCTACGGGCCCAGCAGCCTCGGAGGGACAGTAGACTGGAGGCTGGGCAGCTCCTGTCCGAAGGTTCCCCCCTAGTTTCTTAGAGGCTCCTGAGCAACTAGTCCAGGGCTCAGAGTAGAGAAGGCCACCAACTAAATGGTGACCATCATAGGACGCAGGATCTGAGCCTCCCATCTCTGGCTGCACCCGGAGAGGCATGCTTTGATAAAGGTCCTGGTCACTTACCATGTTGCTGTAATCAGGTCCCAGGAGCTCAAAGAACTCTGCAGCTTCAGGATTGCCTCGTTCCAAGTCCTTCAGCGTCATCCCAGACGTGGAGCTGACTTTGGAGCAGTTGGCAGGCTCCGTAAAGAAAGACGGGGGCAGATTGCGATGCCTCAGGGGTGGTTTCTTGGCTTTTTCGCCTCTAATATCGTTCACAGGGCTGAAGAGGGCTGCCAAACTCTTGCTCTGTAAATTGGCCTGGACCCCATCACGCTTAGGTAGAGTTTTGCTCTGCAAAGGGCTGGGCTGACCCAGGGGGGAGCCCTGTCTTTTAACTGGGGCTTCTGCTACGTTTCCTGGTGTTATAATGCCAGTGCACCTTTTGATTTGCTTCTGCAGATACTTCCGGTGATTGACTTTCCTCTTGGATTTCACTGGCTTGTCCAGAGCCAGCTTGATATTGCTGGAGGCTGAGTCTATGAAGCTCAGCAAGTCCCTAGTGGTCTCTTTGTAGTCCTCGTCATTTTCTGCCTCACCGAGGACACTCCCATCCAGACTCTTCTCCACATCGTATTCCATCACAGAACCAGGGAAACAGAAATTCAGGAACTGAGGGTTCATGATTGCAGTCTGAACAGCCATTACTCTGTTGAGCCCAGCGGCTACACCTGTGGTATCCGCTGTGATCCCTGAACCAAAAGTTTCTTCAGAGCATTTCTTTTTTTCTCTGACAAACACTTGGTCCTGATGCTGATCATGAAGTTCCTGTAAACATTCCACAGTTGAAGTGACGGGCTCTGAGGAAAGCAAGGAGATCTTTCAGGGGGCAGGACTAATGATGTCAGAACATCAAAGAGGAGGGGCAAAGAGACCGCAGGACTTAACTCTTTGCTTGTGCCTGACCACCTGCATCTAAGAGGGATTTGTCTGAAATTCCCTGCTGAGTTGAAGACAATAACCTCTGTCAGAACTCTCCCCCTTTAGCTTAACTGTTTGTGTGTGCTCTGAACCAAAAATGCTCTCATGAAACTGGAGGTTATTACTGTAACAGTGGGCGGAAAAGCTTTTAAAACGGAGTATTTTAGCTGGGCTGTAGCATCAAAAAAGAATGTAAAAGCATCCTGTTTTTGTTATGCAATTATTAAACAATGTTTAAACCAAAATAACTAAACTACTCAACTAATCAGCATCATTATTCTTGTGATTCTTGCATATTTTACAGAACTTTTTAGCAACTTTTCAACCACAACGCCAAAGTATGTGGTTCTTGTCTGGATAACCAAATAGAGGCTAACTTGTAATCTAATTACTGTTCATTTACACTCTGAAACAAACCCAACGATGGAGTCAAGGCCATACAGTAGTGAGAAAGGCTTCTTTCTCTGTGGGAAAATCTTTGTGCCCAAACAGATGCCACTATTTGGGAGAATCTTCCCAACTGATTGCTTGTGTCTTAATCTGCTCATGGCAAAAGTTGATTTCTAGTGCATTCCCAGGCCAGTGGGAATTTCTGCCCTGGCCTGACAACTATTATGGGCTGCCTTTGACATAAAGCCCTACAGGGTCTAAATAGCCTCTATTCTTCGCCCGGCAGTGAAAGGGAGCTTTGTGCCAGAGATTCATTAAATTGCACCTCACAGCCCCTTCGTAAAATGGGTCTCAATAATGAACAGTCGATTTAACTAGAAAAGCTGCCGGAGCTGTTAAATTAAAGGGGAATAAAGTGCAGTTCAGGCTCAGTGTGCCAGAAGAAATGTTGACCTTAAGAAATCCTGAGTATGAAACTTCTGTTGTAAACAATAACGTATTTACAGGAAGTTTCTTGGCCAGCAGTGAATACAATGGAGGATGTGTCCGAAAGCCAGACTGCTATGCTGCCAGCACTTATCCCAATTTAAGTGGAAATTCAAGTGAATTTTGAGTGAATGGACCGTTGGAGATACTCGAACTATACAATAAAGTTATGGTGTATTACTTTTCTGTACCATGCACTTGTTTGCGTCACATCAAATCATTTATGCAATGTCATTATTTTAAGTTAAGCGATGCTGCAGCTTAATAATTAAAACACTGTTAAAAAGTAAATGCTGAGGCGAGGTGGTGACTTATTTAAGAGTTGGGAGGGATGAAGCAGCGAGGGAGTTAGGCCGTTACAAAATTCTTTCTTATGCTAATTCCTCTGGAGAAAGGCGACAGTGAAACTGATAGCGCTGATCTAATTATCTGTGGCCCAACACAAGTGTGTGACTGAAAAGAAAACTAGAAAAACACAAATCTACAAGCAACAAATGGTTACAAAACAAGGAATATCTTTCTGTTCATACAGCTGGCGGTGAAATCGACCTTCTACATGACCTAGAAAACAAGAATTCATGCGGGTAAACTGTGAACCGAATAGCCAGTCGCGCTCAGTTCGCCTGGCGTTAAAGCCAGGCATTTACTTGTAAATTTAAAACATTTTCAGCTCTTTACAGTGCAGTAGGTGTAGGGGAAAAACAAAGGTCGGCTGGAGCCTTATCACAACATCGCATGAATTCAGTGGAAGGGGACTGAGCTTTTAACGCCTGCCCAAAGTGGTTTTGCTTCCCCTCTTTTGCTACCGACACAATTTTGGCAGAGTGACATCATCACAGTCATGGCAGCCATATCCCTCTCTCTCTCTCTTTTTGTTTTTTTTTCCAGTCAAGGAGCTTTGGCTTTTGTGCTGGTGGGTCATTCACATCACAGAGCCTGACGCACAGATCCCGGAAACAAGTTTCTATTGTTGCATAAAGGCTGAGAGGGTGAGAGGGGAAGGGCTGTGGCAGGCCAGCTTGGAAAATATATGAAGTGAGAACACAGCTGAGGAGCTTTCTACTTGTTTCCATTCTCAAAACACTAAACGTGAGGTTAATTGTTTCTGGGCTTGTTTTTCTTTTTTTCTTCCCATAATGGAGCTGTGTTTATTTTAGGATTAATCACCGAGGTCAAACTCTCAATCGAATTTTCGCTCAAACTCAATATCTTTGGACCTTTGCGGAATTTTAATTTGGTGAAAATCATTAGTAATCTGCCACGCCCTCTCCTGCTACTGGCATGCTGTTAAGTACACGGATCCATAATGTTGAGATATTGCTAACATTTCCACTACGCCCTCAGTCCCTGAGAATTTACTTATTCAGCAGCACCCAACCCCAAGGGAGTGGGGCGCTGAGTACAACGTGATGTGACACACATAGGCTTAATCTCTTCCTACTAGTGTGTGGTCCCTGTCTGAGCAGGGACATACTCAGAGTTTGGGGTCGAGCGAATACTAATAACACCTTTGATTGATGGCCGGTGTCAGTGACTTAGAAAAGGCTGGCAAAATTAATGACCTCTCAAAGTCCTGAGAAAAGTTTAAGGACGGCATTTAGTGGCTGAGACCCTGTCCTCCCCCATGTTTAGCTATGTTTCTTTCTGCCGGGGTGTCTGAAATCCAGTCAAGCCTGTGACAAAATGTTGAGAAGTCAGGCTTTGTGTCTCCTGGTCGAAAATCAACCCACATACCAGTGCAGGACATGTCCCCCAATCCGGTTTCACAAAATAATGTCACGTCAGGGACTTTTGCTTTAAAAGAGGAGGGGAGAAGAAGGAGTTCAAAGAAAACTAGAAAGCAAAGAGATAAATTTTCTTTGCCAGTCAAACTGTTTTAGTATTTTCATTTTAGCTTGACATAAAAAAAAAAAAAGAAAAAAGAAAAAAACCATGTGACTTCACGGTGAACTACAAAAGGCTTTCTGGACCCTGTTGATTTCTGCTTCCAATCACTTTTGACCTTCCATCAACCCTTCTCCACCTCTCTGGCACCCCAGGAGTTGTATTAATAATATTACTGGCAGGGGGCAACAAACCAGGGTCTATGGGCTGCCTTGGTGCCGCAATTTAGAGCTTTAATGGCAGCCAGTGAATGAATGCGTGCCAGGGGGAATCCCACAGGTCGGTCCACAGGGGTGAGGTCAGCAGGCGTAGCTGCAATAACCTCCCACCACTCACTTTATTGGCCTCCTCCGATTGGATTTTTATTAAATCTCAAGCACATGCAATTGTTCCTGCTAGGTGTAAGTAACTGAAAAGTCCCTGAAAAAGATGACAGTCTCTTCAACAGAATTGCGGTGCACCCACGTATGATTAAAAGACAGTTACAAAGATTACTCGACAGTGTCACTTGTTGCTTTTTAATTAGTTTCACTGGAGCAAACGTTTCTCGGGGATCAAAGGACGTATTAAATAAAGGTGGAATAAGACACAAATTCGAAATGTATAAGGCAAGGAAGGCACTGTTCCTCTGTGAACGATAAATCAAGTTTAATATTACACTCGGTGCAGTGGATAGTTTCAAAAAAATTTAATTTTCTTTATGTTTGGTGCCAAAGCTTTCTCCTGAGAATTATTTACGTGTAGGACAAATACCACTGAACAAACAAACAAAAAAAAAACGTAAAAGATGTGAATAACTCTGAATGTTTCCCTGATCGTAATATTGAATGAGAAGTAGAAAACACAAGCTTGGAGGCAGGGGGGCCCCGATGGGTTTTGGTTAACTTTACATTAGAGATAAAGACGAGGTCTTCTGGTGACTGCAATTACACGAATAACCAAATATACTTACACTGCAACATTGTTCAATACATATAACAATTTCTTGGCTAATAATACAGTACCCTTCCGGCTCCAAGCACTTGGAAATTTATGGTTTGGCATAAAGAAATGGAGCGTGTCAAAGAAAATTGTAGTCTGATAATCCTGCACAGAACATTAATTCATGATTATGATAAATGAAACACTATGAAATGATCAGTTTCATTGTTATTAAAATCAAAAGCAGTGATCGTTTTTAATAAAAGTTTTGGAATTTAACATTTTATAAAGTCATTGATTAAAAAGGGACAAACTTTGGTGTAATGACAAAAAGAGCACCCTGTGGAAAAACCATGTCACGCAAATTAAAGCTCAGCACTCCAGGATATCGTGGTTGTCCCAGTTGTGTTACCTTTGTTGCCAGTAGGAACTAGAGGGTTGATGCAATCTGAGGAGTCTTTTGAGCCTGCCTGATCCACTCTCGAAAGTACTTCACCTCTAACTCCCGGGCTGCGCGAACCGAAGGTGGGTCACGCTCATTGCTATAGCGGAGGTCCAAGTGATGGGCTCCATCAGGAATCATAATGGAGAGCAGAGAGTCTGTTATGTTGTACGTCACTCCACCGGCCGCCCACGGGTCGAGTCCTCCATTACTGAAATATGTCAACAGAAACTATATTATCAGACACTTTATATAAGTGTTTTATATAAGTGTTATTAGGGCATTTATGTGTCAGCAAAACAACACAAATACATCACTGGCGACTTTTGGTGTAATTGTTTCTACATGCTTAATGCCATTATGTCCGAATTCACAAATGCATCCTGTGAACCATCTTAAAATGCCCTGTAATGACTTACATGTAATACAGAAACAAAGTTAAATCATTTATGCATTTATAATCTTTCACTTCTTCACCTACTGGGAGATGGCAACTTTACAAGAAGTAAATGTAAGTAAGCAAGATTATTTTAATCCTTTCAAGCCCAGAATCCCACAATAAAATAAGGCAAAAGACACCAAAAATAGACTTTACAGGAGTAAAAGCACCTCACCACAGGCACCAGAGTAGTAAAACTGTCTGTCAACCAACCACTGGTACACATTAACACAATGTTATGATTTCTGAGACGTTCTAATTTAGTTGCTTTGAAAGCTCACATATTAAATTTCAGATTGCCAGGGCTTTTTTATGAGCTTGACAAAAGCTACTAATTGGTATTCAACCCAAAATGAAAACCTCAGTGCTTGTAATTGATCCACATCAGTATCACTGCTTTTTCATTTGTTATGTCTACTTCCTGCGGCTACCCAGGTGGGAACTCCTTCTGTGTCCATGATTAAAGTCAGTCAAGATTTGCACCTGACTGCACTGAGACGTGGAATATACGTGGAACCTTCTGCCTGAGTTTCACAGGCGACATTTACCTGAAGATGATATTGCTGTGTGAGGCAATGTCCTTCCCCCCGTAGACTGTGCCTGCCCAGTCAGCTCGCGGCCTAACACCAAACATGGCGTTACACTCATCAGAGAAGGCCTCGAAGTTCCACTCCTCGGGTTCAAACATGTCCTGGACGCCATCTGTGCACATGGGCATCACCATCTCTGTGCAGGCCTGAGGATGAGGGATTGAACGTGTATAAATAGTGACAGGTAAAGCTGCCCACTGACACATCTGCACGGCAAATTCATTCAGCATGACAAGAACGATCCCTGAGCTCCGTCTGAGCGCACCTGGTAATACCAGCCGAGGAACCCGAGGCTGCCGGTTGCCGTCTGTGATGTGTTGAGACAGGAGGAGCTTCCAGTGTAGTTGTAGTAGACCTTCGCTGCTTGGGAGACGCCGTGTAGCAGCTGGTAGTCTGACACGGTGGAATCGAAAGCAAGATACTTGCAAACCACCTTGAAAATATAACACATCAACAAGCAAAACACACAAAAAAAGAGATTATAGTTTATTAATGGCTGTTAAATTAGTAAGACTTTTGCGAATTTTCTTTTTAAATAACATTAAAGAGAAAAATTTGTATTTCTAATTCTCTCTTATTCTGTGTTGTTTACAGGAGATTGCCTTCTTGTGGCCCATAAAGTTTTTCTCCACATAAAAAGTGGCGGCGCCTGATTTGCATATGAAATTCCCTGGAATGAACTTCAATTTATTGCTCTAATCTTGGCACGAGAGGGGGGAAAAAAAGAAAAACACGTCCATATACTGAAAGCCAAGGAGCCAAACGAGTTAAATTTAAAGGTTTTGCTCTCCTTACGGCTGTTTTTGTTTGACCTTGGTTGATTTCTTAGAATTAATAGCACGGATGATAAATATTTGAGTTTCAGCTTTTGTTTAATTTTGTTGCGTTGTGTTGTTATGGTTGCAGCAGCAGAGTTGGCCGGGTCTGTTGTTCTGCGCTCTTTGTGAGGAGGAGAGACTGGGCTTTCTTGTTCAGGAGGTTGGAGGGGAGCTGCACTAGTGTGGAGTCTGTAACTAAGGCTTTTGTCTGCGGGCTGGGGAGGAGTTGGTGGTCGATGGATGAGGAGGGCCACAGACATGTCCAACCAAAGATTTATACCGTGAAAAAAAAAAAAAACACTGCAATTGCTCCAAAGCATCTTCTCCTTACTTTTCAGATAGGATTAGGCTTATACATTCATCTCTGCCAACAGATTTCCCTCCTCTAAGCCCTCAATACCCCGTTCTCACACTCACTCAGATAATCACATTAGCTTTGTCATTAAAAAAGCTCCTCTTTGCACCCACTGCCTAAACCGCTTAAACCACCCATAGGGGTCGCATACATTAAAGACAAGGAGCCAAAAAACTCAAAATGACCATTTAGTGTGTTATTTCATTACATCACCTAGCTTGCTGCTCTGGGATCTATTCAGTGGCTAAACGATAAACAAATAAGTAAACAAAAAAACGCATCACAGTAGTGCAAGTTTTCGCATGAGACTGCTGTATGAGGCACTCGGAGGGGTGGCGAAGAACCGAACGGAGAGTCGAGGGTCAATAGCGGAGCTTGGTTTATGCACGTGACATGCCAAGGTGACTGGTAGAATACACTGCATCCAAGTCAATCAGCCCGCCGCACAGCAGCCGCCGCACTGTTATGAGCTGCTTTACAGAAAAAGAAATAAAGCTTTAAAACTATCTGAAAAGGGAAAGAGAGTTTAAAATGAATTGAGTGCATTTTTTTTTTCCATTTTTGGCAAGTTATGACATTTTTCTTTCCACCTCAAGTGTCCAGTGAAGTATTTGTTACAGTCTCATTCAAATGAGAGTGGGGAACCTTTGTTTTAATGGTCTCATGAGCTGCTCTGGGCAAATGTCCTTCTTTCTGTGGTGCCATGTGAGCGTCCTAAGAGGAACACCTCAGAGATCTGACGGAGTGTGCAAATGAATGGACCATTGGTACGGGAGAAGAAAAGAATGGTGGCTTCCTTGTAGCTGCTCATCTAAAGAATACTTCAGATCCAAAAGAAACGAGATCCTTATGAATATTAATGAAGTTAATTGACAGCTGTTGTAAACAAAAGCACGGGAGACCACAACAAACACTTGTAACACAATCGGCTGAATCACGCATTCATTTCAATTAAGGACAGGCTGTCAGGCCAAATCAGGCGCTTAACCAAAGACAAAGAAAAGTTAATGTTGCATTTAAACCTGTAAACCTTTGACATTAAATTCATTTGAAACTTAACTGAAATTTTAAATTTTACCAAGTTTTGTTTTTTTTTTTTTTTTGGTCCATGCTAGAAAACAACCTGTGCACATTCTACAGTGCCCAATATTTTGAATGCACTGTACTGGGTGACGAAATATATTAATATATATAATAATTCCTCGTTACAATTTGGTGCCATTTGGGCCAATGCTTTAAACCAGGCAAGCTGGGTGCTCAATTCCACCCATGGATGAGGAACAGCTGAGTAAAATATTCCAATAAAAGTCAGAAGGAGGCATTTTTTAAATACCACAAGTGAGGAGTTTCAACTAATCTGTGCAAAAAGCACTCATCAGTAAATCCTGCACGTGTATCATTAGAAAAATGAATTAAATTCGATTTAATTAACCTACAAGATGGCTTGTATCTGGTTCTAATGGGACTCTAGTATCCAGACTTGATGCACAGACTGCAGACCTAAAAGAGCAACATTTCAGTGAATTAATCGGGAGTATGTGAGGAGGCTCGGATACAAACAGCCAACAATAACTTAAAGCTACTTTAATATAACTGACGCAGGTTCATGTAACTTCTGTAAAAATGAATAAATATAAGCTCAGTATAACTGACAGATACCTAGTTTTCAAAATACTGCTCAGAGTTCATAGACAGTGTATTCTGTGAGTGGCTGTATATACCTGGATAGGCCAGGGCGGAAGAGGCTGAAGAAAGTTAGCTTGGTAGGGGTAGTCCACCATGGCCAGATTCACCCAAGTCTCCTGAAGCCAGCTCTTGAAGATGAAAGCGTCATTCTTGTTTTTCAGAGGCGTGCACAAACTGAATTCATCTGACAGCCACTGAAGACCGGAAGCTTGTCAAGAGACAGAAGAAGTGATCCAAAGTCTTTCCATTAGTGTTTTACACAGGGATTCTGTGAAAGGAGCATTCATCTCAGTATTCACCTTCATAGGTGTGACACAGAAACCTGCTGATAGCTTTAGCTATTAATGCTAATAAAATAGCCATTGTTTTATTGTGGGTAAAGAAAAGTGTTATTGAATAAAGTAACAGAGTGCCTTCCCTGTGTGGTACAGAAATAAATACTCATTAGGTTTACAAAATGCATAGATAACCTCAGTCTCATGTGTCTTTGCAGAAGCGCGGGGACAGAAAAACTTATTATACACGCGCACACACACACACAAAGATGGTGCAACAGAGGAGAACTCTAAGTGGCGCAAATCTTCTGCTCATTATGATCCTGCCACCAAGACCAGTTCCTGTGAAAATACTTAAAAATATAACCATCAACGTACATCAATGTGCACCATGACAAACAGCTATTTCAGGGCGTTCTTACTTGTGCTGTAATGCTTCTGTGTGCTCTAATAGCTAACCTACAGTACAGCAGAGATTTCTTCTCTTCTGTTAGGAATGATTATTAAACTGAATTATGAAAACATTTGATATGGTTAAAAGTGCCACTGATTAAATAAAGAGTAAACTGAAAAGACTGCACTGTTACCACTGATGGTGTCACAGAAATAAAATAGTACCGCTCAGATCAATAAAGTGTATTGCTACAGTTCAGGATTGTGATCATGGAAAAGGTGCCAGGGGATCCTGTAAAAGCACAGATTCTTGTTCAGATCAGAGCAGAATACTAAGGAACTGAGGTAGTCTGTGATTGAGATATGCAGGCTGTCTTCTGCAGAGAGGCTCCACATTTCATGTCCAATGGCACTGCAAGTTTAAACAACAGCTGTCTGGTTTCAGGCTTTAGTTGGCAAATTCACTTGTGGACCATATGGATACATGAAACATGTTGTGATTCTTGAAATGTACAACCTTTCCTTAGGGTTAATTTATTATTCTGAACATTCAAACAAGTCCTATTTCAAACAGTGTGTCAGCCAAGATAAATCAACCCATCAGGACTGTAAGACTCACCAGTGGAGGAGACATTATTAATAGCCTTCCACGACTTTCTGATGTTTGCATCACAGCTGTGACCACTTTTGGCAAAGTCCTGTGTTACTATTTTGTAGAAGTCTCCACATGGTGCCATACCAGGGAACTGCCATATTGGTGCAGAGGATGCTAGAGCTCTGAAATACAACAAAGCAAAGCCATTTAACTTTTATCATCAAAACAACACTGGTTTTACATCCACTAACCTGGTTTATCTTAATACAATTCCTGTTTGCTTAGGCAGAATAGTGATTACAAAGGTGGTATAGAGGTCAAAGGATCACTGATTCACACTTTAATTACTAGTATCTCATATGTGCTGAAGCCATAAAATAGAAATACTGAACAAGAACTGTGTCCAAAGAAAGCTGAACCTCAATAATGAGATCATTTCCATTTGTCTATTCTTAGTGTGAAGCAACCACAGATCACAAACATAGAAAGTTGCCCAGCTTGGTGGAAATTCTATTCATATTATTGCTTCTTATATTTGAACAAATTAACTCTGCTGTGATCATTAAACCAAAGCATCCCACTTCCCTCCACTTCCCTATGAGATTAGACTACGGGACCCATGACACTCTTTGTTCTCATGCATGCAAGTTGGACAACACTGCCTTGGGAGGAAGGAAGAAGTTATAGTTGCTTGTATTGTTCACGCCGAAAGTATCTCTGTTTTACCAGCTCTCACTGCTCGGAGGGGCATGAAAGATGAATCGATCTATAAAAAGTTTGAGTGTAACTTTTTCGTTGTTTTGTCTCATGGAGGCAAGACAGCTGTATTAAAGCTGGGAAAGAACTGCTGCGGCGGATTCTCCTCGTTACAGAAAATTCCACAATACCTGGTGCTGCACATCTTTGGGGAAACCAACCTGTAAGTCCCCACGTCTGCTGTAATAACTTACCCCACAACAATGTTGGGGTATTTCATCCTGAACCAGGCAGAGAGCATCCCTCCATAGGAGCCCCCGACAGCGATTACAGGGCTGTGCTGGGCTCCAGGTAAAGTGGTCTTCAGGTTCTGAATCAGCACTGCGAAATCTGCCAGGGCCTGCTCTGAGGTCAGGTAGTTGAGGTGTTTGCTGTCCTGCAAGCAAATGACAAGTGATATTGTAAAATTAAGAGCAGATTGTAAATCATTTACTGGCATCTATTTTATTCATTTTGGCAAATATTTTTAAACCCTCAGCTACAAAATACTGGAATTTTCAGAACTGATATGTTCAAATCTGATAAACTGTTAATTTCAGGCAGTAAAATATACAATTTATGCTTCTTATTGGTAATGTTTTCTTCAAGCATAACACTGCATTTTCACTTACACTGTAAGAGTCTTGTCCAAATGGCAGGGACTCTCCATAGTAACGATGCTCTGCAAAAACCAGCATTGCACCCAACTCCTCCGTAATTTCCCACATGAAGCCCTGCGGGAAAACAACGACAGGTATTGGATCAGATTGAGGATTACCTGCAGTTTACATACATGGTAACAGAGGGCATATATTACAGTATTGTTGCAGAACCAGGTGATGTCGCCTTCATTGCCAGTGTAAAACAAAACAGGTCCTCCGGGCTGGTGCCAGTGCTTGTTGGCCACCAGGTATCTCTGTTTGAAGGTGCCATCCTCGAGGAATCCAAAATGATCAATCTGTAACAAATAAAACAAACCAAAATGTATGAATAACCTTTTGTGCGTTTGGCAAACAAGGAAACGTGGTGTCCACTGTAATGTGACACAAAAATATTCAGTCCACATAAGCTGCTCTGACCTGGATGCCTTCAGTAGATACCTGGCCCTGTGCCAACTGTGGCGTTGTGAAATGACAGTCAGGTTGGGTTGGATTCTCGGGTAATTAGCCCCAATTTGTATTAAAAAATGTTGCAGCCAGTTTAAGGGATGCCACATTAGTTCCACTTTCCGATGAGCCCTGATCCTTTCATCAAACCTCAGGGATTCTGGGATATCTTCCCCTTTCAACTATATTTCCTGTAGTCTTTATTAAACAAAAGCAGAAAGAAAACCAACAACTTCACGAAGAAGACAACCCCATGAGGCTTCTGAGTTGTCCAACCCTTGAAACAGTCCCAACACTTAATACAAAATGTTTTTGTTTTGTCTTTCCCCTCCCTTCTCCTCCTCCTCCTCCTCGCTCACTTCCCTCCTCGGTGGATACAAAGGCAGCAATTTTATGAGCCAATGACAGCAAAAAGATTCTGGGGCCTCAATGTGTGCATTCAAGCCTCGACTCCTTAGCGATTGGCAGTGCTTTTAAGTGTGAGGGGACCATGAGACAGTTCAAAGAAAAAGTTCGGTATTGGTCCAAAGTGTAACGTTAAAATTTAAACGTGCTCCAAAAACTAAAAAAAAAAGCTTGTTTAGATGTTGTTTTGTGTTGTTTGTTGCTTTTTATTTAATGCCAGACTCTCGTATAAAATATTTGGGGTTTTATTCTAATCAGCCAAACATCCTGATACTCTATGATCTGAATGCCAAAAACTGGGATTCATACAAATATAATGGATAATGTGCTTCACCAAAAGGAGTCCTGACAAGTACTTTAATACTTGCACCCACTCAGTATGCAAATCACAAAACCGATGAGATTAGTTTCATAACAGCTTCACACCCTGATAAGTAGTGCCACCATGTGGTTACCGCGGGCAGCACTTGAGCATTTTACTTTTACTTACTTAATTGAAATTCAATTCACACACTGGACAACTACTGAAGCAGTACTTAAACTATTCCACAAGAAAAGAGACTGCATCTGTTATGTTACAGTCCAGCAAATGGAGACACGAGGGAAACAACCAGAGCACGAGCTCCAGTAAACTGCAACAGATCATTTGGAGGATGCTTAAGGACACTTCCATTCATTGTCTAGAGGCAAAATGCAGTCAAAGAGGATTTCCTCTGGACAACTGCTAGATCACTCGGCGCTCTCTGCTCAGCAGCTTGTCCCACAGAGAGTACAGAAAAAGGCCGCGTGATTGATGAATCTTTTGTAAAAACGGCAGACTTGCTGCTGCTGGTACTGAGCGGTGGATAACAAGGATTTTAGTTCTTGTATTTGTTGAGAAGAAGCACACAATTTCCTCATTGATTGGCACCAGAAAAACAAAACACAGAACAGACAAGACTATGGGCGTCAGAAGGGAGGAAATGGTCTTTATCTTCTTGTCAGCAAGGCTGATTAGACAGGATACCGTGGGCTGGTCCAGGTGTGGAGCATTGTCCTCTAATCCAAATACTGTGTGCACATGCACACTATCAGTAGCAAGTAAATGATCTTACTTAACAGTGCAGCTGACAATAATTATAATTTCTGAGTAATCTGATTAGAATGATTAAATAATTATTTTAATTTCTTTGTCTTTTCTCAATGTCTAAGTGGGCAGGAAAGAGACCTAAAATGTTCAACAGGCTTTAAAGCTTAGGGTTATACAGTGATGGCCAGATATACAGACTGTGTGGTTTAACTAAACATAGTCACTCTGTTAAAAACCATCTTACAGACTGTCTCATGTGTAGCACATATGCAACAAAACTATGAAAATATAGAGCATAGAATAAATCATTTATGGTCTGTTTGATATAAGTTCCTAGTGTTCCTTATATTTAGGGCCCTAGCTCTGTTGGGGAAAAACACATCAGTTTATGGAGCACCTGACTCTCTATAAATAGCATCTTGTTTACTTTCACAGCTAGTGGTGTACTGTACATTAACAGAAATGGCTAATTAATCAGTAAACGATGAAGATCGAGAGTGTACTTTCACTGTCTTGAAGTTTGCCTTATAATGAAGAAATGACTTAAAACATAACATTTATTTTTATTTGAACTAAAACGACTAATGTTAAAATGTGACTAACAAATCACAACATCCCTGGTTGCAGGAGCAGCAATGGGACACAAGCACAGTCTTGTGACTGTGTGAGTAAGGTTCATAAGTCACTCAACGTGCAATCTGACTCCCCATGAAGTAACAGTAAATTGAAAATGTGAAGGCTGAGTGAACATCTCTCAAACGCCCCTGAGGCACAGTGTTTCACATTCACTTGGCCCTGGAGACCTTTTTAGGCAAAGAGCCAGGAGGGATAGTTACAGTCCTGCTGACAGCGACTGAGCCAATGGTGATGGTTTTCCCTTCACTACAGGAAGCCAGAGGGAAACACCTATTGTCTGCAGACACGACACATGAACGACTTCTACAGAATGAGGTGCATTGAAATTTTAGAAAGAGTAAGTGATGCAGGTTTTAGTGAACAGTAAACAATGAGGCCAAGTAATGTATTGGTAAATAAAGAGGTGGGCAAATAATAATATAATGAGCCAGTTATCATCACATGATACACTCTATTATATCATCAGACAACGCTGTGATATAGGATATAGTCTATACCTTAATGTCACTTTATACCTTACCTTCACATCACAAGGTGTTTCAGACCAAATATAGGAATACTATTTTTATTATTACTGTTCTGCACCAGTAAATCCAGCCCTTACAGGGCACATGAAACATTTAGTGAAGTGAAAGAAGCAAAATAGGAAGAAAACTGAAAAACACAAGATATTTTCGTGATCAAATGGTGAGTTTAAATATGTGGATGCGGAGATTTTAAACTCACCTTCTGGTCAAAATAATGAGTTTCATAGCTGATGGAGGTCTCGGTGGAGTAAGGTAACCCCCCAAGCCTGGTGAAAAGTTGAGATTTGAGGGCGATCACGTGGAAGCAGCCGAGACACAATGTTAGGATGCAGGTAACTGCAGCTCTGTCCAAAACCTCCATCCCGACTCCAGCCTTCATCGCTGCTACTGTCAAACACAACTCACAACAATCGGATCTTCAGCGCACGATAATGAGGTCGCATGATCTGTCTTGGCTTGCACCGAGCAGACCTGTCCCGTCAAAGAAAGGAAGTGAGACTCGCTTGTCAGCAAATCCAGAGAGGTGTCGTCAAACCAGCGCGTGACCTATATTTAGGTTCTGTATGGAGGCAGCCCGCTGTCTCCCAGAAGACATCAGGATCAACGTCCTGCCAATATGTTAACAACTTTAACTTTACTGCAGCCGGGTAACACACAGCGGAGAGCCTACTGTAAATATACTCGCAAGGGCTGATGGGAGTCGGAGTAGTGCACGTTGATAAGAGCCTCCCCACAGACTTGCTATTTCCCTATGGAAACAATGACTCCCTTTAACACACGAAAAGCACGCGCTCCTCACCTTTGCCACATTCACTTCAGGTGTAACATCCCAATTGTATCTCCACAGTGTATGCCTACACTTCTTCCTCATTTGAACCTTGTATTTTGAAAGTCCGTACCGGAAATACTACTACAGTGGCGTCTATTACTCTGCCTTCCTGGTTTCGTGATAGTTAACAGAGTTGAATGTGTTTCTGACCTTAAAGTGTTTAAAGGTCGCCCACCGAAAGCTATTTTATCCTAAATGGTTCATAGGCACGAACGATAAATTAAATGTGCAACACATGCATAACCACACCGCCAATTTTATTTTTAAATTTAACTTTTTAAAACCATGTACCGGAAGTATTTGTGTGTCAGGTCTGTATTAAAGCTACCTTGACTAATTTAATGTGGCACGTACTTCCAGATGTATGATGGACAATTCCCCTCTGTGGCAACTAGAGGTCAGACATCACTGGTGATAACGTTGTGTTATAAATATGTCCAGCTCAAGTAAGTGCAAGTAGGTGCAAAGAAAGAAAAGGAAGTTGGAGATGCAGCACTATGCTACTTGAGAATGAATCACTGAGCAACACACTATATGTATTGATGTCCTTGCTCCCATTTTACATCAGGTGTATTTCGAGGCATATGGACCAGGTTGTTTGCCCGCTGCATTTAATGAAGCCATAATATCCCTTATCCCTAAAAAGGACAGGGATATTTCAGACCCATCTAACTCTGACCTGTGTGAGTCCGGGTGGCAAACTGCAAATATGCACAAAGTATACACTGCACTGATTGATTGCACTGGTACACATACTAATATATACATGTCTATACACATACCAATATACTGTATACTAATATACTAAAATAAAGTCATACTAATGAATCACTTTACTATAAGGCTGCTCAGCTGAGCTCAGAGATTAATTGTTGCCTGACGTGACGTTTCCTTTGCACCCTGAGCCGCAGTCTGGATAGCGTTGAATCCTACTCAGGTAACAATGAGCTTCACTGGATCCAGTGACTTCCACCTCATTCTCCCCTAGTCCACAGCCTGCTCATCTGTCTGGATGTCAGCGTTCAGCCAGATCCATCATGATTCATGTAGTTTCACGTTTTCTTTTAAGGCCACATGTCATTAACAAGACTCTTATGACATACTTAGAGATACATCAGTGGGAGGATCCTCATCGTCATTGCCACAGTTTGATCCATCCCCCAAGATCGGATTCCCTGTGTCCACGTCTTCATTTTATGTGTCTCCGTCTCACCTCCATCAGTTGTGCACTCTGCTAGTGAATGCAAATAATGTGTGTTCACATGTAGAGCTAATGTGTTTCCTCCTCTCTTACTCGCTGAGTCTTGCACTAACCCCCAAATCCTGGACATTGGGGTAAACCCTCAGGACTTCAACACTGAAGAGTGCCTGTCCCTAGGCAAATCGGACCAGGAGGACATGGACTTCACTGCACAAAAAGACACTTTTGGGTTCTAACGTGAAGCTTCTGCCAAGAAGGAGAAACAGGGAAAGAAGTGGAGAAATGGTGGTAAAACATGTTTGGAAACTGGACACGTGGCATAACAGACTTTTTTGTGACATCAGTAAGGTTTCCCACCTTCTCCCTGCTGCCAAGTCCTCTCAGTGGTGCAGTCTTATAGCTCTTTGATGCTTCAGCATCCACACAACCAGGGAAATACAACACGAGCAGGCTGTTCACAGAAAAGGCCAAATCAATATAAACCAATTCATCCCTTTTCTATGGAAAAACATGCAGTGATTTAATGTTTGTTACAGTCAGTGTTACCTTTTTATGTCTGTTTACTCATTCACTGTTTGTAATGTGTTTCTGTGCTTGTGCACTTTGTGTTAATGTACATGTGAGCATGAGCGTGCGTGTGTGAGCAGTATAGAAAAGTATATACAAAATGAGATAAGGGAGCTAGGATGTGAGTTGAGCCTGGAACAGGTCATTGAGGGGAGCTGTCAACAAGGATGCTGTCACATATTTGATTTACTCAGATGGAGACGATGTAGCTGGATTAGAGGAAAACCTCACTGGTGAAGCCACCAGTGCACCAGTTCCAGTATTGGGCGAAACAATACAGTTACCACCTTTTTGTGCTTCAAGGATTCAGCCTTTTGTTGGTCAACAAAAACTTTTAAAAAATGTGTGTGTGTGTGTGTGTGTGTGTGTGTGTGTGTGTGTGTGTGTTGGTCAAAGAGTGTTTGTGTGACAAATGGATGAGAACAAAATGACAATCTTATTTTCTTTCTAATGGAAAATCTATTTTTGCACTCAGCATTCAACCATCTTTTCAAAGCACACATTTAATTTGAGGGAATTTAATATCAGTAAGCATCCAGTTTATTATTTAGGCTTATTATTCACTGCCACTCACTCTTCCTCCTGGACTTTTTACTTTTTTATTGTTTTACCACTTTGAATCACAGTGGATTTATATAGCTTTTTTCACTGTTACACTGACTCATGCCTCATAAGATAAGGGACGTCCAGATTAGTTTTATTTTGACTTCAACTTCACAGCCTTTTCTTGATTGTGTCCGCAAGTTGCATCACTTTGCTGTGATTCACAGCTGAAACAACAAAGCATCAAGTCCAAGAGGGTGAACGTGTTTTATCGGCACTCTGCTGCTCTATGTTAAATCATAGTGTTGCATTGACTTTGCTAGTTGACTCTTTTTTTTCTCTGGAATGGCTCTTAGTGTTACTTTTACATAAACATTTGTTTATGTATGAATTTAATTTAATTCATTAATTTACATAAATTTCAATCCAAGTCAAATGGTTCACCTGTGTTTATTCCATAATGATTGCAACGTCTGACCCCTGAAGCTTCATCAATGCACCACTGTTAGTCTTATTGTCTAACATCTTTTGTCTTCTTGCAGATGGCGTACAGGTTTGAATGAAATATTTTGGCTGTAAAAGTTTTTGTGTTCTCATTAGTTTGGGGTAGAATAAAGTAACATTATATAATGTTAGGTTAGGGCAAAAAGTGTCAGCTTCAGTAAGTGCACATTAAAGTCTTTTTTCAATTAATCAAAGTTCACCTCTGCTCAGCTAATGCCAACTTCTGTCAGGCGAACGAAACTTAATTTAGAATTTGAATTTTCTTTAAATCACCTTTTAGAGTTGTCATATAAGCTGTCTGCAAGTGTCCATATGACTGATTATCAGCCACATTTGAGAAAACGTGGAGGGTTCTGAAGGGTTGGCCAGCTAGAGTATGGCAGTGTTATTTGTTTTCTGTTTCAGATCCCAAACAGAGAGGTAAAGTGTCACTTACAGCTGGATGTGCCTCTTGTCACCAGATAGGTCCATATGAATGTGAATCCAGCAGATCAAGAAAACTACTGAGACCTGACTTTTGTGCAGTGTCATACAAGGGAACAGTTTGCATGACTTGTTTTGGATTGGAGAAGTTTTTTAAGATTTTATTTCCAGTTTTCAAGAAGTTATTCCATTTCGGCCATTATTGAGTAAATGCGCACTGACTTTTAAGTTCAGACAAACTCAATCGTGCAACCAGTTGTTTTCATGGAAAAGGCTTTGTCACGTTAACTGATCAAATTCATTTACGTTCAGCAGGACACAAACTTGATTGCAGAGAAAGACTCTTTTGAGTGCTAATGTGAAAGGTCTGTCTGGATTCAGAGGAGAAATGGTGGTGCATGGTTAGAAAATGCACAGCCGGCAACAGAGACTTTCTGCGACATCACAGGTTGTCCAGCTTCTCTTTACCGTCAAGTCCTCTCATTGGTGCTGTCTGGTGGCTCTCTGATGTTGCTGTTGCTGAGGCATGACAACTATAAAATGTATAGTTTGAAACAGTTTATTTTGTGAGGATCAACAAATGTGCTGTCACATTTACGGAAAACTAACAACTGGGGACATGTAATTGCATTAGAGGACAATTATTAGTGAAGGGGTAACCTGCAACATCAGTGCATAACATATTTTTATATTTTAATAAAAATGTCAATACTGTAAGTGCTGGCCAACAACTAAACATGTTACTTCACTTTGTCCAGCCTCAGAGACCACAGTCATCCCCCTCTAGAGAGCAAGAGGCTGCTCAGCAGGCGGTGAGTAGTCCACTCTTCTCATTCTCACAATGATGTTTTTGCTTTAAAAAAATATGGCTAATCTTAAAAACTGGTCTCATTGTTATTACTGAGCAAGTATGAACTTTTTCTTCCTTACTTATGTCTCTAACAGGATCAGAGAGACGAGCATCTGCAGGCATCTGTGCATTTGTGGTCCATACTGTAGGGAGATGTAAGAGTCTCCACAGGTAAGATGCCATACGTAGGACATAGGGGATGTCCCACCACACACATACTTTTCTAAGTTTTTTTCCCTCCCGTGAAAAAATACACTACAAAAGTAGTGGTAAATGTAGAAAATATATGAATGATATACCTAAGTTACAGGTTATGACATGTTTAGGTTATAGAAGAGTAGATAAGATGTAGTTAGTAGTAGTGATTAATAGAGACATGGATATGGATTCATTTTATCAGGCTATTATAATGTAGATAACTATTTATAGAAGTTAACTCCACACTGAGGCCTTTGCTCATTATTTTATCACTGTAGTTGAACTGTTTAAGCTGTTTCCTGGGATCTGGCTGGATGATTTTGGTTTTTCCACTTGACTTTTGTGTGTGGTTGTGACACGCATTTCTGAGGAGTGCATCGTGGCAGTATGCATGCCTCTGGTGCTGTAACCTCTATTGTTTGGTCAGTTCACTGTAAATAATCCCATTTTTTCTTTGTTTTAAGTAATGGGGAAATGTAACTGAATCTAAGTGAGAGATAAACTTGGCAAGCTGAGTGACAGTGGGCACACCACAGTTAACCTCAGGATTTATGCCACCCTACTGCATCAACCTGAAAGTCATTTAACTCAGCAAGTCTAACTCAGCTCCTTCATTTTCTTCTGTCTCCATCTGTCAGAAAAATGATCCAGCCTGCAGCCATCCACCTCCAGACATCATTTCAAACTTTCCAAACCAGAGAGTAACTCCGACCCACAACCATCCACCTCACCACAGCCATCTACCATCTACCATCTGTCATTTCAACTGCACATCCACCTCTGGCCAGCATTTCCACCGCGCCTGGCCAGAGAGGAGCTTTAGACCCCAGCCGTCCACCTCTGGCCAATATCTGGACCAGCCAGAGAGGCACTTTGGATGGCATCTGTCCACTTTCGAGCAACATTATAACCTCTCCAGAGCAGAGAGGCAATTTAGACCTCGGCTGTACACCTTTGGCCGAGACTTCAACCAACACTTCGGACCCCTCTGAGCCAGAGAGGAGCTTAAGACCACAGCCATCTACCTCTGGTCAACGTTTCAAACAGCCATCTACCACTGGCTGTCATTTCAACTGCACCCAGCCAGACAGGAGCTCCAGTTCACAACCATCCACCTCTTGCAACCATTTCAATCGTGCACAGCCAGAGAGCAGCTCCATACCACAGCTGTCCATCTCTCACCAGCATCTCCACCGTACCTGGCCAGAGACGAGCTGTAGACCCTAGCCATCCACCTCTGGCCGATATCTATACTTCACCAAGCCAGAGAGGCACTTTGGACGGCATCTGTCCATCACCGGACAACATTATAACCTCTCCAGAGCAGAGAGGCAATTTAGACCTCGACCATATACCTTTGGCCAAGACTTCAACCCCTCCTAGCCAGAGAGGTGCTTTAGAGCAGAGCCATCTACCTCTGGTCAATCTTTCAAACTTGCCCATTCACCTCTGACCATTGTCAGAACTGAGCACAGCCAGACAGGAACCGCAGCCCAGCATGAAGAGGACAACACAGCTGTTTCCCTCTGTGTTGTCCTCTCCAGGCCAGAAGTTTTCTCTGCCCCTAAGACCCCTCCTAGATGCTCCTACAAAACACTGACACAGTGTGTTACAACAGCAGAATGGAGGAAAGAGGTCATGTGCCACACATGTACCCAGTGACCGTCATGTACCCAGTGACCATCATTACACCTGCGTGAATGGCCATTAATGAGTGGATAATGGCTAGTTAAGTATAAATAAATGAAAGTTAAGTGATGCATATGATCTTTTCCTGCCATGCTTTCTGTAAAATAAACTTTTTATCATCTTTTATAAGAACTGTAAAAGAAGGAAGGGTTTTAAAAGGCTCATGAGGAAATCTTCCATTCTAATACTTTTTAAAATACAATGTTTGGGTTGTTATAATGACTCGGGAACAGGACAAAAAATAATCCTCCATAATCATTATGTGTTGTGTCTATTTCTCAGACAGAGAAGTTGAAACTGATTACCGATAGTCCTCAACATACGCACAATTCACTAAGAAATGCTTGCTAAAGACTACAGGACCCAGCTGTTTTAGGAGATTAGAGTTACATCTTCAGCAGGAACCAATGAGTCAGGAATTCAATTACCTGGTTTACAAAACACAAAGTGCCATTGGTTCAACTGATGTAGTAGGCCACAACTTTTGCCTCCTAATTTGAATACATTGAAGACTATGATTGCAAGTGGCAACAATCAGGATCTGATTAGGAAGGAAATACACAAGAAACCACAACACCCTCATTGCATTAGGCTGCTCACATAATTTTCTAGCTGTGTTCAAAGTTAACCAGTTACATTCAAAATCATGCCTGTGTGTTTAGTGATTCTGATTTAACCAGATTGAAGCAGATTAATGAGATTAAAGTTACTGCAGGTTTTCCTTGATTGGGCTCACATCCCACTGGAAGAGTCATTATTTAAAGTTTAAAATTGAACTGTCTGCTACCTGTAGACCCCATGGAACATAAAGCCACTTAAGACCACATGTAAATAGTTATTTATATAGTTTTTTGTAGGTTTTTATATAATTATTGTATAGAATTAAGTTGTCAATTGCTGTATTTGAATTCTAGGATAAAAACCGACTTGTGGTATAATAGTAACACATCCATCCATTGGCCATTAAGGGCTGTGTAAGGAGAAGGATTTTAAAATCTATTCTGGACTTCACACGGAGCCAATGAAGAGAAGCTAATATTGGAGAAATATGATCTCTCTTGCTAATTCCTATCAGTGCTCTCGCTGCAGCGTTTTGAGTTGCAGGCTTTTCAGCAAGGTAATTGGACATCCTGATAACAAGGAATTACAGTAGCCGAGCCTTGAGGTAACAAATGCATGGACTTGTTTTTCAGTGTCACTTTGAGACAGGATGTTCCTAATCTTGGCAATATTGCGCAGGTGAAAGAAGGCAGTCCTAATGACTTGACTAATATGAGAGTGAAAAGACATGTCCTGGTCAAACATAAATCCAAGCTTCCTCACAGTCGAACTGGAGGCCAAGGTAATGCCATCCAGAGGGACTATATGGTCAGCTAACCTATTTCTGAGGTGTTTTGGACTCAACACAATCACCACAGTTTTGTCTGTGTTTAGCAGTAACACATTACATGTCACCCAGGTCTTTATGTCTTTAAAACGTGTGTGAAGTCTGACTAAGTCTAACTGATCTGTTTCATCTGGCTTCATAGATAAATATACCTGTGTAGCTGTGTATCGTCCACATAGCAATGGAAATGTATGCTGTGCCTCCTAATTATATTGGCTAGGGGAAGTGTTTATAAGGTGAACAGCAATGGTCCAGGTACAGAACCTTGTGGATCTCCATGATTAAGTCTTGTGTGCATGGAGGAGTCATTATTAACATGAACAAACTGGAATCTATCAGATTAATATGATTTTAAACCAGTTTAGTGCTGTTCCTTTAATCCAGCGTTTCTCAAACTGTGGGGCACATCCCCTAGGGGAGGCGTGGAGGCTTGCCAGAGGGGCATGAGATCACTCCTGGGTGTGTTTTTTTTTTTCTTCAGGTCAGAACATGTCGCAGGTGGAACTAATGTTGTGGGGTCAGACCACCCCAAACTCATTTAAGGGATATACAACAAACAAATCTACTGCCATGGTGATTTCTCACTTGACTAGACAAGTGTAGGTTTGGTGAATGGGCAAGTATCTTGCTGGGTCAAAAAGAAAAACATGTGAAACTAACAAGACAATTTTGGCTGATGTGAACGATGACTCACCACCAAAATCCAAGACGAGGTGAGACGAGATGTATCTCAGACTTGAATTCACAGTGAATGAGCACTTTATTGTTCTAAGAATATGTGCAGTGTAAAAAGGGCTCATCGCAGCCACTGATACTGTTAAAATATTCATCTTTGTTACCAAATCTGTTTGTTATTCTAAAAAAAAATTAACTTAATTATATATGAGTTATAACTATACTCACTATACTCACTACTTATAACTATATAAGCTATAAAGATAATTGCACTTTTCATATTTTTATTTGGAAAAGTACTGTCTCAGGGAGCAATCTTGTTGAGTTTATTTTTATTGTTCATGAAAAAATGAAGTTTTTAATTTGTACAACAAATTATTCAAAGAAAAGTGAAAAGAATGGTTATAATTATATTTCTTTCAATAAAAGCTAAAATTTTGTTGGGGTTGGGGGGCCTCCTCCAAAGGGAGGAGCTGTTCCTACTGCAACTTTATGAGTGCATTTATGTCCTTTGGCTCTGCTTTTCATTCCCTCTGCTATTTCAACAAAGTGGTTTCTCATTCTCTCACTTTCATTTAGTGAAAGGGAGAATGGGGCTCCACAGCTTCTGTAATCAGGCGCTAAGAGGCCATTTTAGGCCCCGTACACTTCCGGTAAATATCATTTCAAAATAAAAATCTCTATGGAGTTGTAGTTACTCACGGTGACCACGGGAGGGGCACACTTTTGTAGCCTAAGAGAGGAAAACAATATAAGCACACATGCTACCAATCAGTGACATTAGAAAAGTTAGCCAGACTATCGGAAAAAGCTTGCTAAATGCGTTTGGCTAGCTGCCATTGAGATACACTAGTGTAAATGCACACATCATGACAAAATATTTCAGACAAAACATTGACGTTTTCCTAAAAGTCAGGTGTGTAATTGCTTCCTCTGGCCATTAGATACCAGTATTATGCCTGGACTTATACATCTAATAACCACTCAACCAGGCGTTAGGATATAGATGAGATAAAGCTCGAAACACTCAGCATTTGTGTTTTCAGACTAATGACGCTCATCAACGCCACAAGCATTAAAGCAGAAATGATAACATACTTACACTTCCTGTGAAAACATTCAGAGCAAAACAGCCATCTGTCCCTTTATTGTACACTGTGTAATCTTGCTTTTGAACTCATTTATACAGCAATAATCATCTTTAAGCAATAACATAACAATATACGACTTATTTAGTGTAATTATTTAATGTTATACAGATTATTTTTTCCTGGATTATTTTGTACACATGAAGGAAAAGAAGCACAACATCCCAATAGTGTTTTCCTTTGTATTTCTTACATTGTGTTGATAAGAAGATGCAAAGGTTTAACAATAACTGCTGTTAAATCTAAGGTTAAAGGCAAAACAAATTGCTCGCCAGTTGTACAAAGGGATTACTGAAAATCAAAAGTAGAAAAGCAAAGTGCCAGGATGTACTACAGGTCTGTACAACAAAAAGACAAAATGTTACAATAAAAATAAGTGTGCAGTATATGGCATTGTGCAATACAGTACATTACAGTTATGGCAAATATATGAAGATAAAGTTAGACTCTACAAATTATGGCAAAACATGCTGGACAATTAAGAACATTCACAATAAAAGCATATGAAGTACAACAAGTCATATACGCAACTACATAAACATACCCCTTCAAACAAATAAAAAGTGATACAATTTCATGGCTAGGCAGCAACAATAAAGGCAGAAATATTCACGTCTATGGATCAAAGAAACAGCTGACAGTAACAAAAAAGTCAATTGATTAGACTGTTTATAGTTTCTACTGATGACAACATCTGATGACTTTCCAAATGCTTCTCACTATATCAACTGACAAATCGCAAGCACTGCAAGTCTGCTGAAAAACAAAATAACGAGTCACAGAATACTGTTTCAATGTAGCATTTATACTTGTGTTTCACTTAATGTTATCTGACATAAAAACATATTTTAGCAGCAGGTAAAAATCTTCTATTGGGAACAAATATTTCACAGTTTGTAATGACAGGTGCAAAGGACTACTCAGAAATGAGAGTTAATAAAACTGTACGTAATCCTCAGAGCAGAAGAACTTTGTGGAAAATCAACGATTGTGCAACAGATTTTAGGGTAAGTTTACAACTTCATCAGACTTGGTAATCTCAAAAATGTACAGTATGTAAACATATTGTTACCATTCACTGATAACCTCCAATGATCATGACATTGTTGTCAGTTGTTTGGAATCTGTAACAAAATACCTGGTAGATTTTTTTTAACCCACGTAACACTGCTGGTGAATATTGATGCTGAATGAAAATGGATCCTAAAACCAAAGAGAAAAATTCTGCCATTTCACCATAAAGATGATAAAATGAAGCCCTACTCAGATTCCTGGATACATCAGGCAGACGTATTTTATATCCTGTTGCATTGAGGACAATGTTCTCTGTAATGACAGCATCTTAAATGCTAGTTCCTGGAAGGCCAAACTAAAGTTGACTAACTCCCTTGTACAGCTTAAAAAAGGCATGGGACTTGAAATGAGGGGACTAAGAGGTGGCTTTATGCCATATTAGAGGGACGGAGGCATTGGGGCTCGGCCATCTGCCCTCTACAGTCAATGGCTACTGAGTTACCATGGCCAGAAGGCTGAGCTCATTCTAATTGAGGCTGCAGCAGCTCAAGTAACTGATGGTTTTACCCTCGCCGGGCATCGGGGCAGTGTCATTGTTGTCCAGCTTGTTCTGCTTGGCCTCTCGGATGAGTTCGCAGGCCAGGTCGAGAAAAAGTTTCTCAACATTGTCGGACTCTTTGGCTGAGGTCTCCAGATAGAGCATACTCTGAGCCTCAGCGAAGTCTTCAGCCCTCTGTCTGAGAACCTCTCTCTTCTCTGCCAGATCTATTTTATTACCTGCAAGACACAGAACATTCATCTGTCAACGCACAGAGCAAGCAAGAGCTGGGCTTCTTACATCACAGACTGAACAGTGGTGGGTGTGTAGTTGAGACAGATGGAAGTGGAGGTGTTTGTGTCTGCATGCATGTGTGGGATGGATGGATGGAATTGAAAACAGCGTGGGAGCTATTTGATCAAGACAAAAATGATTTCCTCCCCTCAGAAGTGACAAGATTTTCACAGAAATCACACAATGAAATCTTAACAAAGACGAAAATGACTTTCCAGAAACTGCCTCTGACATCAGCTCAGTAATTCACACTTACATTTAAGTGAGCTTGCAAAACAGTTCCAACAAAATACAGTTTGCACTGTCGTTTACTGTTTACTGTTGAAGTGAAGAATGAGCCCGAGGACAGAGGAGCTTCAGTAGTTATTAAAGCTAAAAAAGTAAAGCTTCTTACCGACTAATATAGTCACAACTTGATTGTTGGCATACTGCTCAATCTCCCTCAGCCACTCTGGAAGGCACCTGAAGGAGTCCTCACAGGTAATATCATATGTAAGAATGAGGGCGTTGGCACTACGGTAATAACTCTGAGTAATGGAGCGAAATCTCTCCTGTCCAGCTGTGTCCCATATTTGCAGCTGGAAAACAGAAAATCTGAAATTAGCAACTGTCCATTCAAATAACTGTAAAAACATGACAAGGCTTTTGAGATTTCAGATTTTTTTAAAAAAGCTTTGTTTACCTTGACCTTCTCCCCTTTGATTTCCACTGTTTTAATCATGAAATCTACTCCAATAGTAGCCCCTTGTCCGGGTGGGAAAAGGCCCTAAAATAAAAACAGAAATATACAGTCGGATAGTCTAATACCCTATACAAATACTAAAAGGAATGATAATTTCCAAATAAATAAGTTCAGACTTATACAAACCTGAGTAAAGCGCCGAACAAGACATGTCTTCCCAACCCCAGCATTTCCTATCAGTACTATTTTGAACAGGTAGTCATAATCTTCCATGCTCATGCTAAACTGTAAAAAATAGGGAACAAAAATAAAGGGGTGATAAGCACATACACTAACAATAAATCACTACATTTCACTAAATTGATCGTGTTTGTTGCCAACGCATGTTGATTGTATAATTCTGGAAAGTCCCGATGACAGACAGGGAAGGTTCTAAGGAAACAGTAAACTGTTGTGAAACTGGAATAGAGGCGGCTGGGTTCCTCAGGACAGACCACAGCTGACATTTGACCTGAATTATCATCAGAGGAATTGTAAGCTGAATAAAGTTCAGACTCTCTGTGTGTAAAATCTGAGCTCAAATAAAATGATAACATTGAAAACTGGTCGATAAAAAAAAGAATTCCCTCAAAGGGGATGTCTCAGTTTAGTGACAGAATTATTTAATGTTACGCCTAGCTATCTTTAATTCCAATACATGAATGTGACAATAAATATGTTATTTAGCTGTATTTTGGCCTGGGTGTGTCAATGGTGGTGGTGGGTTATACCATTAGGTCCTGAAAAAGCACACTGAGCACAGTTTTAACTTTGAAAACATCAATTCTGAGTCACACTGGTGAATTGTTTCTATTTCACGTCGCCTATTTTCAAGACATATTTCTGCTAAGCGCGGTTTTTGGGCCGCTGTGCATCACTCTGGTGAGGCCACGGAAGCTGCAAACATTGTTGCATCTCTGTTTCTTTCGTCAGCACACAGCTTCCCTGTCAAATGCATGTAAACAGAGGTGGTTGCATACAATTTGAGTTGTCTCTGCAGTACCGCTTCATCTGCTCACTCACCAGCAGTGTGAATCGGGCCTATACGAGCGTGAAAACTAAATACTTAAATGTAAAAAAGAAAAATACATTTAAGAGATCAACAGTTGATTTTATGATCACGTGAATCATTGGAAATCAATCTCAACACCATGAATCATATTTTAGATTTTAATTCAACTGAAATCGGATGCATAAACATGGAAAAAAAAATGCCTGTGTCGCATTTCTTTTAGCCATTTTTACCTTGTTTTGAAACGCAAAGTTACGTTGCAGCATCCTGCAAAACAATCTGCGTTAACGTCGCATTTCATCCTAATTGCTAATGATTTAATCTACAGTCTGAGCTGATAGCCGCTGGGGCGAAGCTAGCAACAGTAGCTACTAGCAGCTACCGAGTGACTCTAGCCATTTTGGCTCTAACTGCAGATGCACGGGAGGAAAAATCTCAGTCAGCCTCGGGCATCGACCCTGGAAATAGTTTGCACTTACCAAAAACACGGGGATGTCCCCGGACTTACAACCGTTCGGTATGCATAGGTCACCTCATCAAACAGGCAAAGCCACTGCTGGGCAGGGCATAATTCCTCTGGCAGTGTCTCCTCAGCAGCACAGCAGCAGCAGCAGCCTGTCTGCTGGTAGAGGAGGAGGAAGACCGCACTCAATGACGTCATCGGTTCACATGCAGAGTAACTCAGTACATGTACTCAAGTATTGTTGTTCTGAGGAGCTGCAACTTAAATGTCTCCTCCTTTTTAACGCCATGCGTTCACTCATTTTCATAGATAATACACATATATTTCTAAATGCCAAGAAGTAGCTTGAAGTGCAATGACAAACTTCATCTCTTAACTTGTCATAGAACTCAATGTGTTTTAGCTAGACCAGCTAAATTACAGAGAAAAAAACCCCTAAAAAATATGACCAAGAGTATTTCGTAAAAGGGGACCCTCTTCAAGTTGGGCACTCTTATTAGGCCTACTCTTACTAGACCTTTTGTGAGGTAATTATAAATGCTAGAACATACAACATTTTGCATGTAGGAACGTTACGAATCCATTAGTCCAGTAGGCCTAATTACTTACTGTTATCACGACCGCTCCCAGCCTTACTTTTGCTAGCACTGGTATCGCTTACGTTTCAAAGCTAGCTTACATAGCCACTGCGACGATTTCACTTATTCGTGCGACTTTGTGATTTACTCGTGTATTATTTTAGAACAAAAGCACATAAATGTGAGGTCGTATCAATGTCGTAGCGCAGTTTCAAAATTTTCTAATGTAAAGTTTTATCGGCCGGCGTCGGTTGCTAGGAGACAGAATAACCGGAACTGAATCCGCTCTATTTTGTTGCGCCCGGACGTTTATTTCAGTTACTCATTACGCCCTTGACTTCCTACGAGAGGTGATAGCGGATAAGTAGACGCAGGCACCTAGGAGGTCGCTTATATTTCTGAATTGAGGGGTTAAATATCACGCCATGGTGTTCGTATCAGAAGAGGCGAAGTCTCTCCCTCCTCCGGGAATCGTCAACAGGACCTCGGTGTGGCTGTCCGGTGTAGGCTGGTGCACCGCGATGCTTCATAACGCTA
Source organism: Datnioides undecimradiatus (assembly GCA_008933995.1). Classification (NCBI taxonomy): domain Eukaryota; kingdom Metazoa; phylum Chordata; class Actinopteri; order Lobotiformes; family Datnioididae; genus Datnioides; species Datnioides undecimradiatus. The sequence continues at coordinate 5,065,807 of WARS01000008.1, forward strand.
TTAACCACAGGCCACCAATATTATCAGGTTAGCATGTTTGTTAGCTGCCTAACAGGCTGTGCAGTCTGCAACGGTGCACGTACCTGTCAAGATTATGCGAGTATTGAAGAGCAGTGACTTGATACGACAGCTCACTCATGCTAGCTGACACTGTGTGGTTACCCACGTATACTTCGATTTGTCTCAAAGTAAAAACAAAGTATTAGTTAACTGATACAAGCTAAATTGTTTGGTTGGCATGCTGTTGACAGACATAGGACAGTAATGTTAACTTAATATTGATTGTATCAGCTTTACTAAACATAAACTGTATCATAAACTCATCCAATAACATTTATAGGGTCTGTTTTATGGTGCTTATTTTAGTTACAGAGTTTTCATTTAAGATCCAAACTGTGTACTCACTCTAATATAATCCACTTATGTTTACTTTTCATTCAGTACTAGGTAGCATTAGTAAAAAGACCTAATTTACTAATGTACTTAAAAAAATGTTCTTTTTATATAATTGTGTTGTCATGTTGCATGCTTTAAACATAACATTATCTGTCCTGTTTTCTCTCTGCAGGAGTTCATCGACAAGTCCTGCTGGCAACAATTGGTTGGTTCATCGGCTACCACATCACTAAATATGAAAATTACACTTATGCCAGACTTGATCGAGATATGAACGAGTATGTCAGACTCCACCCAGAAGAGTTTGCACCAAAGGGTAAGTGAATTTTCAAGGTTTTTGCACTAATAGAAGACAAAGCACCCAGAAATATCACTGTCCTTATGTGAAATGCTCAGTGCATGTTCATATTTTGCACATTTTGTCATTTTACTCAACAATTTGTTTAAGCTGAGAAAAGGGCAGTTATTGGGTCCAATATAACTGTCTGTGCAGATGAGCAGATTTCATTGGACATCATAAATCGTTCTTCATGAAACTATGTGACATGATAATGCATAGATGGCGTTTCATTAAACACAGGGCAAGGACTGTTAAAAGAAGCAACTGCACAACTGTATTATATGTTTATTCAATACTAGAATGCCATGCTCTGTGTGATTAAATATTAATATGATTCCTTGTTCAGTATCTTTTTGTTACTTTATGTTATCCAGTTGCATATTAAATATTTAAACATTTTAACATCATTAACAGCTGTCATTCTAACAAATGCCTTGAAATTTGAAACATAGTAAGAGGTTCTGAAGCTCAGTGCCTTGTGTTTTTTGACCTAATTCCATGTATGTGTGCAATAAGATTGTTCCTTTTTGTTTTATCTTACCAGAAAAAAAGACCTTTGCTGAGCTTGTCGAGCCTTTCCATCCTGTGCGCTAATTGTCAGTGTCTGCTGAAGATGGAAGCGGGAGAGAGAAAGAGAGCAACATTGGCAGCCATCTGTCTATGGTGGTCTTTTTGTCAAATCTTTCTGTCATTTATTGTGTGAAACAGTTATGTAAATAAAAAAAAAAACCTCAAACTGAATATTTTCTGACTGACTCTATAAGGTTATGTTTTTGGATATAAATGAATGAACAACACCGCTTTGTTGTTTCGTGATTTTTCCATATCTCTAAAACAAATTTCAATTATTGGAGTTATGAAAATGAAGAGATAGAATTTATCAGTTTTGGCAAAGCATATTTATTCCATTTTCATAAAGTTACAAACTTGGGTACAGAAAGTCAGCAGTTCCAGCATTTGCGATGTTCATGTGACTTTGTTACACAGCATTTTTACAAACACCAGACGTCCATATATCTTGCATATATCTTTTCTAATTAGCCACTCCAATTATGTCCATGTATTTCTCAGTCAGACTCTGAGTCTTCCCGGTGAGGTCTGTCATCACAGAAAACAATCCTCTCAGATGGAAGAGGAAGAGACCTTCAGGATCTGTGTCCAAGAGAGGCTCCAGAGTCTTGTTGAGTGCAGTATTGTTCTTGGTCTTGTGGTCATCCAGGGGAATTAAGCCACTCTCCACTGTGTTTCGTATGGCCTTGAGCATCAGGTAGTTGCCGTACAGATCTCTGCAGGACTCCTCTGCTGCATCACAGTCCCACACCTCATCAGAGGGCACATCTCGCAGCAGGCTTGGTAGGAGAATGGTCTGCTCCATGTCACTGACAGCTGAGCTGTAGCGTCTCAGGGCCAAGAGCAGGCTGTTTTTGTTGAATTTGGCCTCGGCAGACTGCATGGTTCCAGTTGGATGTGGATGACTGTTCCTGTGCTGTGCTGGCTGACAGTAGGAATCAGTGTGCAGTGCAAAGCCATGAGAGCAGATCCTGCTGAGTTTATATGCACAGGTGGGTTGATCAGTGCAGTTACGTAATTGCATCATCCGATACATTTAGGAACAGTCTGAGTGCTATGTGGAGTCAAAACCTTATCTTTGTTTGATTTACACAACCTGCGAATTCTCTGAGGTAACAACAATGTCTGACCCATTCTGACCAGTGTGCACCACAATGAACTTCTGTCAGATCATTATGTTTCCATAATGCCTAGAAATTATGTTTCCATAATGATATGTATGAAAAAAATAACATGAGCTTAAATTAAAAACTTAACTTAAGGCCTGTCAAATGTTGATCCAAGTTAAAAAATTCTAAGTGTTAAGCCAAGGTCATCTGTGTTTGGATTTGCAGGATATTTATTGATTTGAACTTCTGGTTCTTCTGTTTTCTGTTTGCAAAAAGTATTGCAAAGGCAAAGAAAACTTGATGAAAATGATTATTCTTAAAAATAAAACATTTATACTTTATCGTGGTCCTGATGTGATCCTGAGAAGTAAAGAGGCCATCACTGGACTGACAGGGTCCAGAGGGGTCTGGTGCAAACATTTGTTTCTGGGTCCCCTTGAAATTAAATGATGGCCAGTCATAATGTTCTGTGATGTCTGAGATGAGTTTTGGTATATGATACAAAGCTCTGTCTGTCCCTTGGCATGCTAGCTCAGAAGAGGAGCCAAGCACCACCCTGAACTCGAAAGACCTGTTTGTGCCACCTTAAAAACACGATATTGTGTATGATATGACATGTGCTCTTAGGATCTGGTAGGGTTTAAAATATATTTTCATGCAGTGACACACTGTACATTTGCATGTTGAGACAGTCTACTTTTGGACACCGTCTATTGACTTCCATCTCACATTTACAATGAGTTTTTATATTTTAAGATAGAATCCAGCTGGCTAATGTCAAAAGATACAAACACCATATTCCTTTGACAACAATCTGCTTAACAGAACAGAGTTTCATGAAGCACACTGCCATAAAGTAATTTCTCAAAGTTTCAATTAAAGTCCATGTTGCATTCCTCTATCTTTGCCCTGCACATATAAGTGAACTCAGGGTCAGATCACTTGTAATGCCCCTACATGGTATATGGGATATTATATCTTAATGTACTCTGTTAGATATCTTTTTTTAGAACATTTCTAACTTCTCAGTCTAACATAGCCTCTACTATATGGTACTGTACTGTGCATAACACAGTAGTAAACATAGTCCATTAAAGGAAGAATAGTTTGTGCAATGTGGTTACATTAAATGAAGGAGACTGGTGAAAGAGGGAAGAATAATTTAGCAAAGTGTGAAGATTATTTTGTTTAAAGGAAAAGAAACAGTTCTTTAAAAAACATTGTATTGATCTTTTAAGGCAACCATGTAACCTTAAGCATTTGAAAACATAGCAAAACATTACATTTCACATCAACTGTTTGTTACATTCAGTCACCATACGGATATTCAATCACCACCCAGTTTCTATACAAGCAACAATGCAGATTTTCCAAGAGCAACAGCACAAAACAAAGAACAATCTCACCGAATGTTTTAGTTGACCTTATGATGTAGTGATCTTAACACCCAAACACTGTAATAATGGCATAGGAAGTGACTATGATCGTTTCTGTGATGGAGCTGTTATTCACAAAGAGTTTGGCAGTTGACTTTGACAGATCTAATAAAAAGTTTGAACCCAAATTCATATGTTCAGTTCAAATTAATAGTAATAAAAATGTACAAATTACATACGTTATGAGTAGAAGCCCACTCTGATTCTCACATTTGGCCTCACAGTAAACCAATAGTCCCAATACAATATTTCCAGCTCAAAAAGCTCCCAGTCAATTAAAGTGATTTGTCATCCTTGCTTTGTACCATCTGCTTGAACCATGATTTGGAACCCACAAGCACGACATGCCTCCATTCACTGAGACTCTCCCAACATTACATTGCCTGTTGAAGCAAACCTTAACAAACCTGAAGGACCCAGTCTCTGCTCCCCTTGGGTGACATACAAAGAGATCATATGTGCATGGGACTGCTCAGTCAGTTCTTTCAGTTCATTCTGTGCAGTTTGAGATAACACCTGGCTCTTCATCATTTGAGCACACGCACTCTTCTCTCAACACTGCTGCATTCTGAAAATCCACCCAAAATGATCTTGATTCTGCTCATAGTCCCTTTTGTTCATCACCAATTCAGTTTACAGCTTTCTTCTGTTGACCGCTGATGATTATTTCAAGGACGTTGGTGAGATCCATCATCTTGGTGAGCATGTCCATGATGTCAGGATGGTCCCTGGCTCCACTGATGAACTCCTCCAGTGTCAGCTCACCTGGGGTCACAAGCAGCAAAGATGTCAATGATATCAGCGGTAACAGTTTGTCATAATATGTATTACTATTTTTTTAAAGAACAAATAGAATATCAAAAAATTTCACAACTATGAAAATGTTTATTGCAGCTTCATATTATCTACATTTCACAGGGCTGGTGGTGATGGTGTCATTACTTCTAACCAAGAGCTCTGTTGTTATGTTCAAGGCTGATAAATGATCACATCATAACATTAGTTGTAGACTGACAATGAGATGTTACCTACCTTCTCCGTGGACATCGATCTTCTCATATATAAGAGTCACGATCTCTTCTGGAGGGATGTCATAACTTCTGGTGATATCCTGAATTGCCTAACAGAAGAATTTATATGTTTAATTGTCAGTTAAATGGAACTAACAATGAGACTTAATAAGTGACTGATGATCATTTAAAAAGTAAAACCTTACACTGCTTCTACTACACCCTCTACTTCTAAATCTAAACTGACCACTACAGCTACAACCATGATATTCAGCAACATGAACAGCCATTTATTTGTAATACAATCAATGATGACAAGTCGTCATGTAATCTGTAGGGCGTTACTGTATGACTTCTTTTGCAAGTGAATTAGGTTACAGGCAAAGCCTTACTTAGACTTGGGGTTATATAAGACGCCCCCTGGATTTAGATGTCACGTCTAGTTCACGGCCAGTTAAACCCATTTCTACTCTTTCAGCTCAGCTTTACGATTCAGGAAGCTGTGAGCTGCTCAGTCCACCAGTTCTGTGAAATTCTAATCACAAGCATTAAAACAAAAAATATTATTTTTACCTTAAATATAGTCTCCAGTTCTTCCTTATCAATTTTCCCATTTCCATCTTGATCGAAGAGTTTGAAGTACCACTTTAGTTTCTGGTTAATTTCTCCTTTCAGTAGTAAACTTATAGCTGCAATGTACTCGACAAAGTCAATGTAGCCGTCCTGCAAAAAAGGAACATGAAAGAGGTCATTAGAAGACAGACTGTGAATTCCTGGGTTTGCACTGCATCGCCTAACATTTTATTTAGGATTTTCAAATAATTATTGTATCATTTAGAATTGTATCACTCCATACAAAAACAATACGGTGGAAACTATAGCAGACGTTTACAGATACTAAAATAATGTGCTCCTAATGTAAAACATCCGACATTCTGTCTTGAGCTTTGTGAAAGAATTCAGGACCCACAGAGCAATGAAGACTAGATCTCCACTCTGCTGATCCCTCTTAAATTGCAGAGATCTATATAATCTCTGAGCGGTCCTTTTAAAAGGTTACACTCTTCATGTAAGTCCATTTGTATAAATTATGCAGCAAGCCTATTATTTTCAACTGCATTTAGTAATAGAGAGGTGGCTCATGCACCAGAAATTCAACAAGGTGCATGCACCAGAAATTCACGGAGCTGCTGTCTCATCAGTCAGAAAATCGCCGACAGACCAACCGGGCTTATTCAGGGAATCACACAATCCTTTCTTTTGTTTTCTTACCCCGTCCATGTCAAACGTGAAGAAAACCTGGTCCACATAACTGCTGGCCTCCTCTGTCATACCATTCATGTCAAGCATAGTCTTGAGCTCAAAGAGGGTTATGAGCCCCGAAGGAGACTCCCTCATGAATTTGGTGTACCAGTGGTGCATGTCCTCCTCCATAATATCATCCAGGCTGGAGCAGTGGGTGCCCATTATTCCTCCGGATGTGTGACTTTGTCCAGGATCTTGCAGACTGCTGGTGGCTGAAGTTGAGGCGAGAGAGAAAAGTGTGTGAACAGAGCGGTGACAGCAATGAGTTCTGGCTGAAACCTCATGCAACGACCACCTTAATCTTTAAGTCTTGGGACGGCCAAAAGGAGAGATAACCCTTTAATGGGATAACAGCAGAAGTCTTCCAAGAACCACAGGACACTGCACACTCTATGAGTGAAGTGCAGTTTGGTTGCTAATATCCAGGGACGAGGGACTTACATGTAATAAGTAGAACTCCCTCAGGAGTGAACTCTTGTCTGGGGACAACGCTAGATTTCTTTTTTTCTGTTGTTTTCCATATTTTTATTACAGTTTTTTCCCCTCATGTTCTCTTTTAATATGTATATTTTTTTTTTTTTTGCATCTTTTGCTTTGCCCCTTCGTGATGTTTCACAGTAATGGGTGCCATTCATTTTTTCTAACATGTCTTAATGCAGTTGTTTAATTTACTATTTACATAGATACTTTATATAAATTTGCCCACAGAGCTGTGCACCCACTCCCACAGGTTATCACACACTTCGTGTGTTACTCAGGGAATTAACCAAGGGAGTTCCTCTTGGAATAGCCTTATCTTCTTTTCATGAACATGAACAGACTAGAGGATATTTCTGACCTACAAAGAACACACTAAGCCACTCGTGAAATATTACATAAAATTATTATTATGTTATATAGTTATAGTTAAATATTTATACAAATATAATCACACATATATAGCTCCCCCAGGTGTGAACTCTGTCTGGGGACTGTATTTTTATTTTTTCTATATTTTTATTCAGATACATTGCATTAGATACATATATACATACATTCAGATACATTATTTATTTTTAGCGTTTTTACATTGTCCCCTATTGATGTATTTAAGCATTTATTTTGAACATTATTTCATACTGTCATCTGCATACTCACATGTCTAAATGTATCCAAATAAATCCTCTAAATATATCCACAGAGCTGTGCGCCCACGCCCACAGGTTATTACACACCTCTGATTTTCCTCAGGGAATTAACAAGGGGAATTCCTCTTGGAATCACCTTAACCCCTTTAATGAACATGAACAGACTAGAGGATATTTCTGACCTACAGAGCACACACTACGCCACTCAAGAAATATTACATAAAATTATTATTATGGCAAATATAGTCGTATAGACTATACATATAGACATACACATGTAAAACAGTACACAATGAACTGTGCAGGTTTTTTCTTGTTCATTTCAATTTTTGAAATTTGTGGTTATCAGTATTGAAGGCCTGTCATTTCTCATCAATAGCCTTGTTTTTTCTACCCTGTTTTCAAAGCATGACCCCTGCTTTTCACAGACAAAGACAGACGTAAAGGAGCAAAAATGTTATCACGTTGATGCCTAGTGCAACATTTTGAGCTGACAGTGAAGTGAATGTTGTTTTTTTTCATTGAAAATGTGCATTTTGTTGCTTTCTTGGTACATGAACAAATCTGTAATAGTGTAAGCAACTGGTTTGCTGGACTGTGCCATAGAGATATTTAATTAACAGCAGCAAGACAGAAAAACACACATATGTATGTGGAATATAACATTTTCATACTTTTACCTTCACACTGACTGCAATCCAGCCAGACCTCTCAGGTCAGCAGGTCACAGAGGTCTAAATGTAGATAGAAGAAGAGCGATCTGGTGTGTGTGTGTGTGTGTGTGTGTGTGTGTGTGTGTGTGTGTGTGTGTGTGTGTGTGGGTGGGAGGGTGGAGTTCTCAGCTCTTTGCAGGTCAAGCACTTTGCAGAATGCCTAGTTGTTGGTATTGCCACTATTATATTTTATATTCATGCACTATGATGTAGAGCACATAAAGTGTACTGGCAATGAAGTGTTAAACTAAATTTGCATAACATTTGAAAATAACTTTAGTCTTAGGGTATTGCAGCATTAGTTCCCAAAGTCAGATTTAAACTGTTCAAACATTTTCTGTGTGATATCTCTTGACAACAATCAAAGAAATGTCTATTAATGTCTCGTAATGCTGAGAAACTATAACTGTTCATGTTGGCTCCAAAATAATAACAGAATTCAGCATATTATAAAATTCCTTCAGACACATTACGTAATCAATAATCTATTAAGTTTTATACTGAAGGTTTTTCAGAGCAGATTTTATCTGTGGTAGAGTTTATGTCAATAAAGATATAATAAAACAATTGAACACTTGCCAGAATGGATCAATACATGTTTAACCAGCATTGTGGACCCATGGCTGACCTCAGGGGATTATGGGCACGATAGAAGCTCTAGGGTAGTGAAATGCTGCTTAAACCAATCAGGCAATCAAAGCTCAGAGTCCTTATTATAGTAAATCTGGCTTTAGAGGATTGACAATTCTCAAAATAGGATTGACAAAATGGACCACCAGTGACTACAGACAGCACAGGCAGCTAGTATCCAGCCTTTAACATACACATAACCAGGATCCATGCTGCTGCCCTGTGCCATGGCACATGATGTCTCACTGCTGCCAGATTAAGAAAAGTGTCTACTTTAACAGAGCAGAGATAGACACCTGCAGAAAATGCCCTCCCTAAACCTAAATACAGTACAAAATCTGCTTAAGTCAACTAAAGTTGTCCAGTCTGAATCAATAAAACCAGTCTAAATAAAAATGTTCAGGTTTGTTCTTGTTTAACCCAACGTTCATAGAGCAGGTGGAATGATCTGGTTTTATGTATAAGCTGTTGAAATCTCGTGGATCCCACTGATGCACTTGCTGTTTAAACTTGACCCTTTGACCAGCATGTGACTGTCATGCAACAAGAATGTTTGAGAACTACACGTGAAAATGTATTTCCCCTTCATGAACAAAGGAAAAGGTGCTCCAAAAAGATCAGTATTTACATATATTGCTGGTAAGCATGACATTGTTTTATACATAAGGTTTCATTTGCTCTTGATGAGCAGAGAACTGACTTGATGCAGGCAGAATTGTTTAAAATACAACACTATTAAAGTAAGCAGTGTGTAAAGTAAAGCAATTGCTTAACATTAATGAGTGAATTTATTAATGCAAGACAAGGTTATGTTATTATTTACAGTATATATGACATTTCATTAGAATTAACATAATTTTCCTCACTCACATATATGGCACCGTGTCATTCATGGTAATATTTGTTCATATTTTCTCAGTTTGTTGGTTTGTTGGGTTAAATCTTCTCTAATTCCATCCCCCAGTAAAGCAAAACAAACTATACCTAAACACTGAACAGTGATACTGGGCAACTTATATTATTTTTACACAGGGTCATCTAAATGAACCTTTCTAGATATATAAAAATCCCAAACTTACTATAATAAAGTACTGTTCTTTGCCACTCTTGTTTACGCCATACCTTATAGTGGTATTTGGTTATAGCTGACTCTGAAGTTACCATGTAATAATGAATGACTGTAAAAACTTACATTTAAACTTCACATTAAGTGAACAATTTGAGCAGTGACAAATACTATATCTGTCAAAATATGTTGCTGATAGTTGTCTTGTACCAAATGCTACCAAGTGAAGTGATGACTAATTAATAACCATCTGGTGGAAGAATGACTGTCTGTGACCAGATCGTTTGGCATAAACATTAATCACAGCTGTAATCTTATTAAAGGACTAATCTCTATAGACAGATTGTCGTCAGATGTCAGCTGATGACTTCCGAGATTACCAGAGGACAGACGTGTTGACACGGTCACTGTCAGAAACCAAACAGCCATCTGACATACTGACACCGATGTACTTTATATACATGTTATAGACCAGCGGCCCTATTAAATGCAACAACCTGGTACACATACACAAAGAAAGCTAAGGAAAGATGACCTGTTCACTTGCACGTGGGCCATGCACTCCCTCTACTGTTCAACCATTAAGATGAAAAATACTGTGTAGCAGGGTAGTGGAGGCAATAGATTCTATCTATCTATCTATAGATAAAGATATATAGATTCTGATAGATATAGCTATGGTTATGCATAGCCTTCATTTAGAAAGTAATTGCTCATTTAGGCTCATTTTCCTGCACAGTTCTCTGTACCTGATTTTCCTGAGAGGTTTGTTCCTCTCTAGGCAAATGCTTAGTATTGTATTGCAGTTTTGGTTTGCAAATTATGTCTGGTGAAGGAACATGACACAGAAATGCAAATATAAACACTTGTATTTCCATTTAAAACACTTATTCAGCCACATTTTGTACAAATTGTCATGCATGAATGACAGTGATAGTGAAGGAATTAATATAAATAATTACTGGCTTTTACACCAATACCCTTACACACAAACTTAAACACACATATACACATAAACACATACACAATAATACAAAATAAAATCTCAAATGCAGTATGAAAAATTGCATGTCATGTACTTAGCAATCTCTAGCTTTTTGTTGGCATTCACTTGGTTTGAGAGTAGGTAGAAGTCCCACACTGCTGACTGATTTTAATTAGGAGTCCTATAAACCTGCTAAGCAGAACAGACAAGATCATCCATGTAGCCCAAGGCCATAGTATGACTAGACTGAGTGACTGTGGCCATGTTTTATGTGGTAAAGATGCATCATATGCAAAATGTCTACAGACTCATGGGACAATCACACGGACCTCTGACGGATCATATGCTACAGACACACCTTAGTGGAGGAAGTCTGGTGTTTGCTTAGTGCCTCACTTAAATGACAAAAAGACAAAACTAATTCCAGTCTTGTCATCAGTGTCTTAAAAACATGTTCAGGGAAGCTGGGTCAATGTACATCTGCTCTGATTCCTCCAGCTCCTGGTCATATAGAAACTGTCTGAATACGTTGTATACCATCTCCCTGCTCAGAGTAAAGCATCTGAGCTGATCTTGCTGTTCTTCGGGCATGAGAAATGTCAGCTGGTAGTCAGCGATGACTGAACCATATCTGTGGAGATAGTACAAAAATAAATCTGAAGCTCAACACATTCTTCCCCATAAAATGTTCAAATAACAGGGCTAATCAAAGCACTGAGTGTAATGTGTGTTTACCTGAAAGCATATATCTCAGCTGTGGAGAAGTATCGTCCCAGGGCAGGGGAGGATCTGTAGAGGTCAGCAAGCTGGGTGGGGCCGGTTGAGGCATGCAGAGGCAAACAATGGAAGTCAAATGTTTTTGGCGCATACTACTTTCACTTTACTGTGGGCTCTGAAGGCTCTTATTTTAATTCTCTCTAAGAGAGAAAACCTGCTACAGGGCTTTCAGTTTCTGGCAACAACAAGTTGGAACAGGTTTTTGTTATGGAAGCTTATGGGATGACTATCTCAGTTAATGAGCTGTTTTTCACTTGGAAGTGATACAGTGACATGCAAGTATATGTATAACTCCATGACTATGGAAAAAGTGAAACGTTAAAGTTAAACAGAGGGTAGCTTCAGTCAGTCAAATAGAGATTTGAGATAAGGCTCAACTCACTTTTACATCTTTTCTTGTATTTTCTAATATGTCACATTCCACTTGTTCATGTATGTTTTAATATTAAGGAAAATGATAATTCTAATGAAATGTCATATATACTGTAAATAACATAACCTTGTCTTGCATTAATACATTCACTCATTAATGTTAAGCAATTGCTTTACTTTACACACTGCTTACTTTAATAGTGTTGTATTTTAAACAATTCTGCCTGCATCAAGTCAGTTCTCTGCTCATCAAGAGCAAATGAAACATTATGTATAAAACAATGTCATGCTTAGCAGCAAATTCCACAGAGAGTGTATTTGGTTTTATGAATGCAACCAATTAACATGAATTCATTAAGTAGATTATTGGAAAACAACAGGTTATAATTAGCCAAACCTTTTTTTGAAAGACAGCAGCGAGTGCCTGGCTCTTATTGGAGTTAACAGAGTGAAGTTCCTCTGTGTCCAGATTGGGCAGTTGGAAGCTTCCATTGAAATACAGTGGAATTTTAAACAATGAACGGTCAAAGTTCTCATCGACGTCGTCGTGAATCGCTGCTCAAACAGAAAAATGAGTCAGTACTGAAACAATAAGAGTTGTGTTTAAAAAGTAACATGTTATCCTAAATTTTCCATTGTTTTAGATTTCTGGAGTGGTTTACAGCCTCATTACCTAATGTACACAACGTCTTATCAAGGGATGATGTGTTGCTGTTATATTCTAACCTGAGCACTGTATGAAAACTTACATATTAGCATTTGCACTAATATTTGTGCTATAAAGTATTGCCAAGTCACAAACCAAAGTCATTTCAAGAAATTTTAAAAATCGTAGGTGACTTTTCATTCCGTTTATACATGCATTCTTCATAAATCCAGCTTCATCTAACACTCCACAACATGAAATGCACTCATTATATCCCCTTACCTGAGCACACAAGCAGCGTAATTATTATCACAACAAAGATGAAGAGAAAAATTAAGATGATGATCATCCATAGCCTGATTTTCCAGCAGATTAATTCATTCAGCTCTCTTTTTATCCTGTGCACGGAGCTAATCTGAAAACAGTGAAATAGCATTGTCAAGATGTGGCAACTGCAAACTTTGATACTAGGAGACATTTTGGGTGGCGTATCACTTCAATAAGACATCATTCAAGACCATTTTGACAACATTCTGTGTTCTTTTAATTGTGGACAAGGACCGATAAAGAGAAAGAAATTATGGTATCATCTAAGTTATTTATAGCTACACTGACCTCTGTGGTATTCAGGGTATACATGGGAAAATAACTCACATGGTAACAGAAAAGTTACACTTCCTTTATTCAAAGTGTAGGAGGAAATGCCCCGAACCGAAAATATTCATACCTCTCGATGAGTGTCTATATTTTCCAGATTCATTTGATTTTCTGCTGTATGGCTTGAGGGCATTGTCTCCCCGTTACAGCCATTAGTCTGACAGAGAAGGCACAACAGATATAAATCACTTTTCCTTGCTTTACCATAAATTGAATAACTTATCTAGGGATTGTGTGTTGATTTGTTCACTTCCAAGAGTGCTGGAAGTCAATTAGCAGCACAAGTTGCTCCCAAAGAGCTTTTGCCTTTTAATCAGAAATACACAGATCTGTGTTAAACAGAATGAGTTATTCTTATTTTTTGAACAGTAAACCTGAACAGAATCAAACACAAGATACACAGGAGCACGGTCTTGATGGAAACTCACTTGTGGAGAAAGCAACGCGTCTCTCTCTGCTGCATCAGGTATCCTGTGGGCCACACCATCTCCATTACCTGGTGTCACCTGACGGGCAAATATGTAGGATCACTACTATGAACTGCTAAAAACAAAATGGGAGTGACATTGTGCTGCAACTAAAGCTTACTGCTGATGAAACTCTGGATTATTGTCTCGATTAATTGTGATACTGTATACTGTATACACGATACAGCGGAAATTGTGAAATCTGACCACCACCATACACATGCTTGCCGTATTTGTTAAAAAAAAGCAAAAAAAAAAAAAAAAATCACTTACGTAATGCCACTAATTTTTCTGTATGGTTTCAACTTTTTACGCAAAAAAAGCAAATACAATATATACACTATAGCATGCTTAATAATATTATGATGACAGCTACTGTTGTATTTGTTATGGAATTGTGTATAAACAATAAACAAAGTTCCACTTAACTCACCTGTTCAATAAACACTGTTGTTTCATCCCTCTCATTCGTCCCGATCGTACGCATCTCCATGCTTATTTGCGTTCAAGTCCCAGTGTCAAGTGTAAGCTGTTATGTCTTTCTACAGTCTCAACCCGGAAGCGCCCGTTTCTTATCACTTTTAATAACTGCGCTCAGCGGGGCCATACACGGCCCAGATGTGGGTTTTTGTTTTTTTAAAAAGGAGCAGTTCTCCACAAACGACTGTTCAGTCGGTGAGTTCACGCTGTTAGATCTGACAGCCCGTGGGAAAGCGTTCTTCTTCCAAAAGCGACATTTCTTTCGTCCTTCGCAGCTCGTCCCTCTTTCCCAAGCCTGCCAGGTAAGTTTGATCCAAGTTTCGCAGCTGACGTCGGAAGGCGTTGTCAAGTTAAGAAACAATGTGGGAGGAAGCATTACAGATAATGTGTCACGTCTCTTTCTTGGACGTCATGTTACTGACCACAGCGCGATTCACAACCGGGATGTTATGATACAGTATGGTTATTATAGGACTAAATGTATACAAGGTTCGCTGTGAAGGTAAAACATATTATTGAAAATGTAGGTATCCAGAGGTATGTGAAGTATGCACGCCACGTGACCCAGCTCCCCCCCCGCAGGTAAAAGTCTAGTTGGGATTTATGACGATTAAATGTTAACCAAAGGACACACGTAATGAGTCGAAAGACTGCCGGGGGTCTTATTCTTTCTGTATTAGTCTAATTCAAGGAATTTATCAACTGCCTTTGATGATGTCACCGAATTGATTTTTTAAATTGATTACATGTGAATTAAACATTCAGATTTTGATTTTTAGGCCCTAGAAGCACCCAGCTGTTTTCACTTATTCTAATTATACCTCTGCTCAGATTAAAATGGGTAGATCAGTGGTGGAAAAACCACGTGACTCCATGTACTAATGAGAATCTGGCATTATTTTTCCTTTCCTAAAAGGTGCAATAATGCTGTAAGTCAAATGCCATTCTTGCCTCAGTCTGGGGTCAGGCTTTGATCATACACACTGCAGTTACAGGTAAGTGCTATATTACTAAACATTTACTATAATTATGGCACTCATAAGTAAACAAACACACTTTAACAAAAATTAAAAAATTAAAATACTGCCATGATCTCAATAATTAACTCATTCTAGTGTGATGAACTGACTAAATTACCATCTTATTTCATTCATTCATTCATTCCAGGTGGCATTCTTGATGGAAAAATAATCTCAACAAGCAAAATCAGCATAATCAAAGCAAAACAAAACCCTGCCTGGTCCAGAAGAAGTTAGAAATGCAGAACTGCAAAATGGGAAATGTGACAGAACGTTGTATTTTGAGTAAGAGCATGTCACTTAACATCTTTAACAGCTGCCACTCATTAAACGAAATGGGTGATGTTATGTCTGAAGACACACCTGGTAGGTTCTGTCATCTGGTGGCTCTTGTTTGTCCTTGTTTGTCTAGGAGAGGAGTAAAGCCAGGCAGTCTGCAGGTTAACTGTGACCAGCAGAGCTTTCACACTTCTATTATTCCATTAATATTAATCATCATTTTTAGAATGACTAAAAACAAGGTGGCATCTGATGTTAATATCCATGACCTGTCTTGTGACAAGCTTTTACAACTTAGTTCCACGCAATATCAGTCCCACATTGTTGACTCCACAGGCTTCATTTTAGTGGCCCATCACGATGTGAGAACAATTCCCAGAAAACCCTCCCTGCTGCCGCTTCAGTAACAGGCTGAGCAACACATAACACAGCTCAGAAGCTGAGAAGAAGCCCAATCAAGGAGAGTAATTTGTATCACCTGTGTGGGTGTTTTTTTTTTTTAGGAGTCTGTAGCCTTTTTAGGCTGTGAAGACTGTCCAGTTCAGCAAACAGTTGCGTACAGAGATAGGAAACAGCATGAAGTACTTACTGATAGGCCGACTATAATGAAGGTCATTGTTATTGATTTATACTCGAACATTCGATCAAACACGTAATGTCAACTTCTTTCTTAGATAAGGAGGCTGTTTATTTTCTTAACATTTCTGTGCATAACTGCTGAGGACCAGAGCCACTCCACCGAAGCTCTGTGATTTTGATATTTTGTGGTATACAAAATAAAAGACAAGCAGAGAACTAGACCAATATACATCAAAACACTAAATAAGCAAATTACACAATTTTAACCTAAAGTGATAGTGATTTGGTATGATGTTATATATCTGCTAACATATATATGAATCTAATAAGATGTTTTTCCTTTGGTCAACCCAGCATTATTGCATATTTTCAAAGTCCTGTGTCCAGGACCTTGACATTGAAGTGCACTCTTAACAATGTCTTTGACTCAAATCTCAGCAAAAAAAAAAAAGAAAAGAAATCATATTTGTCATTAAAAAAAAACAAGTCTGGTCATGCAGACTCAATATAACATGACACAAATCTCCTCTGTCTGTTTATGGATTAAGTATCAGCTGTGATGCTTATTTCCAAGTGCAGAGAACAGCTGCTTCTCATAAACCCCCAGTGTTTACAGACCTGTTCTATTGATGGCCAGGAGAGGGCAACAGAGGGACTTAAAACAGGACAGGTACCAAGACAGAACAGATAAACTTTCTCTGAGGAGTATTTTTTGATTAAGAGTTTTCTTAATCAAAGCACTGAATAACTTATTCATATATTTCTTTTTGTTTTATTACATAAACATTCACAGCTCACACCCTGTCATTTCCTCCTTGAAGTTCCTCCTGAGCCATGTCCTCCTGCCCCGCGTCTGTCACAATATCACCCTCTACCTGCTTGGCAGGGAAAGGCTCTGAAGGCTGCTGTTCCTCCTCCACAGTCTCCAAACATTGAGCTTGTTCAGCTTCCTGCTCCTCCTTTGGATCACTCATGGTGTCTGGATCACTCTTTGCTACCTCATCCTCTGTTTTTTCACAGTCCCTGTCCTCTTCAGCTTCTTTCAGACTGCCTGTTGGCTGTCCATGTTCAGCTTCCTCTGCTGGGCTGTCGATAACCTGGTCATTGTCCCCATTTTCTTTTGGGCTATGCAGTTCACATGGGGACAGAGCGCTCCCAAAGGCTCCCGCCTCCTCTCCAGCTGACCTCCTGTGCTGTCTCGTGGGCGGGCGCCTCTTGAATGATAGCCGTGCACGAGTCTGTGTGGAAAAGATGGCCAGCAGGGATGCCAGCAGGGAGTTAAAATCATGTTTTTAAACAAATCTGAAAACAAGGGAATTCAGATTAATAAGACAACTACGAACCTTATAATGAATGTCAATTCATTTGTAATCCAAATCATTTCAAGTAACATCCCCAAGTTTAATTAGCATATGCGTGAGAGTACTGCACAAAATGGTACCTAGGGACTCTAACTAGGCTAAGGGGATTACATCTTCAATCCCCCTGGAGCAGCACTCATGCACTACAGGGGCATCTTGCTCCAGCTTATCCAGGGCCTGCTTAAACAGAGGATGCAGAACACCCACTGAGAGACACGTCAGCAGGCACGAGGACCATGTGTCTGGCTGTGACGTCGCAGCTCACTCAGCGAATAACGTGAGAAACACTTCAGGGTCCTCAATGTGACAACAGCTCATGTTTGTCATTTAATGACTCAGAAGTCAGGAAATCATTTGCGTGTGTTTTTGCACATGCAAATGATTTTAGGGTATGGTCCAGGGTGTACTGCGTTGCTCTGAAGTAATACTACAAACATGCATTATGAGATGTTATAACAAAAATGATCTTAAGTTTGTCTAATGATAAGTTCAGTCCATATGTTTACCTTGTTAATGCTCGGCAGCGGGGTGCCTTCAGGAGGGTTGTTGAAGCTGACGGGCTCCTCCTCTTCACTAGACAGATGTGATGGCCGCAGGGTGGGGCTCAGGGGGCTTGGTGGGCTGCAGGGTGTGGTGGGGGACAGCGGTGCCGGCTGGAGCTTCACATCGGGACTCTTGGGTGAGGGCAGCAAAGCAGTGGGTGACAGAGCAAGATTGGCCTACAGGGGTGAAGGAAGATCCTGAAGCCTGCAGACTATAATCTCCTCAGGACATTTTGTTCTAATAAAACTTTGTTGTACAAAAATGACATGAATTAATTTAAATAGCACAAAATGAAATTAAACGGCACAAAATGAATATGCTCAAAACCTAAAATGAAAGTAGAAACAGAGAGTAAACCAGTAAACCAAATTCAGCATAAAATTCTTATGTTTGTTAGGTCACAAATAAAAAACCCTCCTTAAAATTTGTAATTTTGAAAATGTTGTAAAAAGAATATTATAAATATATTATACAGGCATACGCATAGGACATGGTTCTACTGGCATCCATCACCGTCCTACTTTGAAAGCTCACCAGCTAGCAACATGTCCTGACATTCCCTTTTAAGTGTCAAAATCAACACCTGCTGTATTCAACCTGAGATCCAAAGAGCATAAAAACACCTGAGTTAGTTCCCCGACCGCTGTTCGGGTTTATAATAGAGTGTCCTACCTGCACAGGGGAGAAGAGGAAGAGGGAGAAGCGGCAGCCCTTTTGTCCCATGGCTGCCCACCGTGTGAATTGTTAACTAAAGGAATGATGTTGGTGAGGAAGAGCCTAAGCAAAGTCTGGGTGGCCCATGATCCCATTAGCTCATTAATCTGAGCCGATTGTGGCATCAAGGACAAGCCCTTCCCCTTTTTCTCAGCATGCGAGCAGCTGAGGCACCGGTGTCGACTGAACAGTGGGTGGCAGCAATGCCTCAAATATCTCTGTCCCCTGACTCTCCAAACTCCTCACAACTTCATCCTGTTGGCTAAAACTGGTTTTGTGCTTCCCTCATAGAACATTTGAACAACCATGTTGCAAGGTGCATCTACCTGAAGTTTCTCAATGATGGGGGAGTTCTTCACCTTGATTTTAAAAGGATTTGGGGAGACAGTAGATTTCTGAAAGAGAACAGAATCAGGCTAGAGTTAACATAAGGCAAATTCACACCTGCAACTGAAATATAAAAAAACTAACATGGACTTGTTTGGTGATATTTACGTTTATGTAAATGTATACTGTCATTACACATTACAATGTATGTCATTACAGGACATACAAGCATACAGTATGTCCAGGTATGTTTTAAGACTAAATGATAAATATTAAATGGTATCAAATAAATAACTTTTTCTTGTACATGGATGTGATTTATCCATGTTTGCACTTTTGTTGCACTTTGCGCTTTCAGCTGGGCTTAATACAAATATAGGTTATGTTGTTTGTTTGGTACTACATTCACTGAAGGGGAAACAGCAGCACAAACACAGCTTTCCTAGTATTTTAAGAAGAAGAAAAACTTATGTACGTTGTCTACTGTGTTGAAATTTGCAATGGAAACATAGTCTCCGGTCTGTTTTCTCGATACCTCTTTTGTATGTCAAGGAGACAGATTTGTAGCACACTGATTGGTAAAGAAAGAAACACTGCTTACATCTGATTCCTCATTCTCTTTCTGATTTTGCAGCTTCAGGGAACATGGAGGTCTTCTTCGAAATGGCAACTTCAAACAAAACGGAGGAGGAATTGTAAATAAAAGCCCCAATCACAACGGGTTCAAATGTATTCATTCAAAATAAAGTATGTAAGCTAAAAGTACCTCGTCATTTGAGTTGGGCATTGGCAGAATGTGACCTTTTAACCTTCCAGCAAGCTCAGCCACAGATGGCTTGGATGGAGAATCCTTCTGGAAAAGAAAGACATTCAGTTCTTTTATGTTGTATTTAACTTAACTGTTTTATAAATGTTTATGAAATTTAAATGCCTCCAATGAATTCACAGACTTATCATTGTACTTTATGTGTAATATAAGAGTAGAACATGCATAAACACCTAAATATAGCACTTAAATATCAAATACCATTGCTCATATTCAGTAGGCAGATGGTTTTATTTGTATTTAGCACTGAATTTTTAATTAATTATTACACAATTAATTGTCACACAGAATGAACAAGAAGTACGTGTCTGCACATGTCTTAAAATTAAAATTAACATTGTCTTTGACATTATTTTTGGCCTTGTACACTGAGCATGGTGATCACATCACCACCTTCTGCTGTTTGTTAGATACAGATAGATAAGATATTAAACAGCATTTCCTGAAACACACTATAAAGAGATACATTGCAGCAAATATGCACTAAACAGTACAAGTTAAATAAGTAGTGGACTATAACCCCATATCAGAAACTAATAACTAAATTAACTAGATTTTGTGTAAATTTGTTACTTATTCTTTCATGAAATCGGTTAATTTGTTTGTTTTTACACCTGGAAGTGTAAAACTTTGAAAAAGAAAGTCAGTTTTTGTGAATGTTGAGATATAGGCAAGGCATGTCTTTGTCAGGTGGGGCATAAAAACTGAATGATATTAATCAGGTGCTGATTTTCTGACCAAAGTGAGCAAAGAAAAATACATTTTCATAAAGAACAGCATCCGCAGAGAGCCACGTCGCAGCTGAGCAAGGGGATGCTCTGAGACGAAGAACATGTTTCACTTCCCTGCAGACGGGTAGAGAAACAGCAGGGAGAGCAAATATGCAAACTAAAAATTGAATCGCTCAGTGTGTTGGGTTCAGTGCTTCCCTCACAGGAACTCATCGCTTCTCCTGCTAAAGAGCATATTTTGTGTGTCACTCAGGACACAGGAAGTGAGCCTCTTTCTCCACAGCTGTTCAACATCACGCCGCAGCCTGTGACAGGAGAGACCTGTCCTTGCAGCCCCACACTGTTATCACTTCTTGGCCTCTTTACTTCAAGTCTCTCCCAGTATTCCCAAGCTGATTGCTCAACTACCCTCCTCCGCGCTGCCCTTTGATGACCATTAACTCACTCCACATATCTGTGGCGTAAGTGATAAATTGGCTGATGGCTACAGGCTGGAATGTGCACAAACGTAAGCATTGAAAACAACACACCACTATTTTGTTATTCAGGTTCTACTCAGTTTTTTGGGTTGAGACATTTGTTTACAACATGACAGCAGCTTCACATGCATCATGTTGCTATCCAATGATTTGCATTGAACGGTCACTGCTTATGCTTTCTGTTTCTGGCTTTCATACTACAGCTCATTTCCATCCTGCTTTTATTGACCACTAAAAAGCTCATGCTTCTCCTCACAGCTGCCAGTGCTGTCACATTTCCTGGGTGTGCACCCTCAGTTCCCTCCCTCTCTGCACAGTTTGGGCTGTAACCGTGGAAACATGGATCTCCCAAGCTTCACAGATACACACATTCCCCAATTTAATCACACGCGTTATTTTCCTTTTTCCCCTTGTTCTCACCATGACCTCACCACCTTGCTCCCTCCACCCAAACGTATTACAGCATCAGCCAGCGCCGCAGCGCCTCTGTTAATACTTCTCTGCACCGCCTCTGTGTCCTAATCCACATCCCAACCCTTTTCCTGAGTTCTCTTTTCTCATCCGTGATAAATAGTAATCATCAGGGACCACCCACCCTCTGCACCATTATTTTGCAACCTCTAATTGTTTAACTCTTTCCTGTCCTTTAAAAGTAAATGCCTCCTTCAGAGCACGAACACTGGTCACAACAGCGCAGGCAGAGGAAGTGGGGCTTTGATTGTCTTCACCCAAAACATCTGAGCAGCGATTCAAACAAACAAGGTTTCATTTTTCTATTGTGCAACTTTATTTAAATGTCTACCAACCCCCCTAAACATACCATCAATCATTTCTTTGTTCTTTCCAGTGTGTAATCTTGGCACAGAACTTTATTAAACGTAATTTTGTAATAAAAGAATCAAATTTCTGTATATACGTTGAAGGACATTGCAGCACTTTCACTTCAATATTAGGGATGGAAATTGGTCACGTGAAGCAAACAGTATATTTCACATGTTTAGATTATTTTAGAAATGATCAGTAACTTGCAGAAGCCAGGAGATTTTAAGGCACAGCAGCATTAACTATTCAACAACTTTCTAGTTTTAGAAGAAGTCATTCCAGATCCATTAATATTCCACCAAGCGTCTTTTCACAGCGAGCCCTTATCTTTAATGACCTTCATGGTGTAGAATGAAAATAAGGTCAGTCTCAAAGCAAATACCCCCCTGACTTTAAATATACTAATCTTGCATATACTGTAAAAGGTGACAGATGCAATTTTATTAATGTCATGTAAAAATGTCATTTGAGTGTGTCAAAAACATGAAAACTTTCACAGTCAATTAAGAGTGCAAATGTTGCTGGGAGCTCTACCTGCTATGACTGAAACAAGAACCTTTTCCTGGGGCACTGTCAGCAGCTGTAGACAAACATCTAATCTTGAGCAAACTCCTAATTTTATAATTTGCCTATTTCTCTTAACTGAACATGCTTTATTTTTCCCTCTCACTTAAACTCAAACAGTTTCTCTCTTTCTATAATCAGTAAACAGACAATTGACACTTATTATTTTAGTGAGCTATACAAAGCCTTCAGCTGGTTATCAGTATTGCACATGGTTAACTCAGCTGGGACCCCAAGCTCTGTGGAAGAGTGGGAAACTTTGGTTCACTGCAGGAGAGAGCAGGGCAAACTATTTCTGGGGCTCTAGGCCTGGGAAAAAGCCCCAGAGCTGTGTAGGCAGCTTGGATCACAGCTCTGCTCCATAACCCCCTCAGCTCCTAAGAGAGAGAGAGACTGCCCCTCGATATGCTAGACCACATCTGAAACATACTGTGATCTAACATACAGAGCAATTGAGCATGTCTAAACAAGGAAATGATGAAAAAAAGACGCTTAAAGCAGCGCCTCACCCATGTGATTAAGGGTTTTCCAAAAATGGGC
This sequence comes from Datnioides undecimradiatus, assembly GCA_008933995.1. Lineage (NCBI taxonomy): Eukaryota > Metazoa > Chordata > Actinopteri > Lobotiformes > Datnioididae > Datnioides > Datnioides undecimradiatus. Next base: position 5,088,677 of record WARS01000008.1, read on the forward strand.
CTGGGTCGACGCTAAATAGAAGCAAGCTACTCTAGACTCTGACTTCTAAGAAATGCTAAAACAGACTTAGCACCTTGGTATTATATATGTTTTACTTTTAAGAATTTCACTTTTTTTTCCATTATTTGAAAAAAGTCCATTTATGCTAGCACACAAGGATACTTAGTGGTCACAAATGAAAGAATGTGCTGGTCCAAAACCCTGGGCTGGTTGGGAAAATATGGTATGGGTACATTGACTGACAACTTCATTTGCAATGACCAATACTGTGTAAATACCCATGTAATTAATCTTTTCTCCAACTGTATTTCCTCTCCAGAAACTCATGGCCTCTGTGAAGAAGGTGCCAGGGCCTGTGTACATCCTTACCCCTTGTGTATTGTATTAATACTGCTGCGTGGAACCAATTTAAGTAAAAGAGCATATACTGACATATGTTCCTCAATTGTTTTATTGTACTACAAATATGTCCTGTTTTATTAGTGTTCAAGATTTTGATTTTTACCCAAAATTTTAAGTCAATGAAAGTCAGTTTAGTTACTTTAACTAAATTAAATATGATGGCAGCTGGCTATATACTCAGTGTAGACCAGAATGGCATTTTGGATATGTAAGCCGTAAAATAAGTTAGGGGGCACTGTAACACTGCATTCCATATCATTACCTTGTGAGGCAGCTGGACACACAAGATCACATTATCATACAAGATTACGAGAGATCATGTGAGATGTTGGCAAGCTTTAAATAATGTGCTTGTGGTCAACTCAATCAGCGTAAAAATATCAAGGTACTGATGCAGTAAAGGCACTGTGAGGTATGGCTGACACAGAAGGCTGCGTGAACCGGGGTGCTGCAGCAAAAATGCCTCCATACTCAGCGAGCTGTTGTTTGGATAAGTAAAGGTTAATCCCAACCAGCGTCTTAATTTCCAGGCTGTGGATGGAGACACGAGGTCTACTGTATGACCGGCAGATGCGGAAAGAGAACATGGAGACAAATAGATCACACAAAGCCTGCTATTGTCTGTTCCTGTGATTCCTATTTCCAGAGCCAGGGGAGAAGAAGCACATGATATGAGTCTCAGTAAATCCCAACATATCTGCTTGATATAACAGCAGTGGTCAGAGAGCAACAGGCCATGTAATCTACCATGGAGCTGATAAAGATGATGTCTGGCTCAGGATCTTTAACCCTTCTCGAGGAATGACTCACTCTCAATCCTCATAAGCTCTTGCTGGTGAGCCCCACACAGTGCAAATCTACACAAGTGGAGATAAATAAAGCCCACCAAAGCACAGCTGTTCAGCAGGATCTTGTTCAATAAGCTCACTAAGCATAATGGCTTCGGTTTGAGTCTGCAGACTTTGTTTTCACAAGTCAGCATGTTCTGCCTCGGGGAAAACCAACACAGTGAGCAGCTCCCTTCTGCCTACACTTGTTAAGTGGTAAGAGCGCAGACAGGCACCTTCTCACTCGCTGCCTTTCCAGGAAAACATGATGTGTTTTTGGACCGGACCTCATCTGAATATCTCACTTTTCCACTGCCCTCACTGGCACAGTGTTTGTGTGTTTTTACATGTGTTGTGTGTAGACGTGCACTCATCTATGAGCCATTGCTGCTCCCTGTCTCAAGGGAAACAGGAGGTGCCGCACACACAGACGAGCACTGTACAATGGGGAAGCAAGCATTGAGTAAAACAATGAGTATGCACAAAGAGTTGGAAAGAGATGGCTTGTGGACAGAAAGCTGCTGATAAAACCACATTTCCCAAGAGAGACCACACCAAGGAAAAATGACTTTTTCTTGAATATGATAAATGCATCGATAGAGTCAAGACCTCAAGACGCTTTTGAGGTATGCCATTTAAGTGCAATTTGACAGGCAAATTATGAAGATATGAGAAGAGATAAGAGAGCCAGGCCTGTTCGTGGAATTCACTGTGATATTTCAATGCGATAACTACAGCAGCCCCTGAAAATCTGAACTGTTGTGCAATGAGAAGGCAGAGTAATGGAAGGTAAATGCTGAGTAATAAAAAGATATCAAGAAATGTAGACAGCCCACTGTAATTGGTACTTTTTTCCTAAATGTTTAAGTTGAAGCAAGAAAACGTTGATACGAGCATCTGCTGGAGATTCTACATGGTGTTCTGGTATTCTCATTCACGCTGATCCAGCAATCAGGATGACAAAAACCATCTGGACAGTGGATCAGATAGTTAACATGGAGGCTGATGAGCAAAGACTTGGGATGACTTCATTGAGTAAAGCCCTGCACCTTCCCCACAACAACGTTGTGTAGTTGATCCAGCGCTACAGGGTTTGGCATCCGTTCATCCTCAGCAGATTTGGGACGTTGCATACTTTAGGATCAAGTATTCTGCTGCATTATGGGAATGGGGAGTGACATATGTGAAAGGTTGTGACCTTCACACAGGGGGTTGATGGAGTGCCTGTGAAGAGATGTAGTGGTGGAAAGCCAAGATGTGTATTTACTGGGAATTTTGTGAATTCAGAGTATACCTGTGATTAATGTGATGAGCTGTCGGCATTAAACCACCAACAATATAAAAAGAAAACCCATTTTGAGCAACACAGGATTCTCTTCTTAATGGTGCTGCTTTTGCTTTCACTTATGTAAAGGGTCTGGTTAGATTGGCTGCTTTATAATGGAAAGGTCACATGTCACAGTCCAGTTTCCAAGCCACTGTTCTAACACTATGGCGTCGTCTCTGTTCTGATACTGAGCTGTCTTGGTTTCAGCCGGGGATATAACTGGTCCTTCCAAAAGATTAATGTATTCATAACATGCTCAAACCTGCAGTGTGCACCTGCTTTTAAAGCTACAAAATGTCTAAAATGTCTTCAATTTCTCACAGCTCTTCTGCACTGTAAGTGGAATAGCACACACATTAAATGATAAAGCACAGATAAGACATGCGACAGATAGGGAATCAGATATATTCATAATCTAGATTAAGTTGTGACAAATTGCTGCCTTAGGTAAAAATGTAAAACCTAAAAAAGAGGCACTCGCACAGTACAAACAGCTTGCTGCACTTGTTGTGTTTGTACTCCTTTCTGCCTAAAAAAGGAAATAAAGAGCATGGCAGGGCGCCAAATTCAGAAGAGGGTGGTTGAGGAGGTGCAGGCAGTATGGGTTAACTGTTCTGCAGGGAGATTTGGAAGTAAGTTATGGAGTCATGATGATATTGTTTTTTTAGAGTTTCCACTTCCTCTGCTTGGCTCACTGTTCTCAAAACCCCCAGTCTGCACGTATGTCACGTTTGTAGACTTGGCTAAATTCAACATGTTTGACAATCTGCAGAGGCCTCGAACAGCTTAAAGCCCGACTCGGACAAGTTTGATGGTTGGTTCTGATGTGTTTCAGATCGCAGAAACTTGTCTGGAACAGCTGAACTGGGACAGAAGTTGTGTAGTTTGAATAAATTAAATCATCAAGGGGTGCCATTCAGTTTTCCAAGCAGCAGCCTCCGGAGCAAAAGCTGCAGCTCCTCAGATGGCCACCTGAGGCTGGCTCCAAAAGCAAATTGATTCCATGTTAAAATGTCCAACTTTACAAAAGAAATAAACACATTTACAGCTTGGTACAAAAACCTGTCTGGGTCTCTATAGCTAGTTTCCCCACTCTTAACAACTATATGGCAGATTAATCTTTATATAACTCACTTGTTTAAATTATATTAAGGGGTAAATTTATGCATAATTAGGGTGTGACTGCACTGACAGACAATTTGCCACTTTGAGTGACAGCTGTCTGGTAGCTGCCTGGCCTGTTTGAGCAACAATGCATCAATCGTCCTGCCTCACGCCCACCCATGTGCCACCTCTTTGCCCATTTTTGGATTTGCTGGCAGTTAGGTGACGTCAGCCACTGCCAAGATGGCGACATCCAGATCCACCACACACTGAGCTTCACAGTGGTTCTTCAGAAACCAGTGACATCAGTGACATAACCACGGTCCAGTCCATTTTTATACAGTCTATGGTTTACACAAATCCATTCATTACATAACTTCCCTCAAAGCTACCACGAGCATGTTTCGGTTCAACAGATCATTGTATCTTCCTTAGTACCTGTTATCTTCTCTAGTTCCCACCGTTGCTATCTCTTTGCCCCATACACCACTCTAGACTAAAACACATGTGTAGTTTGAGGCCCTGTAAGGACAGCAAATAACATTTAAGAAAAGGACAACAACCACTCTGAAAATGAAAAGCAGCTATGGCAGCTATGGAATTACAGGGCTTTATGCACCATTTGATTGGTCGTAAAGGTGCAAATATACTCCAACGAGCCAGGTCTTTAAATGACGGCAACAAACCAGAGTGTAAAACAATTCCACATGACAAAATAAATATGCTATTTTAAAATTATATTTTTGAACTCCAAGCCATCACAACATGATTCTCTTGGCAAGTCTGTGCACACTGCAAACACCAAAGACAGTGACATGCTTATTTTTTTAGGAAAATATATCTTCTGTTTGTAAGAGCCAGTTGTTGTTCTAGCTGATACTAACCTTCAGGGTAAACAGCACTGCAGAACCAGATTAAAGTTACCCAAGTTTTCCATTTGCACCTATTTATGGTTTATGGTCTTCTATACATTCAGCTTTTGAAGGCACAGACTATACTGGACTTGCTGATTAAAGCATTTCTAATCAGTGCCTTAAAAGCTTAAAAGTAACTTTTATAATGAGGGGAGCCTAACTTACATGAGAAAGAAACAGTTAAAGTTTCCTTAAACTAGCACTAATTGTCACACTATTACTGTTATCACTAGGGAAACCAAATATGCTGTGAACCGCTTCAGACGACCGGCAGTAACTACAGCGAAAATATGTAGATTTTGCAAAAACTACACACTTCCTGCTGCTTGCTTCTGTTTTCCAACTGATTTTGCAAATGCATGCAATGTGGTTGTATGGGACAACAGAGTTAAAATGTGTGGACAGAAAGTAGACAACAAGCTGGAGACAATATCAGAGACAGCTGATGTTGTTCGCAGGATGTTTTAAAAGACACACACACACACACACACAACAGGAAGCAAAAGTGGAATCTAAGCTTTTAAAGTCACATGAGATGCTGGTGGTTTGTCCTAATGTCACTATGTGTTCTTTCTCTAGCTCGTAGCTCCAAAGGTATTTAATCACGGTACTTGATGAATTGTATAAGCTGTAAAATTAGGAAACGTTCTACATTTCATACACACTCCACCGTGCAATGTGACCTGAACAAGGATCCAACCATAACAATACCGTGACTTACAGAAGGGGCTAGAGTTTCGCAGGCTTTCCTTGATGCTGATGTTTTACATTCCACCGAGCTTCATGGTCAGTTAGGTGTTTTATGTTCAGGACAGAGTGAATTCATCCTGCGCTGAAATACATATGATTTAATATAGAACCTCAGCAGACACCTCAGACTGCATCTGTCACTAGTAATGTCCAGTTCTGACAAACTCAGAGCGTAATAGCAGTGGATGCTTTTTAACCTTGCATAATCACACAATAATTCAAATGCTACAGCACTTTTGGTAATAGTAGAACAAGTAGTAGTTGTACTGTAAGAAGTAAAAGTGTAAGTACTGGTTCATAATATAATAATTATATTGTGTTACTATTTAAATGACATTGTCAAAAGGGGAAAAAAACTAACTTAACAGCAAACGTCTGACCAGCACAGACTGAGTTCCTGTGTTATTGGTCTCTTAACTTTACTATGGATTACATAAGAAATGTGCACACCATATGGTTGGCAGGGCAATCCCAAATACTCACTCCTCTAGCAGTGGTGTTGTTTTTCCATCAAAGGAAAACCACCACCGCCACCACTACCCCTCAACCCAGCGCAAACACAGTACAACTCCTCAGGTGCATGCACACACACAAAATTTCCAGTTGGTATATTTAATAGCTCACCGTTCCAAGACGGGAAACGCAAAACTTAAGAATTTCCATGCGTTAATCTACCCTGAAGGCTCGCTCGAGGATGCTGATGTAAATCATGTTTGCGAACATGAACAGCTCTTTTCCTAAAGTTAGAAAACACACAGCACAGTTTTAAGTAATGGATGATGTCATCAAAGTGCAAAGCTGAGGCAGTTTAAATGACAATTGAGTGTGAGACCGACTTTACAAGCTAGTTTAACACTTGGGTATGGGTGCTTTAGGCAAAATGCAGCATGCAGCAAGAATCATCCTATCAAACTAAAACACAGGCTGCAGCAGACAAAAGGGTCTCATTCCCAGCTGCTAACACCTGGGAGAACAGCTTCAAATTCATTTCAGGTGTCAAACTGTTTACTGGTAGAAATTTAGAGCAAAACAGGAAGTGATGTGTGAAAAATTGAGAGGAAAACGTGAATTATATTGTTAACAGCAGCCACACAAACTTGCACAACAAGCTAACAAATTTCACTTTACTCATCATGGTGATGTGGCAAGACTCAATAACATCGCTTGGGTGTCATCTAAGGATAAAGACCAAAATGACAAATGACTGAAACATCTGAAACAACCAACAGTTTAAATGAACTTGGTCAGATGTTCATGAGTTCTCTTCATGTTTTAAGACTTGAAAATCATGGTGGTCACATTCAAGGCCAAGACCAGAAACTGGTTTCTCAATAAATTTGTGGTTAGGATTCACCATAAAATCACTGAGCTGTGGCTGAATTTGTAATATTGCCTTTGTAAAGCTGTTGTTTACCGAGATCAGATAGTTAAGGGTAAGAAATTGCAAGTAAACACTGCAGTTTAGATTTAAACCCGAGCACTGATAACTGTCATCATCCTCTACTTCACTTGCAAGGCGTACAGCTCGGAGTGAAAACTGAGCTTCTGAGATTTGGGCTTGGTGTACAATGCATCAGGCAGAAAAAAGCAAACCTGCTTTCAACATCTCAGCATTCAGCTTCTACGTGCAGTTTCAGGCTTTCTCCTGTCAAAAAACAACTTTATCTCACAGAAACTGTAATTATTCTGTATCACAAAAAACTGTTTACCTAAGAAAGTCCTTATTTAAACCATACTTTTATCTTTCCAGATTTGGGGGCTGTCCAAATTCTTTTCTCTCAATTTTGGCGACCGAGAATGAAGAATATGGCCTTAAATCCAAGACGAACTTGTTAGAAACATATCTGATTACTAAGGTTGAGTGGTGAGAGTAGTTCTGTGGGAGATTACAAATGTACTCCCTCACGTGTTGTGGTGGGGGAGAAAATGGGTGTTTCTCTTCCTATTCACCACATGACATTAAATACTTGAGAATGATGTTATAAGTCTGAGGGAACAGCTTGTTTTGCAGGGAGGAGGCCACAAACCTGGGAGCAAACCCTGCAGGAAAAACATGTGTGGAAAGACTTGGACCTCCTACACCACAGAGAACTACGCTTATTCTTTTTTAGCTTCGGCGCTAGTGGGGAAAAGGACAGTTGGCCTTTGAGAGGAGAAAGCATGGCTTGTCAGCTGAGGGCATTATGGGTTGGAAGTTGCTGTTTATTTTGAAATTTCACTTCAAAAACGGGCTCGCACTGGAAGGAAAATAGACTGATGGTATTTACTCCACACATTTATCACAGCGCACAAACTGCGGCTCGTGACAGATGTTCTGTCAGCTCCGTTTCCTTCCTCTCACATCATGGTTACTTGTTATGAAGTTGTTACCACAAATCTACTTTCAAACCATATCAGCCTGATGCTCAACGTACTGGGCCACAGAGGAAGTAGAGTTAAAATATGGCTTCTCTTGGTGAATCTACATGTTGAGGTCTGTGTGTGTGTGTGTGTGTGTGTGTGTGTGTGTGTGTGTATAGTTATCCTTTTATAGATTTTAGATTAAGATCACACAAATATGACAACTAATCTATTATATAGCAAACAAACTGTAATATATTACATATATTGACATATCTAATAAAAGTTTAATGTCACATACAATATCAATGTTAATAACTTAAATATACTGTCGAACTCAAAAGAAGAGACTTTATATAGTGCACATAATACTTAAATGGTGCACTGATACACATGCAATATTAGTATTTTATATATATATATATATATATATATATATATATATATAGTGTGTGTGTGTGTGTGTGTGTGTGTGTGTGTGTGTTGTTAATGGGTTGCACAGACAGGCCCAAGTCCCTCCTGAAACATCACAGTAATAACACAGACTATTAAAAACACTGCAAGGTCTTTTTGAGCTCCAATGATGTAATGTTTCAATTTCAACCACACATGGCTTCACAAAACCACATTAAATGCCTAAAACATCTGCTCAAGCAGTCCTGAAAGTGCAGGCTACAAAACAAAACTACACGGTCAGAGTCATATTTGTTACCTCCATCCCGGGGAATGTGACAAAGATCGTCCACTCTTGCTTTTTTTTTTTTTTCTGTTTTTCGGCCTCTTGGAGTAAACTGTCTGCTGGTTGTGCGGAGACTGAGGAGCGCAGCGCGGACAGAGAAGAGCTCTGTGTTTATATCTGGAGCCAAATCAGCCTCGTGGACGAGAGAGAGGAGTGGACAACTTTTACGCGCATTTGGCTGCTGTGCGCTGTCAAGCCGGTCAGGTTGAAAAAAGAGACCACTTCTGCTGGAGACTTTCAAAATAAAACGAACCTTTTTGGGAGATTTTCATCAAACTGAGGCTGGAGGCAGAGCAGGAGGAGTGATTTAACATTTTGGGCGACATAACTTTTGAGTGGAGGGTTTGGCACATACCAACAGCTATGAAAAAAAAATGTTACTGCCTAAATCCAATGATTGACAAAACTTACCAATCACGTTACCAATTAGTCAGTGCTGCCTTCCTGCTGTCTGTGAGGAAAAGGCTTAGGCATATCGTGCCTCTCGCCACACCCAAATGAATTAAGTCATCGCGTCTTTAGCCTTTGCCAGCTGATGGAAAACACCTGCTGTGACATCAGGGATTGGAATGTGGCCACATGAGAAGGTTTCAGTCCACAGTGTGCAGCGCAGCAGCTTCAATGCAACCTGTGGAAAACAAACACATTTCTCCATTTACATTTATGAACCTTAAATATGCTTTAACCTGGAGACTATACATTATGTTATCAGCACCTATTTCATAGTTTTTTAGAGATTTCCCTCCATGCTTATACATATTTATACTTTTATTTTGAAGGCAGAATTTTCTCTGGCTGTTTCTGTCTTGACTGAGCTGCATGAGGTGGGGCATCACCAACTACAGCAGTTGAATAATTGTGCTGACTATACGGGTTGAGTTTAGGCATTTAGTCCATGTATGTCCATGATGATTAAAAAAAGAGAGTATTTGTGTCTTTCTGGACACAAATGGGTGGTTTATAGCACTCTGTTTTATATTCTGTAGTATAATTTGAATCTTTTTAAAATTCCTGCAGCCTCTTGAAACCCCAGCTTGAATAATTTGTAAAAATACACTAACTTAAAAATCTAAATAAAATAAATAAATGCAGGTGCAAAAGTGGGAAACTGCAATGGATAGCCATTTTTTCATTCTTCATGTGACTGCAGATTGTTCATCAGGTCTAGGCCTAACTGTGTATCTTAAATGCCTGCATGTGGAGCCTCTCCTACCCCTGCGAATACTAAACCCTGCGCAAGAGCATTGCAAGAGTTTGCTTTCGGTGTTGCACATTTTGAATTCTGTCTGCTCTTTTTTCAAATGTACTGCATTTTGCATGTTTTCCCTGGTTTTTCTGTGATGCAAGTCCAAGGACACTGGCAGCTGACAAGCATGCAGATATTACTATTAGCTACTTATTATTCTCATTTCAAGCTTTCGTTTGAGTAAGGCTGAAATATCTGGGAGTAACTCCACTGTCCTGCTGGGTTCCGGGGGGAAGGAGGGTCAGTCACTCAAGTGGTTTGCGGTGTTGAAATGTAGAGAAGCCATCTAATGGAAACCAGCAACACACCACACAACTGCAGGAAAGGCTGTTTCTCCAGCTGCATATTGACCAAATTATATCCCTTACATTACTCCACAGTCATAGTGGAGGCAAATGACATTAGTGGTATATTCCAGCAGTCTGGCTAATTAACTGCTGAATCATGGCAAAATGTATTGTGATCATCATCATTTTGCATACTTGTAAAATATCCAAAAGCGAATGTGATCTGGTTTCACAGGTTTGACAGACAAACACATTCTGGTTTTAGAGGAATTCAATTTTCAATTATGTTAAACCATATTTATGAGCAAAACACCTCAGGGATACCAAACAGATAAAATAAATTAGCCTCCAAATTGCAGGGAGCCCAACTAATTTGGAGAAAGAAACAGGGAATTTACTCTTCTCTGTATAACATGGTTCATTAAACAATGGAAACTGTTTACCAGAGGTCTTAGAAGATGGGGTGATTAGTGCTTTATAAATGAAGCTTATTATCGTTATTACTGCCATTAAAGGGATTTGAAGGCGCTGTGGGAGTGCCTAGTGGTTTGTTAAAGACACATTGGTGTTTGTTGTTTTACTGTCACCCAGCTGTAACAAGAGAGCAGAGTGAAAATGAGTTGGCACTGACGCAACTCTTTGTGGCAGAGAGACATGACTGCCAACAGATGAGTGTGACTGACCATTTCAGACTTTCACGTTCGCACAAGATAAAACACCTTGCACCTCCGAAAAGAGGGTCACCAAATTCTGTGCGCTCCCTGAGATAGCAGCTTTTACAGGTAAACACTTGGCCTCACAGTCGGTTTGGGAAGAGAAAAGCATGGGTTTGTTAGGAGCACAGAGAACCAGAGGACACCAGACACCATGTGCAAGAGCGAACTAGCTTCAGCAGAAACCACCAAGACTGTAAACCCTTGCAGACTTTGCAGAAAGACTTGTTGTTCAGCCTCTCAATTAACCTCCATTTTAGTGCAGCTTCCTGTGACAACATGTATGCATGAACCAGGAGGTACAGGCAGCCAAACAGGAAGTGAATATGTGTTGCTTGCTGATAATTTGTGGAAATGGGCTGAAAGAGGAAGCTGATAAAGACTTCTTACAGAGAGAGGCTTTTAACTAAAAGAGCAGTGTTTGTGTAGTTCAAGGTTGAGCAATCTCAGTCCCCAGAAATTTTTGCTATTGCTGTAATTCCTCATCACACATGCCCTCATACACAGTACGTCTGTTCTGACAGCGCTATTCTTTGGCTCCCCCCTCTGATGGAACAGACAATTACACTACAATGATGTTGGCTTGTGTAGATGTGTAAGAAAACCCATTTCTCATAGGAGATAAACTTAATGGCATAACCTTACATGTAAAATAGGAGTGATCCATAAATGCGTGACATTTGTGCCAATGCATTGCATTCCATAAGCCTCTGCTTTCATTGTAATGTATCACATTATGGTACTTTATCTCTGAAGGCTGGCTTGCTTCTTTAATAGCCCCGAGACAATCATCAAGGACTTTACAAACACTAACATACATAAATTCAATTCAAATATGTGTATGAATTATAAACACATATATTTTCATCTCAGTTACTCTGGACTGACACAGTTTCATTGAGAGCCTTGGGATGAAGGACTGATTTGAGCATCAGAACAGCATCAGAAATAATAACATATAATTTTGGTAACAATTTTTTTAATGTATTTTTGCAGAGGAGTTTTGGTCCTTATGAACTTGACAAGTCTACTGGGAAATGCGTCATCGTATTTTCTCTATATTTAGAATTCAAATGACAATTTCCAACAAATGAGTGCCTATATATTACAAGTTCAGAACAGCTCTGTGCAGTATGTTAGTGATTTGCTGATGGAGGAGAAGTCATGGCCTTAAAAGCAGAGACAAAACAAACAGATTTCTAAAGCTGAATGATCTGAGGTGGTGCGGAGAAAGGCCCAGGGGAGGTGTTGACAGCTCTGGACGAGCCGCTTGCAGACACTCTCTTCATTATCGGCAAAGAAAATAACCAACAGTGGAGTCACGCTGCCTGCTGATTTTCCCCAGGTGATGGCAGGAGGGTCTGCGGGCTATAAGTTTTTACCCCCTGCTTCAGCTCCTCTGGCAGAGATGAACGGCTCAGTGAAAAAAATGTCATGAGGATGAGTCAGCCCAGAGTGACTTTGTCTCTTTGTGTTTGTGCAAACCAAGGCCAGATGAATCATGGGCAAAATCACGACAGTTCCTTTCAAAGAACAAAACGTGTGGCAGACAGCAGCTGGAAAACCCTGAGTGTATTTTGGGGTTCGACATTGTTCAGGTTAAAAATACATAAGTTTGACATTACCTTTTTTGCCAGAGTGCACAAGGTACCAAAGTGTACTATTTCTTAATCTGAAATGCAACATCAAAGAAAAACTGCCCGGTGGTGTCAAGATAATGCAAGTGGAAGCAATAAAAGCAATAAGCTCTGCCGCTGCTGACAACCTAATATCTTTTTTCCCCTTTGAAATGCACTTAGAGCAGCCATTACTTTGAATATGGTGATGCAGGGACGTTGGCTGCCGGCGTAAATCTAACACAGAGCCCAGGTAATATAATAGCTGTGTCAGATTACATGTGATGGCCGACACGTACGCAGCCCCAACACCTTAAGGCTCAGGTGGCCTCTGTGTCGCACACGCACACGCACACACAGCAACCACCCCATTTTCATAGCAATTTGCTTTTATCAAGTTTATGTTCCATCTGTTTGCCGGACAGATAGTAAGCAGCTCTGCATACACACAAACTGCACACACACACACACACACACACACACAGAGTTTCAGATCCCAACAACTAATGGCTCAGAGCTAATAGGTTTACTTGTTTTGTTTTTCTCGATTTATAGGGGCAACCAACAAACAGCATGATAACAACTGTTCACCATACATGAAACAAATTCAATCTTACAACAGAATGTCGCTGAGATTACAATTAAACTTTATAAATGAACAGCCATCGCGAATGTGGCAAACATCATCCATCTTTAACAAAAAGGGATCATTTATTAATCAGTGCTGCAGGCTGATGGTAATTGTGCACTGAAATGGTGAATGTGTTTAAGAAGCGCTGACACCAAGCAAGAAAAACATGTAGCGGCACACAACGTAGAGGCAAATACTGCTGCATGGGGTGTGACACTGAAACAACAGCATGGAAATGACAACTTTTTCTCCTGGATTCCAATGAAATCCTATGTGTGTGAACAAAATGCCACTTGCTCTGCTCAAATCTAATTTTGCATTTAAGTGCAGTGGTGCTCTCAGCCCTGCTTTTCACCCTCAAAGATAAAATGGAACAAGCATTCCTCCTCTATGCGTCTTCAACAAGTTTCCTTATTAGCTAAAGCTCCTGAATCTTATAGAACCCTGCAAACTCTCTCTTAGTGGAGTCAAACAAGCCTTTAAAAACACTTCTCAGAGTGTGCTGAATCCCCTCAGACCCCAGTCAGGCTTTCATTCATGGTGGAGATGTGGTCGATAACACAGAGCTGTCTCTGGCCGTGGCTGGCTTGACCAGGCCTCTGGTGCAGTAGGTAGAGGCGTTTGGCTGCAGCCCGGTACTTCCGGGACATGAGGTTGTAGACGACAGGGTTGATGGAAGCACTGAGGTAGCAGAGCACCATGGAGGCCATGTTGAAGTTCTGACTCAGCATGGCTGTGTCGTAGTCGTCCACCTGGGCAAAGAGGTTCCTGCCAATGTGGTAGGGCAGCCAGCAGATGATGAAGGCCAACACCACCACCACTGAGGGCAAATAAAGAGCATGAGATGGAAATTAGTTTCATTCAAACAGGGATTCAGGGAATAGCTCGACAGTTTGGGAAATATGTTAATTACATTTCTTTATGCTGCTGTCACGTGCACAGTAAAAAATGAAACATGGTCACTTCCTGTCTTCGTAACTCTGTGATGTTGCTAGGCAACAAATCAAAAAGATAACAAAATGCTTCACAAGTATAAAATACTTAAGACCACAAAAAGTACAATAATAATAAGAATAATAATAACAACATATAAGCAAAAATACAAAAAAATAAACCAGATAGCATAAGATGAGACAAAGTCAAGACTGGATAAACAAGAACTATTATATATACATAATGGTATATATATAGTAATAGTATATACTGTATATTCCTCATTACTAATATCTTATTTGATAACAAATATATAATAAACAAATAAAACAAATATATATAAAAAGATAGAAATTGTTAATGTTTATGGTCTTCATGCTAGGCTGTATTTACTGCACATATATAAGAGTGGTATGAAGCTTCTCATCAAAGTGTATGTCCCTCTATATCAAACTATTCCTTTAAAGGTGAGTTCAGTGCCACTTTAGCAAAGGCAAAAAGAGAAAATCACATTACCTATGGTAGTAACTAGCCAGAGTGTCACCTACACAGATTTCCAGATATGTTTTCTGTTTAGTGAGTGCCAGAGCTAGATATTAAGAAGGCAGGTAAGATAGGTAAGGTATTTGTAAAAGTTGAGGTTAGAAATAAAACATCCTCAGTTTTACAATTAATAAACACTCAGCTAATCTGCTTCTTTATGACTGTGTGGGAGCTGTTTGATCTGATTTGACTGACAGCAGCATCCTTCTAGCGACAATCAGTTCTGCCTCTAACATTGTTAAATTCAGATTTAGTGTGCGGAAACACCTGACTTTTTACAGCAGAGCCCTGTCTGCTTCAAACCAGTGACAGGGTCAATGCACACAAATATCATGTGAAACATGTGAGATTTATGTATTATTCTAACTCTGTCAAGTAACAGTGTGTTCCTGTTGTGCTGGCTTATAATAAGAAGCTGATTAAGAAAATTGTTTTTCAAGATCTTTAAGTAGTCTATGATCTGTGGTCACCCTTGACATTTATTAATGGCCGGCAGCCATTAATATCCACGGAAGTGTACTCTCTGAGCCGCACAGTAGCGCAACTCTCTCTTGTTCCCTTAAGTGGCAGCGACCTGTAATTGGCTCCAACAGTGAAGTCACATTTTCACAATGCAGGCAAGCAAGCAAGCTGATTAGAGCATATACGCAGCAGAAACGCCACTGAGGAAGAAAAATGTCACAAATCCAAAAAGGAACAAACATTTATTGAGCCAGAAATTTCAGTGCTTGGTGAGGTAATCACTGACTCAGCAATACTGATCAAACAGCCCCTGCGGATAAAATTACCATTAGTTTGTCTCACGGCAGCTGTAATTTCTGTAAAGGATGACAAACATCAATATAATAAGAGTTAAGAGTTATCTATAAATTGAAGACCTGCAGTGTGGATTCACAGAGTGAGCAGATGTGATTGTTTTGTTGAGAATTAATCTTGCCGTATGGGTAAACCAATCATTGAGTGACTCCTGAGATGTGAGACTTTGATTAAAAAAGACCCCAAGACTGTGGGAGCATGTACATTAAGGTTTGATTTATGGAGGTCTCTGTTGACAATCCAATTTGGGGTTCAACAAATGCGGATACAAATGGCAGCAAGTCTGACAACACGAGCTCTGTGCAGCATGCACTCAGATAATGAACGGCATTAATATCCTAATGGATGCATCATGATTAAATATTTGGTCAATACCAGATTGGCCTGGCCACAGTCTTTTACTGTAAAACACAGTTTCCTGCGCAGTATGCCAGAGCTGCAAATTAAGCCAATCAGTATGTGCAGAGGCAGGATGTGATTAGCTTCAGACAAAACAGAATAATTAACCAGCTGACACTGACAACAACAAACAACAAACCTGCTGGGTGAGCAGAGTAACACATTACCCTGTTGAGGCCTGAATATGACAGAAAAGGTCAAACTGCTTTAGGTTTTAAACAGAGTACATATTCAATTCTCTAAATAAATGTAAAAAACAGAATTTCACTTCGCCTCAGCAAAGCCAGTGTAGAAAACCAGAAATACTCGCTTCTGCACGAATCTGTCAGCCTATGTGTTTACCTCAGCAGCTATAAATGGCAGAACGACTGTGTAAACATACAGATTTCTGGTTTAAGCTTTTCACCAACAGTAGTATAGGCTATCACTCCTGAATTTAGGTTGTCTCTATTTTAAGCTTCTGGAAGTGAAAAGCAGAAAATGGTTTTAGGAAGCAGAATCAGGAGGTCTAATTCTGGATAATTTGGAGGCTGACACACAAGAGCACACACATATATAAATCAAAAACCCCAAATCTGAGATGCAAAACTGAATAAATAACCCACTCACCCAGGATCTTGACTGTTTGCCTGTGTGATCTTTCTCGGGCCAAAGCGCAGGGTCCGTGCAGGTCATTTTTGCTTTTCCACAGCTTGCACCCAATGGAGCCGTAGAGGAAGATGAGGCAGAGCATTGGGCAGAAAAAATAGGTGGTGGACACCCAGAGCATAATGTGTAGCTGCCCAGAGCTGATGGCATAGTTGGTGTGTTTGCACTGCCCAGTATTGTAGTCAGGGTGAGTGTCATTATCATACTCCACTCCAACCAGGAAGAGTGTGGGAGCTGCAGAAACCAGGGCGAAACCCCACAGGGCGAGGATGATGTACTGGACCCTGCGTCTGGTCACGACTACCTTGCTCCTTAAGGGGAAGCTGATGGCCAGGTAGCGCTCAATGCTCAACGCGGTGATGTGAAGGATGGTGGCCGAGGTGCAGCCCTCAAAGATGTAGTGATAGAAGCGGCACACCGCCTCCCCAAACAGCCAAGGTACGTACTTCCACAGACGGTAGAGGTCAAACGGCAGGCAGAGGAAGATGATGAGGTCAGACACAGCCATGCTGGACAGGTAGAGGTTAGTGGTGGTCTTCATGTCTTTGAAGTGTTGGATGATGAGGATGGTCATGGTGTTGCCAGTCACCCCGATGATGAAGATGAGGATGCAGATGACAGTGACAGGGATCAGGGTGGAGGTTGGGAACAGGGAGCCCTCGTAGTGGTGGTCTTCTATGTTGTACTGTTCCATGGCCTCTGCTCCACTAGCATGAAGGTCCACCTGGGGTCTGGTCCAGGGCATACCAACCTTTGCCAAGTGCTAGCGCAGCAGAGTGTGAAATCAAGACTAAGCAGGCAGTTAAGAAGAGAAAAATATCAAACATTACACAGCCATTTGTTTTAATCAAGTTTCACCATTTTTAACTTCAAACTACAAATGAATCTACATTATGAACAGCTGTTAACACTATCTGGAAACTGGCATCAAAGGTCTGCATTGTTCTTGGTCAGTTTCATTATTGGTGCGTAATTCAAGGAGATATTTGATATTATTACACTGCATTTGCTTATATCAATAACATAAACTCTGACAAAGGAACGCATCATCACACTACTCGTTTGCTAATTTATTTTCATACCATACATTTCATACATGAATAGAAAATGAAAAAATATATATTCAAGAATAGTTAGCTTTAAAATAAAGGCAATGACCCTTTCACTTAAGCTCTGAGAGCAGAAATATGATCCTGGTGTAAAGGAAATCATTGCTGGTGACTTTACCTTAAAAGCAGAGCTGAGTCTCTCAACCTTTCAACCCTCTCTTCGCCTCGGTTGTGTCACTGCGTGTCGATGGTGAATGGCAGCAGGAGAAGAATCTCGTGAAGTGGCAGAGCTGGTCCCTGGTGCTGAGTAACCAGTCGAGCTCTGGTGAGAGACAAAGAAAGGAGCACCTCCTCCACAGCACCCTGAGGAGTCAGGGAGCAACAGGGAGGTAGTCTGTGTGCGTGTGTGTCTAAGTAATCTTCATAATCAAATGATGATGGGATTGATGACAGTAAAAGGGATACAATGGAGGGAATAAGGTTTGAGGGAACCCCTGACCACTGTGGCTCCTCTTAGAGAAGAAATGCAGATTGAGGATCACACTAATCTATACTGAGCAGAAATACATATACATAGAAAGGGGGGAATAACTTTATTAATTAATGCATCAATCTCTGAAATCCCAGCTTGTTTGCCAAGCTGTCTGGAAGTAGTCACTGAAAAATGAGCTCTGTGTTTGCTTAATTGTCCACCAGCCCCATCTGTCTCTTCGCCTGGCTTCATCACTCCACACACCCACCAGCTCATCTCTTACTGGTCAACCTCAAGTTACCAACCAGGCTTGTTATAATAAACCTAACTCTTGCAATGCTGGTTACAGAGGAATGCCGTGTTGAGGAATTACAGACTTTCCGTTCAATAGTTAGAGATGTGAGCAGGGCCTAAACAAAAAAATCTTGGATGTGCTCCACAGACAACCAATGAATTAACAGAGTGATGGATTTAACTCTAATCTAAACCCAGACTCTTGATCTGTGAGACCTTTGTGTGAGTTCTTCCATCCATTCAAAAGGTTCAGTGCAGTCAGTGCATTTTTTTTTTAACTTCACATTTACAAATGAACAGGGTTTCAGTCTAATTTGAATTGTTGGAAGCCAGCTCTACAGATCAATAGGATAATTGCATAATTGTTGCATCTGTGTAGGATTTAAATGGAAGTGCCAAACTAGTGCATTGCAAGTACAAGGTCAAACTCAGGAGCACGGACAGAAGTGTATTTTGTAGTTCCTGATCTACAAGTTTTCCTATTTTGAGTCCTAAGTGACATTAATCACCAAGGCCTGGATGACCTGCTGGGTGACCAAGTGTGCACTGTTGATTCAGAGTCACCATATCCATTAGACCTAAAGTAACCTTTGTAAGAGTCACACTGACATCAGGGTGTATTTAGGTGTTTACACTGAGCTAACCCAGAGCCGGATGTACCACTCGGACCTCGGAGGGGCAGCAGGAACGCCCCTCCTCTGTCACTGTTTACTCCTGTCAAAGCAACACTGCATGGAACGCTTGTTTGGGGGAGGGCGGTCCGGTCCATCTCTCAACAAGACCTAATGCTGTACACAGAATGGTGACTGAGATGAGTAAGCCCACTTTCGCCGTCATTAGTCATGGCTCTCTTGCTTACACCACTTAGGTGTGCCTGTGCAGTGAATGAGAACTCTTTCATTTCACTTCCAGACGGTTTTATTCAGCAGTGTCTCTCTCTCTCACACACACACACACACACACACACACATATTCTGAGGTGGGGCAGTAGTCAGAAAAAAAAGGACAAAAACTTTTTCACATCTTATTTTCAACAGTCCTCTATCTGTTGAGTGAATGAGCAGATGTCTTCTCACGGATCTCTTTGCTGGACAAAGCGCTTTCAAAACTGAATCATCATCGAAGATTCAGTTTTGGTCCTTCAGCTTTTCAAACTTCCACATTTTAATCTTGGTTTAGGTGAACGTCATGATGGCTCATCTTAATCATCATCTGTGAAAATATAATAGTGGTATTCCAGTGATGTGTTAGATTGTTGTATGAAAGCAGCTGACGGATCGGTCGTTTCACCATCAGTCCAAAGATCCAATGTACTGACACACCGGGTTCATATGTTGAGCTCATTTTGATACATGTTGTTGAAGGTTTATGTTTCTATGTCTTTTTGTTAGACTGATTTGTCTGGTCGGTTTCACAGTTTTTCACTCCGATTCTTGGTGGATGTGAGGTTTTAAATTAACAGTCAAACTTTATATTTTTGAGGCGGCAGCTGGGCCATAACTTGGAGTTAGAGAGTGAAATGATCAAGAACCTTTTTTGCTAATGGTCAGTCTTTCTCATGCTGGATGTTATATAATTATATAATTATTATTGTGTATAATATGATTTAAATGGAAATAATGGACAGAAGCCCTCCATGGTGCAGGGCATCCTTATTATTTCATATGTATACAGCTCTGACTCTATTATGGCACTGATATGCCACCTGACACATTTGGTCCTTTTTTATTTTATGTTTGCTTCTGTTCAGTTTCCCGCAGCATTAGGTCTGCTTCACCAGTTAGGACAGCATCTAGCAGCTGAGGCAAACACTGTTATAAGCCAATTTGGGCTTAACTAAAAACCACTAACTTTTAAAATTAAATTAATTTAAACTAATTGTGAAACAGCAGTAAGGTTTTAGAGATCTCTAAATGTTTTGTCAAACAATGCAAAATAAAAAATATAAAGCAACCAATCCTTACATGTGGGGAAACTGGAACCACTGAACCTTTGATGTTCTTTATGCATCAAAGCAGCTTAAGATGAATTAGGTATTTAAGTTATTGATATAGACACAGAAAGGTCGTTGAACTGTTGATGGGAACAAGGTTTAAATTTCTGTTAAACGATCTCAGAAGACACCTTGCAGCCAATCAAAAGTATCTTCATTGCTGCTATCCAACAACAAATATATGCCCAAACTTCAAACACAAGTAAGAATTATAAATCTTTTATTGTGCATGGATCCTTTGTAGATATCATGGCTATACAGATACACTTTAGATACATATCTATGATTATACATTTTCCCATAACGAACATTTTAAAGTGATATGTCTGGTAGTATGTATAGTATAACAAATTTTCATTTTGGAATGTACGGTGTATGAGGTAACTGCAAACATTAAAATTACATAAAAATGGTCTCTATTTTTGTGCATATTTTACTCATTTTTGTAGCATTTTGTTAATCTCCTCAGCCAACGGTAGTAAGCCCAGGGTGAAGAGGTGTTAAAATGGCACACGTTGCAATCGCTATCAAAAATAGGAATTTGAATTATTTAAATGACAAAGAGAAGACATTTGCAGAATGTCCGAAAGACCAAATCATGTAATTATCCAAGACGTTTTGCAAGGTACCTGTATTTCATTTTTATGGTTGCAACAGCAATTGTCTGCCCAAAACCAAACAACACTAGACCCTACAGCCAGATTACCAGTGGAAACTCAGCGTTGGCAATCTGTTACAAATACTTAACACACAGAGAAAAGGCAAATTTAGATTCACAGGAAGTACATGATATAACACATTTTGTATCTGCCATTTGCGTTCCATGATTCATGAGTACTCAGGATTTATTATTTTCTCTGGAGAGTATTAACTTATATTACTTCAATATCATAAAAAAATATACTTCACACATGTATAACTTGACAAAAGAAAATCAAAATAAATCATAATACATAGAACTACTTTCCAATTCTCTCACGATTATGCATGATTACTAACATCAACTACATGTTTCAAAAATCAAAGTAAATAAAACACGTTTTAGTGTTTCCTAACACTAAAAGAAAAACATTGAAACTTAAGAGAAATTAAGAAAATTCTCCCGAGATTTTTTTTCCTCTCCAATTAAGGCCTCTGAAACAACTGGTACATACTTTTTTTCTGTTTTTTTTCTCTCTCTCTCTTTTTTTTTTTTTTTTTTTTTTTGCTGAGATAGATCGGCTGTTTCAGTGACACGTTATGCGGTACTACAACTTTTAAAACACCCAAAACACAAGTAGGGCTTGCACAATCTCAAAATGTGTTCTATAAAATGCATCACAAGACCAAGACGCAGTTAGTCAAGGTTTTCTTCCACTAAGGTGCAAAAATCAATTACTGGGGACAAACAAAAACAAAATAAAATAAAACATACAGGTAAGCATACATTTTTTGTGCTGAACAACAATATCTCGGAGTAAAGCAGCAGTATAACTATATGATAGTAAAAATAATTAGAATTCACTGTTAGTTTGGTTTTTGTTTGTTTTCTAACTTTATACTGAGCTTTTTTTTTTCTCAAACTTACAGGTCCTTGTGTCTTCACTGTACAAAAATATACTAACATTTCTCCAGTCATTTTTGCATCCTTAAACATTCTGAACATCAAAAAGGTTGGAAAGTGCTAAATGAACGTTCTATAATGTGAACAAGATTTTCATTTCCGTTTCCTCTCTCGTTAGACCCCTTAAACTCCAGCAGGGGGTTAAGTCCCTTAATCTGGCCCTGAAGCCCTCCCAGCCGTGTACCTCTGTGGCACTAACTACATACAGTATACACATCTGGACACACACACGCCCCACTGTGCAAACACTGGCCCACCAGGTCCCAGGATCAAATAGCACATAGGCTAATGACACACCTACATACTATTTTTGGAACACGTCTATCAAAAACAATTTCATACTGGACACATCAATGGAAATATAAATAATGACTATTTCTATACACATATATTTATATATATATATATATATATATATATATATATATAGTAATCA